>JAGSMS010000001.1:19275000-19875000 GCA_029286595.1 Bhutanitis thaidina | reverse complement strand
ATTCCATACAACTTAATAGCCCTCTTCGGGTATACTAGGTGATTTTGAAACTAACATACATATATATAAAAAAAACTAGCTATTATTTTCCTCCATGAGTGAAACGGTGCAAGTGATCGTACAAGCAGCACAGCCTTACCGTCGTCTTTTCTAATTTTCATCGAAAACATCAATAAGTCACAGTCGTAACGCAAAGAAACCATAAAAAAAATAAAAGTTAGTCCCATGTCTGAAAGCCATAGAGTTGTATAACATGCAAACAATTTGCCGTGAATATGCGCCCGATCTTTCGAAACGTTCCACTCAATTCCGCAGTTACGTAACCGACGCCATAACTTTTAAAAGTATCGGAAATATGAAAAAAAAAAAACGTTGCTATTTCAGGCGTGCGCAGCTCGCGCCGACCATAACGGACCGAATAAATGAATTTCCAATTGGCGAAAATATACGATCGCTTAAACGTATCCCATATTGCTCGCATGCATCTTATTTGGCATCTGATCATACATCGCCAATTTTATGGTTGTAACACTAGTTGTGGGATAATGGACCATGCAACAAAATGTAACAGAAATTTGGCAATGGGAGAACCATAGTGGCAACTAATATATACTTTACTCGCGTATTCTTACAAAATTTTATGTCATGTGTCGTCGTCTTGAATGTGAAAACACGACACGGTCGGTACCATTTAGGATGGAGGATGTCCACGCGTGAACGGTTTGGTCATGTCACGGTCGCCAAAATGTGACTACAAAATGAAACGTATCGACTTCACCCTAGATATCTTAACTTATTCTTACAACCTTTCCCCAGGTTACACGTATTAATTAGCGCACTTGAACAGTTAGTGCCGGCGGTGGGGCAACCGTCGAGTTGCAGCGCCCTCCTCCCGCCGCCTCGGCCCACGGACAGTATGTTCACGCGTGGACAGACGAACAGCTAACGTTTGTGTGAAACGAAAATTTGACAGCACATTATTAATTGTTAACCCACGTTGCAGATTCCTTGCGGACGACAATCTGCTGTGGAAGGAGCAGTGCCGTCGCATCGGCATAACGACCCTGAAGAAGATGCCGCGTTCACTGCCGCGCTGCGTCGGCCCGTGGAAGGCGGCCTACATGAGGCAGTACCTGATCGAGAACAACTGGCTCCACAAGCCCGTGAACAATCCCATCATCATGCGCGGCCACGATGATCATGTCATCACCTGCCTACAGTTCTACGGGAACAGGATACTGAGCGGGAGCGATGATACCACACTGAAAGTGTGGTCCGCCATAACCGGGAAGGTGAGAACGCTGCTTGATACTTTATTGAACACAATAAAATTATGTCTGTAAATGTCCCACTGCTGGGCAAAGGTCGCGACGCTATATTTAAAAGTGTTCAAGAAAAAAATGCAGCTTTTCTATTTCGTTTCCTTCGCCGCAGAACACTTGGTAAATGCAGCACTGGAAATCGAATCCAGGTCTCTTGTGTATTATAAAATTAAAACATGCAGCGCCCTAGCCATATGACTACCGGAGCTCCGATCATTCCTTTATATTGTTTTTTTTTTTTATTGTTTTGCATTTGCTCATTTGTTATTCGAGATCATTTATTCAAGTATTGAGTTGGTGACGCAGAGCTAACTTAGGTGTCGTCTAATGCACAGCGGCATGTTACTGATTTCTATATCACAAGCGATGACTATATCTCTATAATATGTCCTTGTGTTTGTTCAATTATATTTTATATTTAGAACATTAAGCAAACATTACGCTGTGTTATTGTAATGCAATTACTTTTTGCATTAGATAACAAACTTGTGACATTTGTATGGTGAATATATAAGTTTGTTCCAAAATGGTTTTAACCAAGGCGCTATCAGTCTAAGACGGAACTTACACTGCGCTCAAAATCACTGTCACTTATGCTGTGTGCAGACACTTTTTGTCTCCTATGCTGCAGCTATATTTTTTTTTTTTTTTACATCTTATAATTGGGTTTTATTTGATTTTGTCTCCAATGGTGTAGCTAATAAAGATCTAAAGAGTTTGTCTTACCACTCTGTGAATAATCCACTGCAGGGCTTAGCCCTCCCTCTTAAGTGAAATATAGTGAAACGGAACACAGCTTCAAATTCTAAAAATGATGCATAAGAACTATGTGCAGCCTAAAAACGTTAGATTGCCATATTTTGAAACACATAAAATATTTACATTGCCATCATTGTACATATTTGAGAATGTTTCCCAAAGAAAGTCATAATCGCAATAGGCATGACATTTATAGAATATTTGTACGCATAAGGTACTCAATGCTCATGAACAAGAGTGGTCTCTACATGGAACCCAAGATTTATAACAAACTTCCAAATGAATTAAAGGAATTAAATACGAATTTAAGAAAATATTGCACATATTGTTGGACCGATACTTATTCTGTTAATTTTATTTATCATTTGACATCTGTTTTCTAATATGTAATCTATTATTTTTTTATATGTTTAATATTAATGGTTAAATAGTGTGACAATATTTTTAGCGAACATTTAAATATTTGCATACCCCGTTGGATAGAGTAGTAGAATATACCGAATCAATGTATAATTCACATCTGTAAAATACTCATATTCCGCAAATAAAGGATTATCATTACGATTAAGGACGAGGAGGATAGGGGATCGCAGTACCGGACACCTGGCACCTTAGACGCTTAGCAGGCCGACGTCGGTCTGCTTAATTTTGATCTGGAATTTTTCGCCATCTATCGGTGGCCATTGTAATTTTCAAGGTTTTCCCCCTGACTGTCTAAAGTACAAAAATATCATTTATATTTAAAAGATAGGTGAACTCCATAGATATAGAAGTGTCTTAACAATTATCTGCTTTTACGGCCATCGTCCGAGTGGCACCATTTGGTTTAAAAGATCTTAAATAGCATGTTTTAACTACATATGTATATATATATATATATATATATATATATCTATAGCATTTAGTTTTCTATCTGTGTCGTGGAGAGTCTTAGTTTTACAGTGTCATAGACTAACATCCAGAGCCAGAACCAGTACATCAATGTAACAACTATTGTGTTAGATTTTCACGCCTGTAAATCATTATCGTCCTTTACTATAGAGACAAACGTAACATAAATATGTTATCTCGTTTCAGTGTCTCCACACGTTGGTGGGTCATTCGGGCGGCGTATGGTCGTCCCAGATGGTCGGCGACCTGGTGATCAGCGGCTCCACCGATCGTACGCTGCGCGTTTGGAACGCCAAGACCGGCCACTGTCTCAAAGTACTGGCGGGGCACACCTCCACCGTGCGTTGCATGCATCTGTACCAGAACAGGTACGCTACTTATTCTTTTTAATATATCTATAGAATTACAATAAGCCACAATATTACGTTGCGATTTGACTTGTATACATATATATATTGTTTGTTTGTTCACATTATGACAACTGCTTGAGCGACTTACATATAAGTGTTTGTCATGATGAATTTGACATGACATGACATATGAACTTGACTAAATGAATATAATTACATTTAAACCTATACAATTTACATCAGCTGTGCGAATCGTTCACTGCAACTCAAAGCTTAAGTGAAAATGCTTTAGCGAATGTGCAGCATAGACAATTCCGTTTTTTTTTTAATTTCGTTCATGCAGCCTATGCATATTGCGGTCAGTGCCAGCGGTACCATGTATCATAACCTCACTTGAACTTAAGGATCCTATTACAGATGCAGCATTGCACCAATGATTCGTTTCATCATTTCATCCTATCACAAGTCCACTGTTGAACATAGGCCTCCACCAGAGATTAAAAAAATCTAAGTAAATAAAGGGGTTTAAAAAAGCATCGCATTTGGTGCGATCAGGTTTTTTTTTACGGGAAAGGTGGCAAACGAGTAAGCGGTTCCCCTGATGGCAAGTGATCACCGTCGCCCGCTTACATATGTAACATCAGAGGTGCAGCAGGTGCGTTGCCGGTCTTCAAGGTCATTTGGGAGATGGAAGGGAGGATGAGGAAGGGGAAGTGGGTGCCTTCTTCTTCGCGCCGGTAATCTGCGAGGTAGTGGTACCAAGCCGGTCGAGCCGGCCCATTCGAGCAGCAGCAAAAGCTGCCGCTTGGCTCTACCACATTTAATGGTTACCTAATCGCCAATGTTACAAATGGCATACCATGGGCACCACTGTGCGATTATACAATTGTCAAGTGTGGAAGCGTCAGCGAAAGCCAGCGTGTGTTTCCTGAGTGGTTTGCAGACACACTCACACATACCTAACTTTCAATATCCGATCGGTGTAATGCAGGGATTCCCAAACCATTTTGGGCAAGAGAACCCTTTTCCGAAATGAACCGATGCCTAAGACCCCTATAGCCAAATTACTTTAAACATCGAATCTCTAGTTTTTTTCCTATTGATACAAAATACTTACCAATTTAAAAACTTTGCAGTTGGTTAAGTGAGTAACTTGACATCATTTTCTCATCAAAATTTAACATAATAAATAGACATAAAATTCAGTAAATATCAATTATGTACATTTTTTTTTAAAAGTACAACAACGATGCTTTCTCCTAAAATATTAGTCATTCTGATAACAAGCTGCCCCTCATGAATCTTCTCCAGCACAATCTTTCACCTTTCAACTTATTTACACGTCGAGTTCGTTTTGCTCTGTCACAAAAAATTTTCATATCAGCTTTAATGTTTTTCGCTTTCTATGTCAGTATTACTACATCAGCCTATGTTTGTCCACTGGTGAACACAGGATGACGACGCTGGACAAACGGATCTGTGCGAGCTCAGTGCCGATGCCCTCGCACGGATGGCTCCCCATCGCTGGTCTGTCCGTTGGGACTTGGCTTCGGCAAATTCGGTGATCAGATTCGGTGGCCTGAGCCTCGTTTATTAGTAGGGATTGAGGTTGCCCGTTCCAATTCGATGTAATCCCCCATTAATGTTTTTTTTTTTGGTAATATCTATTACTATAAGCGAATTATATAATATTATGATGTATATGTTATTTATGACAAGGCTCAATCACCACTCCTGCGAGGTTGTTTGGTTGGTTCTGACATTGGTCATTGGTGCCGTGGCTTAAATGCTGAGCGCTCGCTTTCATAGTACGCGAGAAAAACTACCTGTTTTTTTTTATGCTAAAGGCGGCAAACGAGCTAGCGGTTCACCTGATGGTAAATGGTACACGAGCGACGGTAATGTCGCTCGTGTACCAGAGATGATGCTGCAGGTGCGCTGCAGGCCTTTAAGGGTATTTGAGAGATAGAAGGGGGATGGGGAGGGGTAGTCGGCCTCCGGATACCTCACTCACCGAACGAAACGCGGATAGCATAAGATGCCTCTAATTCACGCCGGTGTTCTGCGAACTCTACTTGAGTTATGTATGTGTGCCACCTGCTAGGCGGTGACCGTGAATGATCGTGAGATTACCCACATGCGTAGAAATCGTTCTTCCATAATTCCCAGCAAGGTCCACAGCGTGCAGTTGTGCCCTATCTCTTTCTATTACAAATATTTTATCATGAAATGTTATCTAATAAAATAATTACACACAGTGCAAACATAGTGAAAGAAAAGTTTGTAATTGGATTTATATCCTAGATTAAAATTGATCCATGCGTTCAACTTCACACGCAAGCGCTTTTTCCATAGTTCTGCCTGTACTGGCCTTGTTGAAACAAACTTTATTATATATCATCATCATCATGATGATGATACACCGTGATGTACACAAATGTATAATACATAAAATCGAGCTAAATGATGGTGAATGTATCAAAGTAAATGAAGCAACTTGAAAGTTATAAGCGTATAAACAGAACAAACGCAGGCTGCAACTTTGTTTTGTTTCTCAATAACAGTTTAGTAATGAGATTCCTTCGAAACCTCTGTTCAAACTATAGAAGTTTTAGTAAAGGTATTTTAGGGTGTTCACATACCTGAAAGCTCAGCGCTTACTTCTGACAGTAATATTTGTGAATATGGACCGATACGGGCCGGTACTTGGAACAAACACACAGACCGGACATCGAAAGATTACTATATTTAATTTTAACTAGCTTGTGTATAAATTCTTTACTGAAATGTGTACAGAGACTCATTTATTACTTCTCATAATCCTCCCCCCCCCCTTTGATGAGGGACTGTCACATGCAAGTATCGTCATCATCATTCATTTCAGCCTATCACAAGTCCACTGCTGAACACAGGCCTCCCCCTAACTTTGCCAGAAAGTTTGGTATGTAAGTAAAGCCCCACACTTGTCTTGTTTATTGTGATCTAATTTTTCCTTTATTTTTATTGTTTGCTTTATCCCTTTATTGTATCCTTGTACAAATTTGTGGTGCACAAATGTATGAATCATATTATATTCTGTAGTCCATACAAACAATAACACGGACAGATGACAACCTAATAGTAGTGAAACTGCCTTCTAAACTATGGGGTTGCAGAGTGCTGGATGTGATATGATTACGTTTATATGGCAGTCACTAGTTGGAGCCCGATGACGTGTGTGCACATTCAATAATGTTTCAAGATATTATTATTTTCTTTTATACTTGTCCCCCATCGAGCCCGTGGTGAATGTTCGTTCATCTCTCACCTTCTAGAGTGGTGTCGGGGTCTCGGGACGCGACCCTGCGCGTATGGTCGATACCGGACGGCAGGTGTCTGCGCGTGCTGGTCGGCCACCTGGCCGCAGTCCGCTGCGTGCAGTACGACGGGAAGGTGGTCGTTTCCGGCGCCTACGACTACTTCGTGAAGGTGTGGAACCCCGAGACCGGCGACTGTCTGCACACCCTCGCCGGTCACACTAACAGGGTCTATAGCCTGCAGGTGAGCAATGTTAAACAGTATACAAGCCAGGGAGAGTACCACCCGCTGGTGGTGCCGCTCGTTATTACTTGGCGGTAGACTCCTCTGTCCAGGAGTCGTCGGGGTAACTACCATCCTCCTACCCCATTCTTGCCGGTAACCAGCAGTGATAACCTGTACATGCGGAACACTCCATCTTTGTCCTTAGGGATGACAACCATATTCGATTGCAGGTCTCAATGGGCTCCAGTAGCCATTTATCATCAGTTGGCTCCTATGTCAACCCAAAAGCAACAGATTAATATTCCGTCACGGCAGCGTGTTGATTATAGACATGGCATGCAAATCATGTGATATTGTACCTGAATGTTTTAAAACTGTCCAGGGTTAAATTATTTCCAGAGCGAAGTTAGACTTGTTAAGAAGATAGGAAGAATAACATTAGTGATGCTGGTATCGAGATTTGGTATTCCCATGTAAAGCAGTAGCCTGTAAATGCCCACTGCTGAGCATATGTTGCCTCCCCTCCTTAAATAAATGAGAGGGTTTTGAATCCGGGATCTATATACTTCTCAGACACCTCGGTTTCCTCACGCTTGGCGACAATAGCCGAATGGGTCAGGCTGCGGACTACGAAACATGACGGTCGTAAGTTCGAGCCAGCCATTCGACTATTGTCGTGAACCACTCCAGATACAAGCTGTGAGCTTAGTTGGAGGGTTAACAGGAATATTAGTAATGCTACTTAATAAATAGCATTGCTAGTATTCTATAAAAAAAAAAATTTAGATAAGTCTATGAAAGTGAGACTTTGCCGTAGATGCAACGATGTGTTCGCACATAATTCCGTCCGGCATCCTATGAATGTCGGTTTTTTCAACGCAGTTCGACGGGATACACGTTGTGAGCGGTTCATTGGACACGTCGATCCGCGTATGGGACGTCGAATCCGGACAGCTGAAGCACACGCTAACCGGACACCAGTCCCTCACGTCCGGAATGGAGCTACACTCCAATATACTTGTGTCCGGCAATGCCGACTCCACCGTCAAAGTATGGGACATCACCACCGGCCACTGCTTGCATACACTGTCCGGTAAGTTAAATAGTATTCATATTGTTTTTCTTGCATGAAACCTGTGAAAAAAGTTAAATGTAACCTCCTACCTTTTACACATCTCCGATATATTTGTGTGATTGTTTATCTTTATGTATGTTTGAATGGATTTAACTTAAAAGCGATTTCAAATGCCCTAGCGGTTCACCTGATGGGTAAGTGAATACCATCGCCCGCGTACATCTGCAACACCAGAGTAGCTGCAGGTGCGTTTAAGGGTATTTGGGAGATGAAACGAAGAAGAGAACGAACGTAACGCAGAAAGAGCACAAGACGTCGGTATTCCGCGAGACCGTGGTAACAATGCGGTCGAGACGGCCCATTCGTGCAGCAGCTAGCGCCGCCGCTTTGCTCTACCGCGTGATCTCATTAGAGAAAATACACACTCGCAAAGTTTCACAACTTGTCGCAGTCTAGTTCGCCCACTCGGGACTAAACAAAGCTTATAATCGGTTCGCTGAATATCTCAAAATTACAGGTGTAATCGATAATATTATAGCACAAATAATGTATAACATAATAGTCATGGTGTTTTACCGCCACAATCCAGTTCTGAAACTTAACTGAACGGTGCACGCTCGGACCTCAAACCCGTGAATGCTGGTGTTCCACAAGGTTGTGTGCTATCTCCCACTCTGTTCCTTCTGCATATCAACGACATGCTATAAATCTGTAGCATTCATTGCTATGCAGACGACTGCACGGGTGACGCCCTATATACAGGCCGTGCGAATATTTCTCGGGAACACGTCGACGAGTGCCGGAACAAACTTGTGTCTGAAGTATCAAAGTCTCGGATTGGGTTCGACGTAATTTGGGCCTATTTAACCCCAAAAAGACACAGGTTTGCGCGCGTTTACTGCTAAAAACAATCCCTTTGTCGTTTCTCCTCTTTTTGAGAACATCATTCCCCTTATTGCCTCAGCCAGTATAAGAATCCTTGGCGTTGACACATCGACCTACGTTTAGTTACGTGGTCACTTGGAGGGAAAGGTCAAATTGGCTTCCAAACAGCTTGGTGTGCTCTGCAGAGCGGGACAGTATTTCATGCCGGTCCACCGTTTGCAACTTTATAAGGCGCAAGTTCGGCCCCACATGGAATACTGTTCTCATCTCTGGGCAGGGGCACCCCAGTTTTCTGCCACGCACTTCGACTTTGTTGAATCAGCTGTCGCCAGCAGTATTTCCGAATAGTTACGACTTAGGGACCTTCAAAAAAAGAGCCTATTCCTTCCTTAAAGGCAGGCAGCCCATCTGTAGCTCCTCTGGTGTTGTCCATTAGGTGAGCCGCACGCTCGTTTGCCCCCTTCTTCTATAAAAAAAAAACTATCTATCTGGTGCCTTGCTAATAAAATACTTCTAAACGTACCGGAAATCGAACCCTGGTCACTATGCTCTAAGAAACTAAAGTGAGCGCCCTGCATATACCGGAGACTTTAATATCCCCAATAAATTAGTCAAACTAATTGTAAAGTACAATCTAAAGGGGCATATCGACATAAAAGTATTTCTTTAGATAACTAAATTAACTTTAAAACACAATAAATTCAATATAAATTATGCCATATTAGGAGATATCATAAAGAAGGATGTTGTATTCAAAACCCAGGGTGAATAAAAAAAAACAATAGAGGAAGTATAGAGATGGCATCGTAAATACATGAATGATGATGAACATAAATTTGCCACATATATAAACAATATTATTGGAGTTTATAAACCATTAGGATTTATTACTTTCTTTTACCTGCATTAACACTTAGTAATTGTTCTAAGCGTGGTAGAGCCAAGCGACGGCTTTAGCTGCTGCTCGAATGGGCCGGCTCGACCGGATTGATACCACGGCCTCGCAGAATACCGGCGTGAAGTAGAGGCATTTTGTCCTTCTGCGTTTCGTTCGGTGAGCGAGGTAACCGGGGGCCCACACCCCCTCCCTATTCCCCTCCTCTTCCGTCCCAACTCCAAAATATCCTTAAAGACCGGCAACGCACCTGCAGCATCTATGGTGTTGCAGATGTATGTGGGCGACGGTAATCACTTACCATCAGGTGAACCGCTTGCACGTTTGCCGACACTTCCATAAAAAAAAAATAGGTATGTCAGAATGTCAGAAGTAAACTTGAATATTGTAGTCCCGTCTTGTCTCCAATTTACAATAATATGTATGTTGAAATCTTATACAGATAAAAATTAAATATTTTTAAATACAAACCCTAAGAGATAGAAGAGGGATTTATAATTTAGATCATCATCATCATCATTTCAGCCTATCAGAAGTCCACGGCTGAACATAGGCCTCCCCCAAAGAACTCATCATGGGAGGGGGGGTTAGCATTAGTTGCCACGCCTGGCGAGCGGTTTGGCAACCGCAGTTTTTTTTTGTTTTAGTGCAGGAAGATGCTGCTGCCCATCTCCTAATATCTGATTAATTAATTTAGATAAAGTAGTAAAATGTCCTGCAAAGGTGATTCCTGAGACTATTGAAATCAAAAAACCGTGTGCAGTTAACCGGAGTTAACTATAACGTCAGGACGTCGTATCACCCCGATGGAGATATTAACTTTGGACTTACGGCTATGCCCCTTGCCCTTGTTCTACTGCAGATATGAAAATGGCAGATTCTTATGCGCAGAGAAATATTGATAACAAAAAAAAAATTACAGTATGTCGTAGTCGAAAAATGTGTAATAGGAATTGAAGTAAATAAATAAATATGAAAAAAAAAAAAAAAAGAGATTAATCTTTTAATTGTAGCTACAATATATTGTATACAATACAATACATTTGGTGTAAAATACAAAAACTGTAAATAAATAAAATGAATATCAGAATTGAACAGCAGCCACAAAAAGGCGGCCGACTCAGCACATTGCTACAGCCGAGATGCTGCAGCGCTGATATTCTGCCGGCAGCCTTGACAAAAAATTTGATACCATTCAGTTATATAATAGAACTGTTTGTGCAATGCCGGCTATATAGGTACTCACGTTTGTTATGTTATGGTTGCTTTTGTTATGTTTATATTTAACTGCTGCCCTTGTAACATAGCAACAAAATGGAATAAACTCCAATAATAAAAATAATAAACAATTTAACGTTTAATTAATGATCAAAAAGTTATTAAATTTTTTTTTATTGTGTAGATATAAGGTTATTAACAGCCGTGGTAGCCCAGTGGTCAGGACGCTCACTTTAGTTTCACAGAGCGCGTGCGACCTGTGTTCTGGCAGGTGTTCTGGGTCCCCCGTCTCTGGGTTCCCCGGTGCAGGCACCACACAAATTGTTAATAGCAATTTTAATTGCTGTATTTTTACCACATGCTCGACGATGAAGGTAAACATTGTGAGGAAACCTGCATGTCTGAGAAATAAAAAAGTATTACTTCAAGGATATGTGAAGCCGCCAACCGGCACTGGAGCAGCATGGTAGGCCCTTCTCGGCTCCAAACTCCTCTTAGATATTTGAGAATGAGGCTTTCATCCAGCAGTGGGCACACACTTACTTTACATATATATTCATCTTAATAAAAATTAATACATTATAAAAAGTTTCATTATACTATCTAAATTAGATATACAGTGTATATCTATATATATGTATATAGTGTGTATGAGTACTTTGGGCACTATATTATCCCCTGCATGGGTGAGACCACTTCCTGTCGTTTGGATATTTATCTCCACTGAACATCAGATATGCTGTTCTCTCATTGGCCACTGTAATGTTATAACAACCTAGAATTAATTCCTTTATATCAACATTTACAGGTCCTAATAAGCATCAATCAGCGGTCACTTGCTTACAATCGAGCAATCGTTTCGTGATCACCTCATCTGACGACGGCACGGTCAAGCTGTGGGACGTCCACACCGGAGAGTTCATTCGCAACCTGGTGGAGCTCAGTTCCGGCGGGTCTGGGGGAGTCGTGTGGCGTATAAGAGCCTCAGCAACCAAGTTGATTTGCGCCGTGGGCTCGAGGAACGGCACCGAGGAGACCAAGCTGTTAGTTCTGGACTTCGATGTCCCCGGGGCCTGCAGGAAGTGCGATGAATAGCATCGACTTAACCGGCGCCTCCTGCGCCGCTACGCCAACATGTACGCACCGTGGCATTGTTAATTTCGCCACGGAGAACCAGCGTCTAACCATTCTGCCAATCCCAATGCTTGATGGATTGCAAAGTGTTGTTTGAAAGTAAATTGTGATCAGTGCGTCCTTCGAAAGTGTTCAACATTGAAAACTTAGTGATTGTGAAGCAATAAAGTGTTTGGTTTCCGAGTGTTGTCAATGAAATGCTGTTTGAATGCGTTAATGCGTAATGTTTGCTCTGAGAGGATTGGAGTTTTTGTATAAAGTAAAGGGATATGCTGAGATCGCTTCGATCAGTGGACTGTGAAACTTTAGTCTACCCACCTGGCTCGTGACATGACAGTGTTAAAGGACCGCATTCAAGTATTCACAATATACTCGTGATTACCTATGTATATTTGATACCAATACAATACCATTACATATATACAACTATAGTACTAAATAAAATTATAGATTAATTCCAACTATGATCAGTATATAAAAGTGTTGGCACTATGGTTCTCACATTGCCAAATTTCTGTAACATTGTTGCATGGTTCATTATCCCAAAGAGTTACAAGGACATCAGATTTTTATTTTTAGTTTTAATCTTAAGGTGTCTTTTAGTTAAAACAACTTTCGTTATGAGCTGTAATTTTAGTTTTATACTTTTTATTAGATGTTAACTGGCAAAATATTCCTTTGAAGGTTAAATTAAAAGAAACTAAACATTAGTATTAGTCGAATTTTTTTTTTGTTTGCATTAAGTCTCAATAAATTGCAATAAATATCATAATAATTGTTACTGCAACACATATTTTACCTTTTTTCTCTATGATATTTTGGGATTAATAAAAACTTATACGCAGTATTCAAGCATGTATTATGTTGTCTTTTGTTCGACTATCCAATTTGTTTTTAATTTCTTTGTCTTGTGTCATGCCCAATAGGGGTTAACATAATTTGTATGTTTGATAACGTTTAAACAAAACTTGTTTATATTTTTAGTGGTAACTTTCTAATCTTTTACAGTACAGAGATATTGCTGATTACACTGTATTGTGTATTTAACTGCTCGATATATAAATATACTTAATTGGGCATTGTTTTACATTTGTATACCATTTTAATCACATGAATGAATTCAATTACTGAGTGCAATTGTAAAGAGAAAAGTTTTCGTTTGACTTGTATGATATTCTTTATTTATTTAATAGGTAAATATTTTGTTATATATGTTATTATATTTTGGTACCGAAACAAATCATCACCATGTTCATTATTATGAATAGTAATAATGCTATTGCATTGCCGCAATCAATTAAATATGCTCACTCATTAAGTGTATTTCATGATTTACAACTTAGTGTAATAATTAATTTATCATATTACTGTGTAAGCGAGGCCAGCAATTTTATCACTAAACTTCATTTTATTAGTCACCTAGTATAATAATTTCGTCTAAATGGATTATATGATACAATATAGTGCATAAATTTCACATTTGTAATGAATTATACTGTAAGCTATTGGAAATATTGATGTTAGCGCAAGTTCGTGCGAATGCAGACTCTGTAATCTAGGCGGTAAGGGCCACCATGACGGCCGCACACAACTGTAGCTGTGTTAATTAATGTATATATAATTTACTGAACTATATATGGTAATTCGTGATCATCGAGGAGTGTGGTCACGCGCCTGTCTTCAGCGATGGCTGATTTAATAAATAATTAAACGAAGACTGAAGCATAGGTATAATGTAATATTTAATGTATCGAATTGTAGTTACTGTCGCACTACAACCCACCATCACACAGCTTTGTCTTTGTTGAAACTATAATATGTGAACACTCGTCTCTGCTTTATTTTTTTTGTTTGATGCAATATTTTTCTTTTTTAGTTGCTAAGTAAGTAGACGGAGGTCCTGTCTATTAAACTTTTGTCTAAGTTACGGTGTATTTAGTTTTTAGTTATTGATGTGTGCGTCATATACACGCCAAACGGGTGACATCTAGGAATGAAGCCGATCGGCTTCTAACGAAATGTTTATATTACCTGTTTCCTGCATATCTTACTTCTATTGTATAGCTATAATTATATCAGAAAAGCCTTTGTCAATTAACTTTAATGATTCGATTCTTTTTGTTTGGCTGTCGGAAGTTAAGAACAGTGCCAGCCGTGTCTGGCAATGGGTGTGTCGTCGACTAATGGTCGAAAAAGTCGGAAAGACATCGTGTGTTGGCGGTGTAAGAGGTTCTACCATCTCGTTTCGTGGGTGTCGTAAAAGTCGACAGAGGGAAATATTCTATATAAGGAGATGGGCAGCAGCATATTCCTGTATTATACAATCAGTTCTACAGGCGTGGCAACTATGGCAAACCCCTGGTATCATCTATGGTAACAGCGTGGTAGGGTGTGCGAAGATTCTCCCTAAACTGTCTATGCCGTAGTCGAACGAACCCGTAGCACGAACAGGCCCCAAAAGCTCTCCGATCACACCCGTTAAACTCACGAAATCCAGGCGTGTGATGAAGCTGCTGTGTACAACTGATGCGTCAGCATATCGGCAACGGAATAAATAGTTTGTCTTTATGAAGTCTTCGCCTTCAGAGACTTGTCTATCGGAAAGACCCAACTAAGGTGAAGACAGAAAGCGGTAATTTCCGTTGTAGCAGATATTTTGAGTGAAATCGAGAGATTTAACGGACCACACGCTGGTGTGAATGACGACAGTCTGATCGAGATCAGGGTGGCTCTCAAGCAGCTTAAAAACTGCAAGGCGCCGGTTGTGGACGGAACTTGTATAGTCTTTGGGGGTTTGGGTATGAAATTGTTCTTTTCGTATTATATTTTCTTGCCTTGTTCCATTTAAGTTTGTTGCGAAACATGCATAATAGCTAAGGTTTCATTTCCTAGATCTACACTATTGATAATGTATCGTGATATATCGATTATCAGAATCGTTACGGTTTTTAGAGATTGTAAGCAATTTTAATTTAGACGTTATGAGGCGTTCGACATTGTTTGGCAAAATCAATTGAAATCGGGTCGTTTCATCATAAGAACGGTTTTCATTTATCGTTTAGCGCCATCTTGTGTTACGCACATGTATGTATATGCCATGGCGGCGAGGCGGTTTCTTTCTTATTGTTATATTTTTTTTCTTTGTCTTTTACCCATATCTCGCTTTTTATGTAATAAATACCATTTGAATAAAGTCGAAGTTGTTTTCAAGTTTTATTTCGTTTTATTTTGCTATTAATGTATACATACTTGTATTTAGTGATAAATTGTTTTTATCAGTGTCTCATTTAAGCAATACTCAAGTATATGGCAATATTGTTTACCGTGAACATATAGGACTTGTAAAATTTATGTGTTAATTAGAAGTGGAAAACGATAAAATTGTCTTATTATTTTGTTATACACTGCGTATCGCTGCGCTCAAAAGGTGTGCACAGTGCCATCTGATATAAATGATCTGCAATCTGCATCAAAAATCAAAATGCAATTTATTAGCTCATTGCTCCATAGCGCAAATGGTGTAAACCCCGTGAGGTCTATAGTCAGACAGGGCGTGCCACAGGGATCCACTTTAGGCCCATTTTAGTTTCTAGTTTATTCCATTGCCATTCTTGGTGCAGTATTGTTAACAGACGATATTTCACTGAAATTTAAATTCGATCGGAAGGAGGCCCTGTTTCATTGGACACACATATGAAATATAACATAATTACACTTTCGATGAAAGTATAATTGTTTCATAGTTCTGTTTATGTCTTAGCATAATATTCAAAATCAATATAATATCGGCATACGTATGTTGGAGAAGTAAACTTCCAATCTAACATGCGTCCGCTTTACGTCGCCCTTCGAATTGTATATAGTAATTTCTAAGTACGACAAATCTGGCTGGCTTTATGATAGTCGACCGCTATGTACTACAAAAGAGTAGCCATGGTAATCAGGGCGCTCGCTTTAGTTTCAAAGAGCGCGAGGGTCCTGGGTTCGATCCCCGATGCAGGCACCACGAAAATTGTTAATAGCAATTGCTATTAACAATTTAGCTAACCGCTCTAGTGACCACGGGTCTCAATAACATCCTTGAATAATGGTTTCATGAAAAAAACAGGGTTTTTTGCTTGCCTGTGTATAGATGTAGTTGCATTGACACTAGCTGTATTGAATTGTGTATGATACCGAATGGACGGCCATGATGGTTTTAATTATGGAAAGTAGGAGCAAACTGTCGCTTACTCAGCTGAAAGTTCCACATATTCATCACCGTGGATCCCATAATGATCAGGCGTACATGTCAAAACTAATTTCAACTCTTTTGTCACTTGATTTAAAACAAATAATACTATATCATGTTCATCCTCTAATAACTAAGGTGACTTACATTAATGTAAGTCAAAAAAATAAATGGGCCGATAATCGAGCCCTGCGGAACGCCCATTGATACCGTCGTCCCGGAAGAACTCACTATTGTTTGCAACTTTTTCTATTCTATTACTTATTCAAATACTACATGATAAGTTTTATCTTGTTATGATGCAGTTTCTTAGTGCACACAATCGTAGTTCGTTTCATGGTGCACACAATCGAAGGCCTTGTAGAGGCCCCAAACATGCTTAATCTATTCCACACCAGCATCGGTTGTAGAGCGACCCCTTGCAAAATCAAATTGATTGTGTTGTAGTAGTTAATTTAAAATAAAATAGCATAAGGAGAAATTTTCTCTAAATTTTACTGAATGTTGGTGCAGACAGTGAAGAATATAATGTACAAATGTACTAAAATAATTAATATACACATCATTTCAATTGTGTAGTGTTCGCGTAAATACAAGAAATCATTTGATTAGATTATTTAAGTTAGGCAAACAGGCCACAATAGAAATCCTATTATCACCCATTTGTATCCACTAAAAGTGCCAGTCGGACTCGGAGCCCTAGTGTTCCGTACAACCGCACAATATAATTATGCTATGATGCCGAAAAGGTTATTTGGGGGATGGGAGGGATAAAGGAGTGGGCCTCCGGTTACCTAACTCACCGAACGAAAACGCAGAAGCTCAAGAAGCCTCTGCTTCACGTCGGTATTCTGCGAGGCCGCAGTACTAACCCGGCCTCTGCTCCTGTGTTGCTCTTGAGGTACTTATCATGTCTTAGTTATTTAATTCGTCTCTCATTCAGTTCGGGATTCACAGCGCGAGTCGAACTCACACTTGGCTGGTTTCTATTATTCGTTGTTTTACTTTTAGAGTTTGCTCTATAAACACAAGTTTAACGCTTGTATGTATTACAGCTTTTACGACACAGAAAAAAAAATACTGCCTGTATGGGAAGCCCGTTAATTTTTTATTATTTGTTTGGATATCTGCCATGTTAATTCAAAAAACGCCAATAGCCTAATGGGCTAGGGTGCGGACTGCGAAACATGACGTCGAAGGTTCGAGCCCACCATTCGACTATTGTCGTGAACCACTCCAAATACAAGCTCTAATGCTTAGTTGGAAGGTTAATAGGAATATTAAAAATATTAGTTAAATAGCATTGCTAGTATTCTTTTAAAAATAAAATAACACATTCTGTTTTTTTTCATATTTCAATCGGCTACCTAATACGGTTCATAAGATATTATTTAAGGTAGGACGGACGATGGCTTGCTAGAAATATGGGCTCCGTACGGAATCCTAAAAATCTTGGTAAATAACCTACTTATAAAAATAAATGAGACAGTATGAATGTTTCGTTATAAACTCCTTTGCATAGCAAACTTTTATTTGTTCATCGAATAATTCAGTATTCCAATGGTTTTATTATATGTGAAATGTACAATTTTTTTTTATCAAACTTCGAGAAAATGGTTTTATCGGAGAGCTGGTAAGTGAAGTCTTATATTCTAAGAACAGTGTGTCGATGTTTGAGATAGGCAATTGAATGGACGTTGATGGTTCAAGTCAAGTTGTCGTATAAAAGTGTTGTACGCGTTATAATGCTTATGTTTGTGTAAGCGAGCCTTTACCTGGATTGACGGACATATTAGTCCCTGTGTCCAACAGAAAGAGTTAATAAATAGACGGTGTGATACGTCAACGCCAGAATCCGCCACTGCCACAGTGGGTTTTAGTTTTCCGACTGCTCGTTTTGTTTTGTCTTTGACAGTAACAAAATGGCGGCTTCAGATTGTAATGAATGCGTTCAAATTATTTGTTTTGGACAACGTTGTTTATTGCAGTGATTACATTCACTTTGCTTTTTAAGTAATTCCTCTACGTTCCGTTCATCTATGAATAAGAATAAATTGATATTAATTTGTTACAGTGGAATCGCAAATATTTAGACATGTCAAGCTGCTCATTAATTTCGACTATTATGAAGTTTCGAATACTGATCTCGAGTCAGGTTTGAGTTGTTAGTGTATCTTTTGACCAGGAGGAGTCTTGCTGGATAGTCCATGGAACACCTTCCAGGGTCTACTTTTTTTTACATAAATAAAGCTTCATGTCTCCTTGAACCTCACCCCCATCTTGATGGGATAAAATGCAAGTTGTTGCATTTTCCTTAAGAACTGTGAGGCCACACTTTTTTTCTTTTAAATTAATTTAATTATTGGAAGAACAAGGTATTTGTTTGTATGTTTATATTTTAAATAATAAATGTCGTTCATCTTGCATGTCTCTCTGTAAGTACACCAGCACCGTTACTGTCTTCATTTTCAATTAATATTAACATACAACGAATCTGACATCTTCGTCCTGTATCGCGACCACCAACCGCTCCGCAACATTTCTCTGAATGCCTAACTACCTCCATTAATCGTTCATTTAGTGATGTGTAAGATTTCTGAGTTATAAATGGAACAATCCAGTTATTTTCTAATAAGTAAATAAGTATCGTGGTGTATTCGATACGGCATTACATAACACAATTACATATTAAAATAGGGCGAGCTGTCAGTTCATAATTCTGTTGATTCGTTATTTAACGATCTTGTGCATTGTTCTGCAAATCCTTCAACAAGATCATTTGGGTAGCTTCCCCCAAGATTGAGTGGTTGTGATCTTGGAAGGGCTCCGTCACCTGCCCGTATTCCTGGATCTGAATATGTAGGTAGTCCGTTAACGTATACTATCTAGGTGGCCGAGCTTCCCTCGACGTTTTTCGTGTTTTATATACGTGAATTGCTCGTTTAAAGTACAGGCTGTTTCGTTCCGTTTCGACTCGCAGTTTAGTCGATTATGAGAAATTGAATTTTAAGCGCCATCTAGTAAAGAGTATGAATAACTTCCGTCACCAGTCTGCACCTCTGAGGTTTACACATTAGGACATAGATGGCGCTGTATTAGTATAAATATAATAAATGCTATGCCTGATATTGCGACTAGAGTTAATTATCTTGACGGCTCGGTGGCGTAGTGGCTAAGCGTTCAGCTGCGGCGCTGTGGGTCGCGGGCTCGATTCCCGCACGGGACTAGTATTTGTATGGACTAAAAATAATAGTTCCCGGTCTGGGCGTTTGTCCATGTGCAATTCATGCATGTAAACTGCCTCCGCGACACAGGAGAAATTCCTACAGCGGAAGGTAACGTTTTTTAAAAAAACGTAAAAAAAAAAAAAAATCAGATTTCAAATTGTTTAAGGGCTATTTTCAGCTCCTAAATAAATAAGCCGTTAAATAAATGTGACGCCTTATTATGACAAACGAAAGTGAAAATTTAAGTTTTCTTATAGAGGTTCACAACTCTAAATGTTTCAAAGAATGGTTACCGTAATTATTTGAGTAAAATATTTCTGATAAGCAAGACAATAGGCCTTAGTACTCAAAGTCGTATTTCTATAATACCAAGAATACTTCGAGCCAGAGGTCAATCCGTCTATTATCCAACTCGGCTGGGCTGCGTTCGGGAAACCACGTCATATCTTCTCGTCGAGTATACCACAGAACCTCAAGAGCAAAGAATACAACCAGTGCGTATTGCCAGTGATGACATACGGAACTGAAACATGGTTCTTCACTGCAGGCCGCCTCATACGGCCAAAGCTCATAGTTGCTCAGCGCGCTATGGAAAGTGCTATGCTCGGAGTTTCTCTGCGGGATAGAGTCTGCAACGATGATATCCGCAGCGGAACTAGGGTAACCGACGTAGTCGCAAGGATCAGCAAGCTGAAGTGGCATCGGGCCGGCCGCATAGCTCGCCGAACCGACAACCGTTGGGGGAAAAAGGTTCTCGAGTGGCAGCCACGTGCAGGCAAACGCAGTGCGGGACGACTCCCCGCAAGATGGAGTGACGACCTGCGCAGTGACCGAGCTCCGTGGCAATCTTTGGGGCAGGCCTATGTTCAGCAGTGGACTTGTGATAGGCTGAAATGAAATGAATCACAACCATCGCTTGTGATTGTGTATTAAAAGACGCGGGAAAAAAGCTTATTCTTGACCAAAGAGAATATTCACACGTTTAATTGATTTTTTTTGTTACCAATTCTTAGATAATAGTTCTGTCATCTTGTCTTACAATTTTCTTTTACTTTGAGAAATGTAGGTAAACCTTTCTTAACAAGTTACTTCTAAAACAATGCTCTCTCCAATAGATAGATAAAGATCATTTTCAATTTCTCCATTGCTTCCCGTTCTCAAATATATATTTGTAAACATTCAGTGGTGTTATAATTTCTATTGTTGTATTTTCGTATTTAATTATCTTAAAGAAGTGCGGTGCAATTTGTTATAGATAGTCTCGTATTTGTGAGGTTGTTGCATTGGATGATTGATGGAAGTTATGAAAAGGAATTTGCCGAGAACCGATCTGTGCCTACATTGACAACTTTCTCAGTTTGCCAACATTATGAACAAATAGTATCTACAACCATCTTTGATATTTTGGAAGGCTTACTCTTCCGGCTCCAAAACTCACTCAAAGATTAGAGGGGAAGCCTTCCTAGAGGATCCTAGCCAGAGCAATAGGACATTTAAAAGCTACTAATTTGTACATTCTATGATAAAAAAAAATCTGACGATATTGTAATCTCATGCTTGCTTGTGTGATTTTTCTCCTGAATATATGGCAACGATTAAACCGTCAATATGAGAATGGTAGCTCTAATTTTTCAAAAGTTACGCAAACTGAGAAAGTAGTCAAAGAGCATACAGATCGACAGACGCCCTGTAGCACCATCAATCCGAAGAAACTTGTACCAATAATAGCTAATTATTATGTACAGATTCGCCTCGAACGACAGGTGGCTTGACGATCGCAGGAGCAGACAGCTCCCAATTTAGACCCTGCTCCCCGTTATCGGTCTGGTATTCTAGACCGATTGTTTGCGGGTAGGCATTGCGATTTTCAAGGCTTTTCCCCTTAATACCCTCTTACCACACCCACGGTAACAAAAGGGGGGGTGACAGATTGTTACGCCTATACAACACGGCGCCGTAAATTTAAATAAAATCTGACAGATTTTAATAGAGCAATGCATACTTCTCTCTATATCTACAATGAAGTTACACCGATGGCGTACATTTCGCCAAGGCATCAACAAAAATGCAAATTTTCAACACAAAAAAATGCTAGGTATTACCAATTAGGGCGACCATTGTTGTCGTAAGGTTTGGAAGATTGTCTGTTGTGTATTATTTACTCCTACCTCAGGGGTGTCTGCGATTCTGTTCTGCGGTTAAAGTTGTCCTTGAAATACCATATAGATAGCTGTATTGAACATTTCAAATATAGTAAAGATAGAGTGAAAGGGTGGTCCATCTTTCCAGACGTCTCTTAGACAGTGATTGACCATTAAGTGAAAGTAGTCTTTGGCAAGTCATTTTAAATCATGCTTAAATGTTAGTTACTCTATGGACAACAATGTTTATTACTCTCTGTTGCAGAGATCATATAGCATCTCTATCTTCTATGGATTTCTATTTTTCTACTGAGGGTCATTCGTTAAATGTCATGTTTAAGTAGTTTTAGAAGTGAACGTGGCAATTTTAAATTATATATGTGTGTGTGTGTGTTTGTGCGGAGGGAATGGGATGTGCAAATGAAACCATATTGTTTGCTCTATTTTTATATATTCATTCAGACAACGGTACAGTGACATTAACGAACTTAAATATTATCGAATGCAATTGATACAGACACTACATTATAATTTTATCAGATGAACAGTCACTAAATGATGTCGAATCTGTTTACATGTTTACGGTCTACATGCGTTACAACTGGTTACACACAAGAGATACACCAATTCTGCTTACATTGTACTTGTATAATAGACACTGGATGAAGAAAAAATTTCGTTCGCGCATTTCTGCTTGTCCGAAACAATTTCACTATATTAATTATAAAGTGTAATGACGACACTAGTTTAACACTAACAGTTTAATAGTAATGACACCGAGAAAACATTTAGATATGATTAACCATTGACGTGAAAAGACAGACAAAGACTGAATCTATTTTTATTCGGACAGCGTACGAACGCATTACATTTAATTTATCTTACTTATAAAAAGATACATCTTTGATCACAAAAGTAAACATATTGTTAATTCAATATACAGATACACCAGGAACACAGATAATTAAACAGGAAAAAAAATTCTTAACAACAATAATTGAATATGTAATAATAACATAATCGTTATAACGACGTTAATTATTCTCGCAACCTAATATCGTTTTAACACATTTTCATAACTTAGGTTATTTTTAAATGACTACACACATCTTGTTGCCACGTTGTAAATAGGAAACTAAAAAAGTAAATAAAAAATATTTTTTAAAAAAAAATTGCATTTTAAATTTTATCCAAAATAAAATAGGCATTCGAAGCCATAATTATTGCACAGTGGAAAACCATATCATATATAAAAAAAATAATGTATAATCGTAAGATTAACCATATAGTCAATATAAATCTATAGACGTTTATTTATAATATTCACCACGTAAGCAACAAAATGTGACCGCGATGATTTTGATATGCATAAAATCATTTGTAAGAGCCTAAAGCAATGATGATACCTTTACGTTCTAATTATATCGATGTAATACTAGACTAAATAAATATAATTCAGTTAAGTTTCTAGCAGCGCTGCTCTCGCGCTGCTGCTTGAAACTAAGCAGACGCTCGAATTACAGAATTACAATAGTAATATAGATTACAATAGTAGAATGCTACAGAAATATTAAACAGCTCGATTAGCTTATTTGACAGTTTCGTTTTGTAAAAAAAAATTGAGCCTACAAATACGGTAGGTAGTTTAAACTGAACAAAACAAACACTTTATTGAAACAGTAATAGCAATTAACACTACCAAATAGAACGTTGCGTAAAGTATTATTCTCTATAATAAAAATATATTTTTTTATCACAAAAATAAAAGATAAATGGTGATGGGGCTGCCATGCAGTGGCACACCGTGTGTCTCCAGTAATGATTTAAATTAGCTATAATTTTTTAATACCATAAATTAACGCGTAATAGTTGTTGCCAACCGCAACCGATTCTATTGGTTATGGTTTAAAAATTACTTTACTTAACTATCACGAAAATAACATAGTCCACTTATTTTTATTTAATCGAAATGTATATTTTCCGGTTCAGTACAAATAAATAAATTAACGTTTAATTATAACTATGAAATCCGAACGTGATACGAATTGAACCCTTCCGGTCAAAACAAATGGCACAACGCAACGTTAACATTGTTCTCCAATGCATTTTTGTCATTGTTTTTAAAGAAAAAAAAGTATAGAATTAATTTTGACGCCGAACAACTAACGCTTGCCTGGCAGGGTATTACCACATCGGCCAAATATATAATTTTATGTATATTTTTTTTATTATATAATAGTCATATGTATTTAATTTTCATATAATAATTTTGAATTTTTATTATTCTAACTTTTTATAGTTAAGCACGTTCTAGGCGGTCGCGTGACAGTGCAGTGGTTGTAAAAAAAATAAAATGTATTAGTTATGATGGAAGGGGAGAGAAGTATCGATAAGCCAATATCGCTGCACGCGCACCTCACTACTACGTTATCCTTTCCCCCCACTGCCCTGGCACGTGCCGTATCCAGCCGATCATCGCCGCACCCGTCCCAACACTAATGTGGTCAAAAATTTGGAAGGCACTTTCTACTTTTCAAAATTTTAAATTTAGATTTTTAAACACATTAGCCTAGACTTACATAATAGAAAATATGCGTAGTATGTAACATTTACCGAAAAACTACGCAATTCATCCGAAACTCATAGGCCGTTTAGATAAGTTGTGTTTTTTTTTAATTTCCACAAATATTAACTTTATTTCCGTAAAGGATAGCCAAATAGTTTCAACAGTAGTTCTGAATCGCGAATGAATTTCTTTTTAATAATTTGGTCTTTTTTTTTATACACTAATTCCAAACTTCAACCGAATCGGATAGTCCAAATTCCAAACAATAGTGAGCTATCAAGGCCACATAGAGACTTATTTTAAAGTTACTTCCCCGAGCGTGTTCTGCGACGAGACGTGCCGGGCGCGGCTTCCACGGGTCCCGCATCGGAGCCCTACGTTAACGGTGCCACGCCCTCCCTTACAGCTTGAAAACCAACGCCACCGAATATCCGCCAACGTTAACGTAAATCATGGTATACCCTTCCGGCAAGAAGTACCGCATTATAATAATTTTCCCGCCGAAATTATGAAACAAAATAATTCTGCATCCGGCTAAGGTGGTTGATGAAAAACAAATTTGTACAGTGCGCACGCATTATAATTCCCTTCACGTTGGCAACACCAGCGGGGCGTTAGATGCCGCTCTAGACCCGCGGGATATATAGATTGGGGGTCGGAGCGGCGCCGCCGAGAATTATGATCAAATGCTACAAATATTTATAGCTATACTAAGTAAATTTAAACGTTTAATACACTAGCTACGCGATAGCTTAAATAGCAGACGCTCGGATGTATAATATTTAACGCTTGGCGATTTTAGTGCTTATAAACCTAAGGCGGGCAAGCCGTTATGCCTCCATATATCAACTAACCCAACGTTGTTCTTTGTTTAATAAACCGAACCCAGTTCCATCTAAAAAAAAGTAACTATCGAATACGAAAAGAATCTATAAACTCTCAAGATCGACATAAGAGAATACTGAATCTTATCAAGTAGATGCTGTTTGCTGGACCAGCGCTGTTCGGCGGCGCGGGTCAGCGCTGGCTAGTGATGTTTGTCGGTTAGTCGGTAATTAACGTATGGAGACCGGGCGTTGCCCCGAACATCTAATTTAGCCTAACATTTGGAACAATCACTACTGGCTAAGGATACTCTACTTTAGATTTGGCGATCACTAATTTCTACACAAATGTGAATCGCTGCACGAGCGGGGTTACAACGGGCGGCCCGGAGGTGGGCAAGCGACACTCACTACACTAGTAGAGAAATTGACATCGACTCGAAGACGACAAAACGCAATGACAGTTACTTTCTAACAATTTAATCCAAGCTTTACGTCTAGAAATAGTTTTTTTTTTTTTAAATTTAAATTTTCTCGTCTTACCACGTATGCATTGTAGCTGAATTATAATGAAAAGGTATACCGAACAGTCTTTTTGAAACGGGCCAAATGTTTGTAATTTTGATATCCCTACTTTCTCAGATGGATCGTATGTATTTAATTTAAGCTTACATTTAATACATTCGAAGATCTACGCGCGGGGTCTGGTGGCAGGGCGCAGGGCGCGGTACGGCGCCCTTCGCTCCCCTTCCATCCCCATCCGCCTTACTTAAAGTTTAGCACTAGAACACATTACACGAACAATGTATACAAAAAATAATAATTAAACTAAAAAATATTCCTCTACTACGAGATATGAGAACTAAACAACAAGCATTTTATTGCACAGCGAGTCCACTTTAAATAATTAAATACGACGAAAAAAAAATCAAAGACGTTACAGTGATGAGGCCCGGGAGTTCGTGCCGTCGCTCGGGTTTAGTTTAGAAATAACCGACGGAGTTGTGGTTGGGCACGAAGTACGGGTAAGCGGGCAGCGGCGGTGGGGCGGGCAGCGGGGAGCCGTGCGGCCCCTGGGAGCCGTGCGGCACGTGCGCGCCATGCGGCCCGTGCGGCATGTGAGCGCTGTGCGTGCCGTGCGGCATGTGCGGCATGCCCTGCGGCATGGTCGGCGGCACGGCGGCGACGGCTTGAGCCGCGCCCGCGGCCTCGCTTCAGATGTTCTCAGCGCGGGCCTCGGCGTGGGGCAGCTCCATCTTCACCGGCAGCGGTGTGCCGAGGTCCTTGCCATTCTTTGCGATGCCCACAGGGGTCTTGGGCGGGCCCATTTCTGTCATATCAGCGATCAAGTCGCGCTCGCCGTAGCGGCTGTCCGGGCGGGGCGAAGCGAACGGGCGGAACGGATCGGCAGGCCTCGGCGGCTCCAGCGCGTGCCCCGGCGGCGGCGGGGAGCACAGCGGCGACTCCAAGCCGGCCGACAGCGGGGACGGCAGGCGCGGCGACTGCAGCGGCAGCGGCGGCAGGCCGAGGTGCGGCGGGTGGTCGGGTGGCCTCTGCGCTGCCACCACCATGTTGCACATCTGGCGGCGCAGGCCGTGGGCGACGGCGGCCACGGCCGCGGCCGTAGCGGCGTTCGGCGACACGCCGCCTTCGCGCCCGTTGCCGCATGCCACCGCCCCGTACGCGTTCTGAACGCCCATTCCGTCCTGCAACACGCCCACCCCCGTTCTGTTAAAAACAAAACAACGCCCGCGAAAGAAAAAAAAAACATCGCTCGGGCCACCTAAATTAACCAAAAGGAATCCATCAATCAAAAGTTGGGTTAGCCATAGTCTCCATTTAATCTAGCACACAATGCGCCGAGCCAATTATAAAATCGCAAAAGCATATTCGCATTAGCAGATAGCAGTTCACAATAAACGAATGAATTCATGTCACAACAACACACGCGCGGCTTCTTCACATGTGTGAGTAAATAACGTTTTAATTGTAGTTCTGTATCAGTATCATTATTTCGCGATACTGACCGTTATGGCGGGGTAAGGGAGGACCTCCTCCTTGATGTGGTGCGCCGTGTGGGTCGGGTGGGTACCGCGGAAGACGACCGCGCGTATCACGCCGCGGATGTGCTCGTCGGGCCAAACGCCCAGCAGGATGCGCTGAGGGCGCCCGCGCCCTTTCGGCCTCAGATCTGGAATGGCGCGCAATAGTAAAGCGTGAACTGACAGCAACGTTTCACTCGACTTCCGTATCTCAGTGAGACGATTACGAGTCATAGATTATAGACATTTGACGGCGTCTACAGATTATACAATGCGCGAATAAAAAAAAAATTGTAATAATCATAAGGAATTGCCTCTAAGTATTTCCACGTCCGTCCCGTTTCAGTTCAGTCGAATAATCTTCATTACATAAGTTTCGTAAAATACTTAAAGCTAATTCCAAGTATGAAGCCAAAGTTATTTATATTTGAATATCGGTCCAATGACATGCATTTAAAAACCAACCGACACCAAAAAAAAAAAAAAAACCATCCCATAACATTAAAGGTCTGTGCGTCTAACAGAATTGCTCTTTGTAGTCGGTTAAAATGACATTAACATATTAAATTTACAGGCAATCAATTGCATTGAAATATACATATATAAGTACAAAATGGTCGCCAAAAGATAAAAAAAAAAAAAAAAAATTCGCAATGGAAATTCGCTCTGCACATTGGACATAGTTCGTTTCGCACGGGCAGGATCTGAAATTATATTCAATTGCATGAATAGATAATAAATGAACGACACGGGCTTCCGACGTTCTCTGTTGCAACGGTTCGTGCGATTCGCGTTCGGTTCCTTTTCTATTGTTATATTGAAACCCATATGGATGTGATGTGATGCCTTTAATCATTTCACATCGGACTTCGATCGCGTTAAATGCTTAAGTATTTCATATTTAAGATAGAGAGAGAGAGAGAGAGAGGAGGATGTGAGGAAAATGTTACCATATCCAGTTCCGAGGATATGGAGGGTTTTCGAACCTTGTGGCGCAGTGGTCGGCGTACCTTGCCGGTGATTTAGGTCCTGCTTACGTATCACCGGTGCCGATGTTATTTACAATGGACGATCTGGTTCTCGGATGTAAATATAACGCGAGTGTTCCGCGACACTGCTTCTGTCCCGTGGAACATATTCGATACGCCACGAAGTAATTCGAAAAATTTCATGTGTTGTCATTCGTGTTATGTTTCACATCCATCACACGGGTTTCGATTATTGGTAAACAGAACCATGATAAAAATATCACGCTATGATTTTTAGTGGATTTTTTTTGTGAATTTACGGTCTCACGTCGTTTTCTACCACATAGAACATAGGAAGTGACCACACTGAGGCACTCGCACATCCTTATATACTCGTTTGCCTCTTTTACCTAAAAAAATAAATAAAACCTGTCACCCGCGTGATTAAAAAAAAACTGAGAATACTTTACGTGTCAATTGAGAGCTCTCTTAGAATGACTATTTACCATTGCAACTTATGTACGTACGTACGTACGTAAGTACCTCTGCTTGTGGACAATAGTGACCTATAACGATTGTATAATTGACCGGGGATCATTGAAGGGTCAAATTCATAAACGCAACTTTAGTCTACACCGAATCGACATTGCAAAGTAATACTATTGAATGTTGAAAGTTGTTTTTCGTTTTCTTTGTTCTTACGTTACCTCTCACTGTAGGAATTTCACCTACGTCGCGGTGTCAGTTTAATATACATAAATTTCACACGGACAAACAGAACGGAACCTTACACCTGGAGCTAAACGCTTAAACTACTAAAACTTTTTTTTTATTTTTGTTTACTTTAATTTTTTAAGTTTTCCTATCCGCTTCTTCTTTGCTTAATGATGTATGGTTTTGTATAATAAAGTGAGGCTTAGATCGGACTGTGTGACATAATTTAGGTGAAAAGTTTCCATTTCATTGGAAGTAAATTTTTTTTTTTAAAGGGAAAGGGAGCTCACCTAATGGTGAGTGATTACCGTCGCCCACGTACATCTGCAACACCGGAGGAGTTGCGATGAATGAGCAGGTGCTTTGCCGGTCTTGATGGGATGAGGATGAGGCGGAGATATGGGGAGTGAGGAGTGGGTCTCCGGTTACCTCATTCAACTAACGAAACGCAGCCCCCCTTTCATCTCCACGCTATTAGAGATACGCTCTTGGCACGGCGGCATTGACAGCTACCACCCCGGTCGAGGCGGCCCCATTCGTGCAGTAGCTGAAGCCGCAGCACGGCTCTACTGCGTATAAATGAAGTTTGTGTAAGATCTACAAAACCTGGGGCCACTTGTCGAAGTAATGTCCAAGGCCTCTGATCACCCTAATACTGGTTATACGGTCGAGAGATCTTATTTGTTGTTTTTTTTTTTATTATTAATAACCTCTATGCTAAATAGCATTCGAAACTTGATTCTGAAATTCCAACGGGAATTCATGATGAATCACAAGATAAACCTACATTCTGTTCGATTGGCTTGATGTATCCTTCCGGGAAACATCGAGCTCAATTAGCGAACTTGAAGCTCAATGGCATGGTCCCTCGTGCCAGTGACGTTCGAATTCGAATCGTCGAACAAGACTAATTCAGATCAAAAATCAAATTTTTATGCACATATTACATAATTATTTCCTCACACCGCGGAGTCGAATGGTAGAAGCTTGCCAGAAGAATGCCAAGAAGCATCAAATCCGCCCTTTGTTATTTTCCGAAGTGATCGCGAAAAAACGCCAATAGCCAAATGGGTTAGGGTGCGCACTACGAAACATGACGGTCGTAAGTTCGAGCCCGCCATTCGGCTATTGTCATGAACCAACTCCAGATACAAGCTGTGAGCTTAGTTGGTGGGTTAACAGGAATATTAGTAATGTTAGTTAATAAATAGCATTGCTAGTATCCATTTTTTTTAAAGTTTAAATATCAAAAAAATAGGTATAACAAAAATAAAAATTGCTGGACTTAACTTTAGTTAACTTTTGTCCTCTTTTATTTTTTTTAGCAACTTTAAATAGCCCTTGTGGTTATCAGATTCTCTTGGAACAACTCTTGGTTCAATGCCTCATATATCCAAATTAGCTAACAGACTCCTGCAGCATATGTATGTATATATTCACGCCTTGTTCCCAACGGGGTAGACAGATACAATCTTCTTTACTTGCTACGGTCCTGACATACGTCCTTCGCTTCTCCTACTTTCATCAATCTTCGCATGCATGCTCGTTGGTTTAGAGTACTCTACCGACTCTACCATTTACACTCGCTTCATACTGCAGCACAAGTTGTCAGAAAAATAAGCCTAATCAAACTTTTTTTTTCTTCTAAAAATCGTTACCTTCTACTATACTACTACTATACATGAATTGCACATGGACAAACCACCAAGACCGGGAACTATTATTGTCGTGAATACAACATATTCCATACAAATACTAGTCCCGTGCGGGAATCGAACCCGCGGCCCACAGTGCCGCAGCTAATCGCCTTGCCGCTACGCCACCGAGCCGTCAAAAAGACCTAACTAAACAGTCGAAACAGCTAGTTTAGTAGTCTATTTAGTTATTTCCACAGCTTAATGTCATTCAGTATTGTGCTGGACACGCGACTGTCACGGAAGCTATTCAAGTTCTACTAAAGTGGGCCTAAAGTTGTATTTATAATCTTAGTTATGGATTCTTCTAGAAATACATTAAAATAAATGTGTATACAAACTTTTACCTGCCTATATATATATACATAAAAGCATAGAAAATGTTTAATAAGACAAGTGACGTACATAATGTTAGAGCATGAAGCAAAAGGTTAGAATACGCCCAGAGACGGCTTCACCTATGGTGAAGAGAGTGGGTGGCACACGGCCTCAGCGGTGTTTCGGGTGGCCGGCCTCGGCACTTACTAGAGGGCGCTAGGGTAATGATAGTACACGGGCCCTACATGGACTAGAGACGCCTTTGAATACGCCACCCCCATTATTCCCTTGGGTTTCGTAAGAGGCGACCGAGGGAAAAACCTTGAACATCGTAATGGCAATCGGTATGACCGTCTCAAAAATTAGCAGACCAAAATAAGCAGAGCCATGACGGCAGCGTCTGAGATGCGAGGTATCTGGTAGTGCCCTATGTATTGCAGCGCAGGACTATTTTCAGACTATTAAGGTAAGGAAGGGAGCAAGGAAGCACATAATGCCAGCTACTCGTAAATGTAAAACTTGTAAAAAAATAACTAAAAAGTATAAAAGGTATCCCTGCCGGCGCAGTTTCTTTAGTCGGTCTCACCTCCGTTAGAGGTAGCGAAACGGTCGCAGGTTGTAAAAAATCCAAAAGTGAACGTCTCACGAAGCTCATTTAAGTCATTAAGAAAAAAATTAAATCGTTTTCATTTCATTCCATTTAATACGAAAACAATGAGAAAAAAAATCTAACTGCAAGAGTTAGATTTTCGATATGAAATAGGAAACCAGTCGATAAAATTCTGGACACGATAAAAAAAAACCCCGGTCTCGGTACGTCAGTTTATTCGGGATTTAAATATAACTGCGGTCACTAGACCGCATCCCTAATAAAAAGTCCGGACGTCCGTGTACAATTTTTTTTTGAACTACTCTTTTTTTCAAAGTAGCAATATTAGATGATTTTACAAAATCATTTTCAATGAATTGATTTAAGTGTTTTTCTTCATATGAGTCTATACAACTTAGCATATATATGAGTGGAATATAATTGTGATAAATCGCTCGACCTTGACATGTATAAAGCACTATTTCGCGCCATGACACTTGCAAAAGAAAAATAGTACAAAATTACAGTGACTTGACATGCTGCCATAACATCATTTTTAATGTCGTGTCACGTGAATTGTTATTAAAACAAAACATATGTTGTGCCGCGGCAACCTTCTCCATCTGAATTTCTACTACGCTTTTATTAACTCGCTTTTTTGTCTCTCTGCTTGTTGGGTACAAATTAGTTTGCAATATCGTTTATAAACTAACTTCCCGATGAGCTAGATATTTGATACTATAAACATAGCTCAGAATTGGATGTCATTGATAACTTTCGTTTTCTTCTCTGTCTGTCTGTCTGTTTCATTAAAGTAGCAGCCTGGGAAAAGGCCTCCTTCTCAAAATATCTGGAAGATGCCCACCACGCTGCTTCAGTTTGGGCTTAGCTTTCATAATTCCTCGAAATAACATTTCTTTTTTGAAAATGCAAGTTTGCTCACGATGTTTCCCTTCACCGCCGAGCACGTGGTAAATGCATCACTTAAAATTGCTATTAACAATTGTAGTGGTACCGACCACCGGGGATCGAACCCAGGTCACTCGCGCTCGCGCTATGATACTAAAGTCGCTCTTACGACTCGATATCCACGGCTCTCTGGTTGTTGTTTTTAATATTTTGACGATAAATTTTTCCTTAATTATGAAATAATCATTCGGTCACCGCATGCATCCCTTGGGGTCGGTGTCGTAATAACCGACTGTGGGTTATGCCATTTGACATTTGTGATCAGCGGTAATAGATGTGCGTAATAAAATGGTGGGTCGATGGTTCGGTGACGGCGTCACTTCATCATCGAAGGTGTCAGGTGTAAAATTCTCGAGTTTTGTTCTCGCGTCTGTGTTCCACTCCACCGGCCGGCCTCGACCGGCTCGAATGGATTTTAACACAAACGGTAAGTTAATTTAATTCCTACGCCGGTAATCGTAATATATAAATAGGTATTTTGTTTAACAAAACGTTTTTCTACGGCTTGTCTTAAATATATTGTCATTGTATACTATGTACCTTGTACTTTTTTTTTTATTTAGTGTGAAACAAAGGTAGAACAAGTTTTGAAAGTGAGCAATTTCTCAATTCGATTGTATTTTTTTTTAATAATGTTCACATATTGCTTGGCTATTTCTAAATTTATTTCGATGGCTTTTTCGGGTTCGGTAGGATATATGGACTTACAGTAAGGACTCATATAGATTCAGCACATGATAATACTCTTTGAAAATACTGCGCGAACATTTGTTAGATATTGAAAAAATTTAATATTTAAAAAATGGTTCAAAATACTTAGCGGACTATTAAAAAGGTTTCATATATATTATGTCGCGTTGGTATATAAAAAAAAATTATTAACAAATATATTTCATTTCGTAATTTCGTTTAAACCTGACGTCCAACTTGTATAGAGAACAAGATATGTGAATAAAACCTTGCAGTGTCTGTCTGAAGCCCGTGTCTATCAATAAACAGTAGCAAAAGTAAACTCTGACCTCATCTTAGCACGTTTTGTTTTAATCAAAGGTGAATTCGTTTTCCGGGGTCATGGAATCTTCGAGACTCTCTAAAACTGATCAATTTTGTCATTACTTCTCGGACGTTCGGAAAAGTTTTCATTTGCCACTGTATCGTTTTTAACTGTAATGGAGCTCACGTACCTGCGCCCCCATCGGCGCTGGGGCCGAGCATGTTGTGGACACGATTGGCGTACAGCACAAACGTCGGATACGGGATGTCGTACTTCCTTGCGGCCTGGGACAGCGAAAGGCCCTCTTTCAGGACCGAAAAGATGGCCTCGGCCATGGTCTCCGGTCTCCAGGACTTCAGGGGACCGCGCTCGCGGAAACGCAGGTTTTGGACCAGGCTCTGGTTGGTGTTCCAGCACTTCTGCCACATAGACTGCAGTTGGTACTGGTAGCTGTCTGCTGAAAATAGGAGATAGCGCATCAGCGTGTACGTCAGCTTGCTAAACAGTTTACGAATAACATCGTCCTATACAGTCAAGTCTCATGTATCGTTATTTTTAATTATAGGGGAAAAAGAACTATAGAATATTATATCACACAAAACATCAAAAGCGGTGTCTAAATAGGCCACGTATATTGAAACTAAGCCTGAGTGCTTTTATCTCGTGTGATTGACGGGTTCGAATCTGCGACTTCAAGTTTCGCAGTCGGCAACCCTAAGGCTTTAGACCAATGGCGGTTTTAAAAGTAACTTAGCTGGATAAAAAAAAACTAGTGAAACGACGATCGGGTTGGCATTTACTCGAATAAGAGCAATACCAACATAATAAATATAACAAATACATTTTAAGTTCTAAGCGTATACAGCGCTAATTATCGCGGCATATACACTAAGCCGAATTAACAAGAGCTCTGGGTCATTAGCGGCAAATAATAAACTGTAACAGACCTATAGAAAATTGCACCTTGTGGATAAATATCAAAACGTGCGACTTCGTAAATATGCCGCTCAATGAGGTAAGCTTTTGCCTCTTCTTTATTTTTTTTTTTCAACATCCTGTCAATATCTTAATTATCATTAAATAACATAAAATAATATTGGCATGTCAGAGAAATAATAAGTTTTGTTAATTTAAATATCAATGAAAAGGTTATATTTATTATCGTTTGATAATATTGAGAATATTGTTATTAAGCACATTATTTTCTCTGGCATTTAGAACAACGGTTTTACTACGCGATAACGAAACGTAAATGCCTACATACTGACCTCCGGATGTCACCTGTAAGTTAAAAGAAATAAAATCCAAATAATTAATAGTATGAGGGAAAATAAAAGACAAACTACTACAGTAATATATTTATTGGGTTGTTTTTACAATCATATAGGAAATACAAAATATGGATTATTGGATATCGTTAATTCGTTTTTGGACGTTTTAATGACGTATAACAATGGTGGGAAAATAAGATCAAATAAAGAAAAAAAAAATTATACAAACTAATCAGAAAAATTAAATTTAATAATTCGTGTACCGCATGCCCATAATTATTTATTAATTTCTGTAATAGACAAACTAGAGAATTACATTCCGAATTCCGAGTAGGTAAGTACAATTTGAAGATTTATCTAAATTTCGTACAATTAGAGTGGCTTGTGATAGCGAACGAAAAAAGCGCGAAACATGTCTATAATCCTTTTGTCTCTTTCAAATTCAAACAACTGTCAGAAATTGAATGACGATTTTATTCTGTTACCATTACATGTGTTCTGCTATTCCTGTAATTATTAAGTTAATACAAAATTATTATAGTCTGTTTATATCTTATAATGGCGCATAATATGGGACGGGGATCGTACTTCAATGAGTGCGACTTGTGCGAATATGTGTTTTGTTACTCTCACAGTAAGGTCTACATTCTAAAAATATATTTCAAGTACCCTTAGCCTTGAGACAACTTAAACAATAAATTGAATGTAAATGCTTAATTTAAATGCAAAGGAAAAATCCGAACATGCCTATCACATAAACATCATGAATAATGTACCATCAAATTTTCAATATATGCAAAATTGTACGACTCTACTTAAGATTTAGAAGCGACCTACAAATGGCCCACTGCTGGGCAAGTGCCTCCTCATTAATATGTGAGACGGTTTATGAGTCGTAACGGTCAGCCACGCTGCTGCAGAGGATATTGGCGGACTTCATAGTAGAAATAATATTTTTTACTACTTCCTAGTCGTGCAGGTTTCCACACGATGTTGCCTTCACCGTTGAGCTTGTGGTTTAGCACCGTAAATTGCTAACAATTTTAGTGATGCCAGCACTGGGATATGAATTCAGTTCACTCGCGATCTATGAAATTAAAGCTAACTCCCTGTCCACTAAGCTACTATGGCTAAAATAAAGTCAGCTAAATTTAATATACAAAAATTTACATATTTGTCTCCATACTCCTTAATTCATTCATATAACAAACAGCATATAATAATCAATGTAGGGTTGCCAACATTTTTTCGGCTCATTATTGTATTTTTCTTAAAAAATTATAAAATATATAGTACACTTTTAAAAATATGTTAGGATTTTATTGAAAGATTAAAAAAAAAGATAAAGCAATGTTTTTTACTTATTCAATCTGTTTACAAAGTTTATTATATCTGTTATTAGTTTTAGTGATGCAGACATATTTGATCCATTCAACTGAAACATAGTATGTTTGCGTACTATATATTTCTTCAATAATGGAGACGTGAGATACATTACATTACTATTACAATACTACATATTACAGTACGGCTGACAACCCTAAAACATTACGTCTTAACGTATCGTTATGATTATATACATTTATGTTGGTAATTACTCACTTTTCCTTTTTATCTTAACGGCTGTCGTGGGCCGATGTAGTTAATTGGAATTTTGATATTTCATGGCGTCTGTACGTTGCTTAATTGCGTAATATCTTTTTTTTATTGTAAACATTTAACATTACTCTAGGTTCAATTAAGATAACGCTTATGAACGATAACAGCGACATCTATTAGATGAAACTAGAACTACGTGGCCACGTTGTGTATGCATTAGTTCTAGTGTATTAACGCATATAAACGCTGGCGACGACAAACAAATAATTATTTATTTTTGTAATGTCACCCGTTACTATAGAAAAAGGATAAATTCAGAGGGCTATAAAGAATAATTAAGATAGACATCACAATTTCAATTACAACAGACTTGTTTGTTGAAATTACTGATATAGAAATTATAATTATGTAAATAGCCGTGAAATAATGTTATTAGATAATCAATCATTGTCCTACCTTATTATCCTTCATCTACCTATTATGTCTTGTGGGCCGTAAAAGTTAACAGATGGAAGGACCTGTATAATCCCGCGTCCACCGACAGATGGCGTGATAACCTTCGTAAACTTTAGGCGCGAACTCATTAAGTGATGGTTGTGTCATTGAATATTTTGTATGTAGTGATTGAAAAATTTCATTGAAGGCCGGGAATCGTCGAGTTTAGTTTCTGTCAGTCCAACAGGGATTCGGTGAAAGATGACAAAGTGAAAAGTATTTCTAAAGTATTGTTTTATAGTCCATATACTTGAACGAGTTATAAAAACTTTGACAACTGGCGTATAGTTAAACACTGTTGCCATGTAGGACACAGAGCGTTAAAGAAAGAGAAGAATTACCTTCGTAAAATTACTCAGATTGGTCCGATCCGGAGACTTTGTAGGTTTTGAGATTGAAATCCCAATCTAATCTAATCACGGAGGAATGAAATTTCTTAATGGATATTTGTTATTATATTATTAACCCCATGACAGGCGTGAGTAATTCTTGAAGTAGCAAATACATAGTTATAAAGTTCCGATAAAGGTTACAGGACACTACTATTTTGTGTTCGAATCAAATTTGAATTTTATAAGCCATTTTAATAACTTGCACTATGAAAGTTCGTTCAACTGATTACATTACGTAAAAGAAATAAACACATGAGGTGTTTACGAGTTATAACCGACGTTATAACGTTGGTTATACTCCGAATATAACTGAGCTGGTCCGCAGGTCTGATGCTTTATTTTAGTCGTTTATAACCGACTTTCACCAGGGCACATTCGGAACGACGGTGACATTCGGTGGTGAGCCCGTCGCATTTCGGCCGCTTAATGTAATTTTATTGTACGTACGTTTCTAAAAACACATTGGTAGGTGCCACCTTCACTTACGGGATCGAACTATAGTCTCTCGGTACGGCGGCCAATCTCCTGACCACTCAGAAATAGTGATTATTAAATTCGAAGGTGTCAAACAGGTTAATATAAAAGAACATTATGTATACGATATCCAATTAAGATAAGTTAAATGCAGACATGTAATTTTATCTTTTAATTATTATCTATGGCGTGTATGCAGTAAATTATTGAGACGGAGAGTGGATATTCGCAATTGTATGTTTATGGAAATTGTTAACCATAGAGTGGGGATAAGATTCGTTTGCGACGAAATACGTCAGAACGTAGAGTTTGTTAAATGTGTAACTTAACTTTTGAGCCGCAGGAACTGAAATAACTTTTAAGATGTAACGACGTAACGAACCGCCTCTGTAGGAGAAGTGGAGGATTAAGTAAGTCTCAACTCTAACTGACAGGTTTTATATATTTCATCTGAAAGTAACGCGTGGCAGAGTAGTTGGCGCACGAGGGAGATGGACCGTGGGTATATTCATCACTCTATCCCACTAGTCTGTGGGAGGTGGTTTCCGGCGTCGTTCGCTCAACAGTCTCGTTTGTCATCCAGCGGGATGTGTGGTTGGCGTTCGATGAAAGACATGGTATATGCTCGCTGACACCTTTTAACCTCGTCTCCACGTATTTTAAGATAGCTGGGGAAGTTTTTATTGTACGTTCATTATCCTATATCGTTACAAATAAGTTATCGAGCTCCCGCAATGGCACCTTTTGTTTTATTGTTTAATAAGTACATGCCAACTGCGCCTACCGATGGTTCTAAAGGATAGCAATTTTTTTATTTATTTTAATATGTCAGTTGTACTGTTTTGTTACTGTACTCCCCTACCATTGGCGCACAGCCCCTTTACAACAACAACATTACCCACGAAAATATCTATTCTGACGTACAGAACTTTTGATATTTGATATCGCCTATCTTCCTTACGACCTGGTCGTGAACGTGACGAAGATTGAAACACTATTATCCTTATTTCTCCGATCAGAATTTTCTTTACAGAAATATTGACAAACGAACAGCGCACAGCTTCTGCTTCCATATGTATAAATATACAACAATATTATAAGTAAAAGTAACGGTCGTGTACATTACCAACTGGACACCAAAAAGGTTGCGGTTTCGAAAGGGTTTTTGTAACCATGAGGGGTTCGCCACGCACCCCCAATGTTGGCGAACTTCACACGACCAAGGCGCCTTCCCCTGTTCGATTTCGAGAAGGGAGAAATCTTTCGAATGGTAGTTGTCAACTACGCAGAAGATATGCTCAATGTTTACTCACGGGGTCCTCACCCCGACATTACCCGTCTGACGGGGACCCTGGACGCAACAATCTATTAAATTCGCGTGTAACTGTTTGAGTTGGTTACGTTTCTCGAACTCGAGACCCGCGGCACAACAGCCAGGCACGCTAACCAGTAACTCACCACATCATTTATTAATATGACTTCTGTAAAATTGGATAAACATGACATATGTCCGATTAGCAGTGAAAATGGTATTCCTTTTGCTAAAGTCGAGCGTGTTTACAGAGCGTTACGCTTCAAATGTCAAACGTTTTAATAGCTATGACCCGCCTGGCTTGTGGCCGCCGTTCCAGGAACCATAAAGGTCCAGGTGGACACGTTTGTAGAGCTATTTATCGTACTATCGAACTTTTTTCGGATCTTATCGAATGACAGGGATGAACCATGCAAAGCGGTTTCCACAACAATTTAGAAAATAATTTATTCTATGCTCTTATATCTAATTAAATTCACAATTGAACTGTTTAATAATATATATTAGAGGGGACCGGATAGACGAGAAATAAGCCGGCTGGACTGTATTTATGTTACGAAACACGTTTCATACGGCGCTATTTTCATGCATTGATAACTAATTAAGTGTACAACTTACTTACGCCGCGTAATTGGTTTAGAGCGCAATACTAATATTACTAATAAAACGTTTACGGATCGAAATCCGATCGAGTATTAGGAGATATTGTAACGAGTAGCAATTTAATAAAAAAAAAAAAAACATTACACCCGCCATCTTTGAGCCGCAGACGCCACGTTTGGATATTATATCCAGCGTTGCTGCCAGAGAGAAGTCGAATCTAACGACACATCATATGTTCATCATCAAGCCGTTCGGGCTGCAGAGCGTGCGAAAGTAATGGACGTACATACATACGTACCCAAATCAGATAGTGTAAAAAGAGAGTTTTAATTATTGATAAAATGCAGCATCGTGCCAAGTTCTCATTTATGTATCGTCTCGCAAGGACTCTCCCATAAGGGGCATTTGCCATAAATTTCACGCCTCACACTTTGGATCGGCGTTTTCGGCATTTTCATTTGCGTTTCTGGCATCTCATTACATGGTTAATCCGTGAAATAACGCCAAAAGGTTTTCATTACTTTACCCTTAGTCGACTCGGGGTACGGGAGGTGGTTGAAAATCTTACACCGCTACTACAAGCCGTCATACAGACAGATGATTATCTACAAAATTGTTTAGCTGTGATTTCGTTCATTATTGTTTTGTTGTTATGTCATTACCTTTTAAATAGCATCGGGGATATGAATCTATATTGAAATGTAAAAGAAAAGTAATCCCGAAACACTTAAAAATAATTATTATAATTCGTTCAATTTAACAACAATAACATTTACGCATAATAAGGTTTCCGTTGTTTTATTGTAGTTTACATTCTAATTGAGTAAATTAGCCATAATTTACTATATGTAATATGACTATATGTAATTATATATGTACCATAATCATAATATCACAACTGACAAAGGCACGTTACGACTTAATATCTAAAGTAATTAATTCTATCTTAGTAATTATCAGTCCAAATTATCATTGTATAATATAATAATTATACTTTCACAACACTTTCAGAAGTTCTCAACTACAACATAACTAAATAGTAAATTAAGGAACACTAATCCCTAACTTTATGTTGTATAATTAAAAGTTTTCAATGGGTACGTAACTAAACATCCAAGAAGTAAATTAACGAACATGAAACCTAACCTAAAACATAATGCTGTATAATTTACAGAATATTGAATAACTGAACATTTTATTTATATAAGTTCAAACATATTATTCATATCCATGATCTCAGAAAAATTACAGTGAACTGCTAACATTTCACGTAAAAATAGCAATAAGAGGCATTAATCAGTAAAAAGTAGTTTATATTTTTGTACGTCTGAATGAAAATCTACAATGTATTACTCCATAAAACTGTTTTGTAAAACTGTATCCACCAATAAGAACATTGAAATAACCAAAGTAGTAGAATTTTTATATCAGCGGAATGGACACTAAAAATGTAATGACGGAACTGCGTAGGAATATTATAGGTCCTAAAACACAACTTGGGGAAATATCTCGATACAGTAGAGATAGAGATACGTTTCTACACCTAGTGCGTAATTTTTTTTTTTTTACATCAAGATTCGTCATCAGTATTATGTTCGGCCTTAACTTTTGCGTTTTTGACTTTACTCGAACTTTCGTAGTACAGTGACACTATAGAATGCTTCTTGCAGAACGCCCACCACCATCGAAAGCCAGTTAGACCAATGAATGCGAAACCAGGGTCTCTGCTTCGTCTCAACTTTTCAACAAATGCTAACACTTCGGTTAATGATTTTTTAGTTCTCCTATTGTACGGGGAAACGCTGGTTTCACAACAGAAATCTAAGATGGACCTTTCCTCGTTAGCTTGTAACCCAGCTTCGTCCAGCACTGCCATGCGTTTGGATTTTCCTAATATATTGTCATACAAAGTTCCTTTCGGTATTCCGTAGTGGGTTGCCGCTTGTGTAAATCTCATCCTCTGCGTGACGACAGCTTGAATTGCTTCTTGAAGTTGGCTCTGGTTCCAGGTGGGTGCTTTCAACTTCAGAGTATGACCGTGGAACTCTGATCGACAGATAAAAGCAAAAACGCTAACGTACAACACGAACCGTATCTACAATCCGTAACAATGATGCAATACATTTACGATTTTTTGTTTATTTCCTACGCGGTTATATGTAATTGTTAATATTTAGCTTTTTTTTTTACGGGAATGGCGGCAAACGAACAATCGGTTCACGCGATGATAAGTGATTACCGTCGCCCACGTACAACTGCATACCCCAAGAGGTGCTGCAGGTGCGTTTCCGGCCTTTAAGGGTATTTGGGTGATGGCAGGGAGGACGAGGAGAGGGATGGGGATGGGGAATGGGCCTCCGGTTACCTCACTCATCAAACGATACGCAGAGGAACAAGATGCCTATACTTCACGCCGGTAATCTGCGAGATCGTGGTATTAATCCGGTCGTACCGACCCATTCGAGCGGCAGCCGCTAAAGCCGCCAATTGGCTCCACAACGTTAAAAATATTACGAATGCTAATTACAGAATTCCTTAATTTATAGCATTTACGAAATGCTATATATTAAGGTCTATTAAAACGTCGAGAACGATTCGCAATATTAACTATTAGTCCATGTCAAAACAACGAACTATTACAACAGACTGACGACTTGACAATTGCCGATATAGAAGTGACAACTTTGAACACATTAGAATCACTTTCCCGTGCATTCGATACCGCGGTTTCGTGTAGTTTTTGAAACTCTATGTATGCCGCTATGGTGGCACGGCCATGTTTCCCGACGCGTGGAAAGTTTCCCACGTCGCGACATACGGTTACAAACAATGCAAAGAACTACAGTTATCTGTGTTCGGATACGAACAGAGTTACGTACTGCATCATTATATGTACGGATTATGATATAGTAAGGTATGCGTGTAACAAAATCTAATACAATGGAGTCGGGTTAAGAAATAATAATAAGGAAATTGTGCAATTGTCACAATTGAACTTGATTCGCTATTTTCTTATAACGCACGTATAAAAACAACTGGAAAAATAAATGATGTAATTCTTTACTTTAATTTTCATCTAACAACGGAAAACAACATTAAGCAATATAAACACATAACAGTGGCAAGGCTGGTTGTATTAATTGTGAGAACAAAACAATAAAAGTGCTTTTTAAAAATGAAATAGTATTAAAAATGAGGCTATCAACTGACCTGCAATCGAGGATGTGGAGGCGCCGAACCATGCGTGCGAATTCTCGAGCAATTTTGCCTGTAAACAAACAAAAAGACATTGTATACAATTAGAACAAAGAAAGTTAGAAGATCACATATAATACAGCAGAGTGATGGTGATGTAAGACAACTGCGACATTATCTCGTGGGTCGGGGTCGTAAAAGGTAAACAGGAAAATTCTAGAAAAATCTACAGCCTTCTGACAGATGGCGGTAAAACATACAAAAGATCAGACCGAAAATACGCAATCCGCTAAGTGTGGTGACTAGAGAGATTCCTCTCTAAACGATTAAAAAGCAATTTAGTAAGATGACCATAGATACAAGTGATAAGGAAATTTCTGCTCAGATATGGCAACATCAGACCACGATTGGCGAGCGGTTTGAGAAACTGCATTTTCGAAACATAGGTACGATTCACATACTTGCGCTAGATGTTAATACGGCGCCCGGCGCACCTACCTGCACCGATCAACATCCGATCCGATCAAATCAAACGAGAGAAGTCCAATGCCATATTTATTTATTTTTTATATTCGGTAAACGTATATAGATTGATAAAGTGATGAATTATTATAAATGCTACACACCATTTTAATTGTTTTCGCATATCGTAACTAGAAAGTTCATTGATTTAGCAATCGATCTGCTTGTTTGCCACTTGCACGTAATCAAATCACAACAATTAAGTAATCGCATCGAACCATTCCTTTGTAATATAACCTTTCAAATCATTTGGGGAAAAGTTAGCAATATCAAAATCGGAAACGCCATCCAATCTATTACTCCGGTTTGTTGATCTGACGAATAATGAATTTTGCCTATATTTTGTAACACTATGTGAAACATTAAGATGTTTTGTTTGTCTTACTGATCTTGAAATGGAATCTTCGGACTTATCTTAGACTAGAGCTGTGGAGAATCTACCTGGCATTGCGCATAAAGAGTTAACAAATGGTGTCTCCTACATCTTGATTCGTAACCAGAGTCTTATTTCTATTATCATCTTGGGATATTAGCCTAACAGCAGCCGGTTAATTTTGTCTATAGTAAATTTCTTTTCATAATGATTTCTTTAGACCACTAACACCTCAGTCAACCAGTGACCGCGGCTGCTGTGAAGCAATCGAAACATCGGGAATATAAAAACAAAAACAAAATTAAACGAGATGAAATTTGTAAATAATAGTTTAATTTCAAATTTCTTTTTGTTTTATCACTTGATTCATCGACATTCGGTAATTTAAGTCGCGATTTACAAGATGGCACTGAGATCGTCACCGTAAAACATGATATATTAAGTCTAATAGGCTTCAGTTTCAGTTCCCATTGAAGCCCGCAAGAAGTAACGCTTGAGCACAACTGCTCGATTGCAGTGCCGTGGTGCCCATGGGTTTTATTATTGGATTACAAATGAAAAACGCGCTAACAGACTATCTGATGGTAGTAAGTCTGTCAACCCAAGTCGGTTACAGATGCGTTGTACCGGTCTGCTACTCGTACTACTCTATGTTCTTCAGAAAACAGCGGTGGAGGAAATAAGCACCCAGAGAGCTCCTGGACAGACCTAACTGATGCTGTGATAGATGTGTCGTAGAGCCTACTGAGAGTTGTTGGAAGCTCCGATAGGTGACAGCACTAGATCTCAGGTATCATCATCATCATCATCATTGCAGCCTATCAGAAGTCCACAGTTGAACATAGGCCTCCCCCAAAGATTGCCACGAAGCTCGGTCCTGAGCCACCTGCATCCATCGACTTCCCGCAACACTGCGCGGGGTCGTCGCTCCATCTTGTGGGGGTCGTCCTACACTGCGTTTGCCTGTACGTGGCTGCCGCACGAGAACCTTTTTTCCCCAGCGGTTGTCGGTTCTGCGACGACTGTTCCGTTGATGCCTGACCTGAGTACAATGATCGCGTTCCGAGGCGGGCGTCAGTGTCCAAGGTATTGTCAAGTATTCACCATTGGAGAGGCGTATGTATGGCCAGCAGTGGAATATTTACAGAGCGATAAAGGCGTTGTCGAATAATATGAAAAACGAGCAGTAATGAATTTAAAAAGCGTCGCATGTTCAAACGGAAATTTTCAAAGCCCATTGTTTATTTAAGGAAAATGCCCAGAACATTCATCATACGGAGATCGTAAATAAATACATGGGTCGGCGTTATTAACATGTTCTTAGATTTACGAGTATGTATATTAAAATAAACGCAGCGAACGGCACAATGCGCTCGCAATTAATTTAAAATACTATTAAAATGTATAAATATTCATTGTCCGTGTAGACGGCCATAAATCGTGCCAGGGTCTTATTATTTAAATTGAACTGCAACCGCTTTATTTTATGCTATATTAATTTTATCATAAAGAAACAACCGACCGAGTTCGACTTTCACGGCGCCTGAATGAAAAACAAAGCCATCCGCTGGGCGGAGCTACTCCGAAAAATTGACAGTGGACCGACGTCGCGGCCATGTACAGCTTCTGCTTTAAGCAGCACGGCATGGTACGAAAGTGCTCCCGCGCTTTCTAAGAGTCAACCCTTCGAGCCTATCTGTAAAGAGACCCACCGATACGGTCGGTCCATGGCCCCACGATGTCGGTGACAAATTCAAAATTGAAACGTACGGTACGGTGGCCGTTGATGAAAACGATAATAACGTAATCGATTTGCACCGCTATACTTAGCACGCGCATATTTACATAAATCGTGGCCGGAAAGCGCACGGCCCATGCGCATTTTATATACCTAACGTTTCCAGGGGAGCACCTAATAATATTATGGGCAAGTCGCAAACGCCGCGCGTTCATAAATCTATTTTATCGCGCTGAAGCAATAAATTTTATTTCGGGATCTTTAATTCTTTGTTATTGAATTGGATTTTAGTGTTTTATACGAGTAAACAAACAATATATCGGGGCGTTTCAACTGGTACTTAGTGCACGTGCGCGGACGGTAAACACGACTAGCGGCGGCGCCCGGCCCCGCCCGTCCAACTTAATGTAACATTACATTCGTAGGACGTTCCTCAGTTTCTGTCTTGACGCGCCGCTTTCGTCTGCTGCAACAATTAAAATCACCATGAAGCATGGCACAAAGAAACGCCGCGGGCCGGTTGCGCGCCGAACGTAAACATTTGATCGCGCACATTCGGCGCGCATTAAATACAAGTAGCAATCGATAAAATGCTGGTTCGTAAACTTCCTGCCGGCGATGGGGAGGTGTAAATTAACGGGCGAATTGTTCTTTTTCATCTGACCGTTACAATTATTGAGGCGTTTGGACACCGGCGCGGCGTACGAGCTGTTTGATACTGATCTGTCTCACGCGGATGTTGCCTACCGTTTGTTGCTTCTTTTTTTTTTTTTTGTTTTTTATACGTAAGTATCTATGCTGTCAAAATAGTCTTAAGTTGTGCATTGATCAATATTAGTAAGTTCTCATCGCCCTTGCTACAGTTTACTCTGATATTGTTTTAATAGATATTTTTCTTTGTGTGGGGAAAACCGGCAAATGAGCAAGCTGTCCACGTGATGGTAAGTGAATACCTTCGCCCACGTACATCTTCAACACAACACTACTGGTGCGTTGCCGGCCTTTAAGATCATTTGGGAGATGGGAGGGAGGTGGGGGCCTCCGGTTACCTCGCTAACCGAACGAAACGCGGAAGCATAAGATGCCTCTGTCTCTACTTCACGCCGGTATTCTGCGAGTCGACCCATTCGATCAGCAGCAAAAGCCACCGCTTATCTCTGTAATTTCGTTCATGAATATGCTCGTATACATTTGTTTTTTTGATTTTGTGCATGATTGTACCAGTAGATTCGGTGTAGTCGTAACAACGTTCAGCGAACACGATTGAATCTATCATTGGACTTGAGTACCAATCTCGTATTCACTTAAAAGCCTGCGATAAGTCGGCGTCGTGTGGCACGTCCGCTTACCTTTGAACGCAACGTGAACCAACGTGACGTAGTCCGTGACAATAGGAAGGAATATTATATAAAATTTTTAAAAGCCTCTTTTTTTTTTTTTAATACTTCGTTAAACGTTACATTTGGAAGCATATTCCAAAGACAGTGGAAAGGACTTTAACGCCACGCTGTTCCTTTTTTGAGAGATTCAATGCAAAACACAAAATCACTATATTCAAGCCAGCCTTATAGCGCTTGGTAAGGTGGTGATCTATGGTGCCAAGGAACCCTACGTTAGGTATTATTCACGTGGCACGCATTTAAAATACACGATTCCAGTTTGTACAGCATCCATCCACGGATGGTTGTCTTTTGGTTTGACCCGGTGTCCGTGTGTTTGAATGAAAGCAACCCGACTCAGGGTTACCACGGTTAGTCATACCATAGTTACTTATAGTAATTCGTATGTGACATTAAAGATATTGAAACATTAACCTGTTTGCGCACAGACCGCCTGCCGACCCCACCTCCGGCTAATGGCTTAATGTTTGCTAAATGCCACCGCGCTTTAATAGTTTATTCGCGAACCTATTCATATTTTTTACGTATTTGTAATTTACTTACGGACGTTTGACGTTTGTCCATTCTTATTAATTATAGCTGGCAGGTATATGCATTACGTATATACTCGTATATACCTTGTACATATATTAAAGTAAGCGATGTGGTCCTCGACCCTCGACTCCGGGCCGTTGATGATAGGTCCATACGTCTGTATGACCGTCCGTCTGTCACACAACTTCGTTTGAGATTATACAGTGTACTGTAGCGAAATGAACTCTCTCCTCCCGATACAGATATCAGAGTAAACGAAGCTAGACCGTACCATGATTATTTATCTTACTTCTCTGCGTCTGAATCAAACTTATCATTTATGAGACGGCTTAATTTACTTTAGTGTTTTGCTTTAATTAAACGTTAAAACAGGAGAGATCTCTCACGACCGTTTACTTAATGAAAGGGTCGACCGAGGTGTAGGTAGACATACGTTCTAGTCGTTTCTATCCACTTCTCACCAGAGCCTCTTTGGATCGAACCGACATGCTCACCCTACTCACCCACAGTGGTGTAATATGGGTGTGAGTCTGTCGCCGTCTTAGTGTCCAACTACAAATGTTGCACATCGAGTTACGTCAAAACACGAATCGATTCGAAGATTTTTTTTTTTTATAGAAGAAGGGGGCAAACGAGCGTGCGGCTCACCTGATGGTAAATGATCACCGACGCCCACGAACATCCACAACACCAGAGGATTTCTTTTTCACAACACATTTCTTTCAAGACGTATCACATTTAGTTTGGTCGCATATTTCAGTATATTCTATCGTATATATATACACGTATATATATATATATATATATATATATATATATCTATGGTATATATATACACACACATATACACGGGATGATCGGAGCAGTTTCAAAGATGAACATGTATGTACATTAAACAATGATCACACAGGTGCAATGGGAAGTCCAGGGAGGGCGCAGCTGTTCGCCAGTCGTAGCCCTCAGCCGCTGCGTTAGGAGCATTTATTATTGATGCACCAGATGATTTCTACACTACGACATTAGTTTTGTTACAGCCGGTCACAGGTCCACCGTACACTCATACACTCGCGGATTATGAAATTAAAGCGAGCGCTGTAGTACGCAGCATCGGATCCTTAGCTTAACAGCCCGACAGTCCCACTGGAGGACAGAAGCCGCTCCCATGAGGAGGATCTGCCACTGTCGTCACCTCGCACCTTAGAACCTTACAACGGCAGACTCCTCCAGTCTTAAATGTATTGTGATGATCTCCAAGATCTCAGGGATCGAAACGTATAGAGCTACACAGTCATTCGAAAGGCGATGTTTTTTTTTTATATAGGAAAGGCGGCAAACGAGCAAGCGGTTCACCTGATGGTAAATGATTACCGTCCGATCACCTCTGGTGCTGCAGATGTACGTTGCCGGCCTTTAAGGGTATTTGAGAGATCGGGAGGGAAGATGAGGAAAGGGACGGGGAGGGGTAGATAGGTTACCGCATTCACCGAACGAAACGCAGAAGCACAAGATGCCTATACTTCACGTCGGTATTCTGCGAGGCCGTGGTATCAAGCCGGCTCATTCGAGCAACAGAAAAAGCTCTATCACGTGGTAAAAAGTGCACAGCCAGCGACATGTCCACCTCCGAACTCACCGGTGGTGGACTCCTTCTCTGTGTCGTCCTGATTTAGCAGCACCTTCTTACCCATTTCTGCGGCCACACAGCAGTGCAACTGTTGTGTTCCGGTTTTAAAGGTATGGAGTGATAATATAAGTACGGGCTGTGAGTGAATTCCACCTTAGTCCTAAAACAAACATTATTAATTTATTTATTTATTAAACTTCATATACATGAGAATGTATATAGGCGGACTTAATGCCAGAAGCATTCTCTACTAGTCAACCTTTGGACGATGCAGAGATGAAATGAAATAGGTGTAGGTGATAGAATAGAGAGAACTAAAGAGAGGAAAAAAAATTTATAATAAATGTAAATCTATATATAGATGCAATATTTCAATACGCATACAATAATAAATACATGGATAATAATAAATACATACACACGTACATACATACATTTATATTTATTTAAATATATTAATAACTTAAATATTAAATATATATAAAAATAGACTATTATTGAGATGATTCTGCCATTTTGTTAAGGATATGTTCCTTAGCATTCATTTTAAAAATGTACCGACTGTTAGACGCTCTGATTTCGAGTGGAAGTGCATTCCAAAGAACTACGGATTGAACAGGAAAGTATAAACGGACAAAGCATGAGGTATGTGAGGGACACTGGAGTAGGAGATTATTAGACGAACGTAGGGTTCTGTCGTGGTTTGTTCAAAGGTAACGAAAGTAGGAAGACAAGTAGGAAGGAGCAGTAGGAGGCATCAGGATAGAATAGAGGGTAGTGAGAGCGCGTAGATTTCGACGCTGACGAATAGGTAACCAATTTAACTGTGAACGATAAGTAGACACATGATCATACTTACGATAATTACAAATGAAGGCAGTTATTGAGAAGACGATCGTATTTGTTAAGGAGATCTGCATTTTGGTTAAAATAGCATTAATAGAACATTAGTTCATATATAAACCGTCAGTCGTATAACACCTAGGGGTAAGAGATCGATGTCCGCTGCGTCGGTGACTTAGCCCGTTCGGCATCTGCATGCTACACTTGGAAGACGGGCGACGTGAATCGTGGCCGGCATAATCTTGCTCCGAAGAAAACCACGAGTCCTTAGTTAGTTATGTGCCTTTAGTAACTCACAGCACAGCCACGAGACGAAACGGGGTGGCTAATTCAATTTATACAAAACATTTATATTTAATGAGGTATAATGGTGTTAGAACACTGAAGTTTATTATTCTAGGGGGGCAGATGAAAGGGGGGGGGGGAGTGTTTTGGTATGACGTAAGCCGATGTGCCGCAAAATAGAAATTTGCATTGTTGCATATTTATGACCCGAGTTTATTCGTAAACGTACGTATACCGCATAGACAGGGAACTAAAATGGCTATTGTGTACAGGGAGGGCTATTTAGATTTGAAAAAAAAAATAAGCAATGGAAAAAAATTGTCTAAGGTTTTTTAGGAGGTTTATTAAATTTTTTCAGGAAAAAGAACTTGACTTGACTTTACATACACACTGTACTAAGGAGGCTCTGCCCGAATATACCGTACTCAAATACCACAGACTGGTGATGGGGAGCACCATCATTGGTGCGAGGGTATTGGCACTGTGCTCACCAAGCACCACTCATCACCTTGCCCAGCGTGATGAGTGTAGGCAAATCTTCCATGCATAGCAGGGGAGAGGCAGCAGTGGACCCTAAAATGTAAAATGTACAGGATAACTGTGACTGTGAGACTGTTAAACAGTGCAACAAATAATTGTTATATAACAAAATCTAAACTCACTTCGAGATTGACATTAATTTAGGTCTTAAAGATGAAACTATAGTTAAAAAAACGAACTCGTTAATACAAATCTAAAGAGCACACACTTGATGGGTTCCCTAGGAGCCTATCAAAGGTTCCGTTACCCACCTTCCAGCTCCATCATCAGACCAGCTCGATGCTACCATATTAATGTACTGTCATCGGTTCTCAACACTCGAGCAAGTGGTAAAAATTTAACTGAAAGAATCCACAGCACTGATACATTCATACTTACGAGGTCGAGCTTATAAAAAGCTTGAAAGAGAGAATACAAAAAAAAAACTTTTGCTTAACAAAGCTAGACAACGATACGGGCGCACCAGGTGCCCACAACAAAAAGGAAGCGATGACTGGAGGGCTAAAGTCCGTGTCGTTTAACCCTTTCTTAATGTAGCCCGGTACACATTTCGTAGCCCCCGTTCCGACAAACCGAAACGATCGCGCAACACGTGAATGGATAATCTTTCTTCAAACCGCCAGCGGGAACGCGCGAAAACTCTTACACAAAGTGTAGTAGCTTCATTATTGATCCCAATTTATGCTTCCTGTCCGGTTGTTCGTGAAGTCGACGAAAGACCTGACTGAAAAACGATGCTGTGACATCACTGAGCCGGGAAACTTTTTGACATCGCACAACAAATTAATGTTTTTTATGATTTTTTATTTTATTTTATATTGCATTTTGTCGTGTGATTGCCAAATAAATGTTTCTTTCTATCATTCTTTCAAGTTGCTTTGGGACAGGCTTGAGCCGTTTCCACAATAATACGGACGATTCATTTGCGTTACAAGATAGAGTTGGCGAAGAATGGGCGCGGGAAACGCGGTGTGCGGGGCGCGCGGGACGGGGATGGCACTGTGAGGGGCAAAGGATAAAACTAATCACACATCCTTTCCACAGAGAGGGAGGTAGTCAGCTCTGTACCGGGAGTAGCGGGAAGATAAGCGGATTGCGGAGCTTATTAGGAAATATTTAATTTCACATCGGAAACCTCCTTTTCAATATGATCATTGTTAAGAAACTATATCGTCTGAGAGAAATAAAATATTTATGAGAAAAGTTACACAGAAATTTCGACTCTAGCATTTCTTGCTTTTGCTGTGGTATTAGTCTAGAAAAATATTGACTTGGTTCTATGTAGACTTTAAATCTAGTTAAGTCTAAGTCTTCTTTGAAAACACTTTACGAGATCCGATTTCGATCTTCTATCTATTGGATAGAATAACTACTGTTGGATATGTATCTCCTTTATTAAGATATTAGGTAATCTCATAGTTTAAAAATTTTGCAATCCAATAAAGTCATAAGAAGCTATATATTAGAAATAATCTATCACTTCAGTATGACCAACGAAATTGGAACTTGGTAACTGGACCATGTCACCGATCATTTGACGTTCAAGCTTAATCACAAATTAGAAGACAATTAGACCATCCATTATTATCATCAATACGTTATTAAAAGCTTTTGGATTATTTCTGATAATTTTCACATACAGTACATTCATCGTCTTTCTCCGTCTTGCTCGTATTGCAACTTTCTCATACGTCACCTTTTATAGATATATATGAATAAATAAATTATCTATAAACAATAGAACAATTTAGGGTATGTATAGCACAGGTAAAATTATGATAAAAGTGGCACATAAAAGTACCAAACGAAATAGAAGAAACGTTGAAAATTCAAACATGTTAGGATTCTTACAGAAACGAGACAGAACGAATGTTTCGTAAAGTGACATGTCAATAAATAGATCTGTGACGGCAGCGTAAGTAGATTTCGTAACTTCAGTTCATTCCGTGGTTAAAAAAGTTATCTTCGACAAATGGCGGGCTACCAGACTCATATGCTACAGCATTATTACCCTGATTGGCGATTGACAGCCGAGACCAAATCTCTTCACAGAGAATCTGCCCAGAGCTGAAGAGGCAGGAAAACATTCCACAGATAAACTACACCCAAGCATCTACTGACAGACAGAGCCCATATTAATCATTAACTAGTTATAACGAAAGAATTTATAGTCTTGCAACGTGTCAATAGTAATGAACAACGGCGTGAAGAAAGATATCCTGTGTTAACACGAATGCTGCACGTTTGAAATCATACAATGATTGACTTTTTATTACCGACATTGTGATCTGCAGGACTGAGGCGTACAACGTACAGTAACAGTAAAACGCCGCCTACCGTCTGTTTTCTAATTGATATTTAAAGAATCTGACGGTGGTGTAAAGTAAAATCAAACGCTACAAAATCCGTTAATAGTAGTTACAGATCAAGAGCGAATAGAGTTCACTGTTAAAGATTAGAAGCGGTCAGATCGTCCGCGTCCGCGCCCGCCGGCACGGGGTCCTCAGTCTAGAGATCCGCTTCTGCATTATCCATTTCCACATTACTGTCTTTTTGTTCCCCGTTTGATTGTTTAAGCGTGCGTCGATGCGGTATCCGCTGGATATTTTTTTTTCCATGGCGCTTTCACTCGAAATGGCTTCAGCGAATTGTGGTATACGTAGCTTATTGTTTCAGAAGAACAATAAACCGCCTTCATTTTTATATGTTTACAGCGTCTGAAGGCCTGATAGGCACTTTGCCTCTCCATTACACACAACCTCCATTGTTTTGTTGTTTGTCAGTTACGTCCGTGTCTGTTGATTTATTTGCGTAATACGGAGCGGCTTTCGCATTTGCTATATTGTCTCCTAATTGTAATTATCCAACGCTAATTACTCGTTCTTATTACTCTATTTTTTTTTTATTTATTTATGTACACACAAAAAGGCATGAAAACATTAAAACAAAACTTATTCCATACATTGAAATTTCTTCTAGCAGACCCTAACAGGAAATTTAATTGAATAGGCAAACTTAGTGCGTACATTTCTAATAAATAATATGTATACAATTAAATAATATACATAGATATATTTAAATAAATATATATATATATATACATACATGCATACACAGTCGTAAATATACAATATATATTCCATTACCAAGAAGCTAAGTAGTGGTCCTTTACACGTTTCTTAAATGAAAGTATAGTTCCGGAATCCCTTATGGTAGGTGGTAGTGAGTTCCACAACCTAACTGCATGGACTGCAAAGGAATAGGATTTTTTTTTTAATTTTTATTATTTAACTTATCCACGCTTGTAATCATAGAAATTTAAATGACAGAATATATTAACTGCCCACGTGTATAGAACTTAAAGAGGGTTCGAGATTGCTAAGGATGTGCAATTGGGAATTTCAAACTCTCGTCTGTACCTGGGTTCTACGTCCTGATACGAACACTCCGTAAAGAAGACCAGCGATGGGGTGGGGAATTACTAGAGCGTGAGCATCGGTACCGGGCTCACCAATCCGCTTGCTCGGCGTGAGTGAGTGAGTGTGGGCTAATGTTTCAAGAAACAGATTCGCTTTCTTGGACAGGTACTATGTTCCGCAGAGGTCGTGATTTCTCGGTAATATTTTTTTGTTTTTAATTTATCAACTTAATCGCGAACGCGAACGGCGTAGTCGCGGGTTCGATTCCCGCACGGGACTAGTATTTGTCCATGTGCAATTCATGTATGTAAACTGCCTCCGCGACACAGGAGAAATTCCTACAGCGGAAGATAAGGTTTTTGTACAAAAAAAAAAAAGAAAAAAAAAAGAGACTAATACATAATAACACTTAATTATTATTTCGCCATCTTGTTACCGTTGTTATGTATAAATTATCATGGCATTTACTCGCTGCTTGCAATTTCCTTCGGACACACGCTCGACCTATGATTTAGTATCGAATAATATGTTATTATACAATTTTGTTACAATTGGAAACTCTTGAATATGTAAAAAAATAATAACCATCTCCAACGACACAATATACGCCCTAGAATAGTTTTTCAACGACAACTCTACGTTCAGCATTAATAACAGATGGTTGTTACTTCACCCACCAATGTCCCATAGCCCTGACAACATTTCGGTTATATGGAGGGTATAGTTCCTCGAAGTTTTGCCGGTATTGAACTCACTCAAGGCAATCGATCACGATGGTATTGGCGATGGTGCTCCACAGCCCAGTGGGATTTGGGTGGGGCATATTCGGATGGAAGTTTCGCTATTATTCACTGTCCTCGATCCTCTGTTTGTTATGAACAGTGCTTGCGGGGTTGGGATTTTGGTGATAGAGATGGTGTATTACCTTTCTATATATATATATATATATATTTATACTAACCGAGTGATAGTGGAGTAAGAATTAACACACATACATCATACCAGACCATTGCAAAGTATTCTAATAGGTAGATAAATAATAACCCCATGGGATAAGTCCATCGCTCTCGTAACATTTAAAAAAAAAACGTTTTGTGTAAAAAAAAGAGTCCTTAAAAGAGGTTCTTCCTCCTGTTTCTTCTCCATCAGAGGAAACTTTATTATGTAACGGTGGTAGATTTAAAAATATGTCTTCTCACAAGTGAAATTGATGTTTCTTATGTTGAACAATAAATGTCAATCATTCACATTCAACGCTTGCTCCGTGCGGTATTTAAATTCGCGACTTATTTTTAAGTTAGGTCAGCCGAAATCATAATTTATAATAAAAGCGAAAGCAACCCTGTCCATCTGTTACATATTAGCGCGGGAGATATAGTAGTGCTGTATGAGCACGCGCGAACGCTGAGGCGCACACGCAAGTCTTCCCCTTCTCATATCCGATGTAACGCTTATACGATGAGATCGCGACGTAGGTTGCGGTGTCAGAAACACGACACGAGCGCGACACGATCAGACCCGAACGTCAAGTTATTGGCTTTCTTCCATTGAACCACGCGACCGTCTATTGTGATATATTGTGAATATTAACCAATGCTCTCCCAGTGGCAGGATTTTCTGTTATAACCAATCTATGCACGCACGTTTCTTTTACATGGTAGAGCTAAGCGGCGGCTTCAGCTGCTGCTCGAATGGGCCGGCTCGACCGCCTCTGTACCGTGGTACAGAGGCGGTCGAGCCCAGGCCGTGGCCTCGCAGAATACCGGCGTGAAGTAGAGGCGTCTTGTGCCACTGCGTTTCGTTCGGTGAGCGAGGTGACCGGAGGTACCCTTCACATCTCGTCTGATAACATTTAAAAGCCGGCAACGCACCTGCAGCACCTCTGGTGTTGCTGATGTACGCGGGTGACGGTAATCACTTACCATCAGATGGACTCATAAGAAGAAAACAATTACTCATCGAACCAACGGACGCATGACACCTATGACCTGTGCCCATCTACAGCCTGGTGGTTAATATACCATCTTATAAAATGCCAGTGTTGCGGGAAGTCGATGGATGCAGGTGGCTCAGGACCGAGCTTCGTGGCAATCTTTGGGGAGGCCTATGTTCAGCAGTGGACTTCTGATAGACTGGAATGATGATGCTGATGATAAAATGCCTGTACACATCATTAGATGTCACGATCCGTTACACCCACGGGATTATTCCCGTGAAGTGGCTGGTTTTCTTGCGCCCTCATCGCACAAACATTTAGAAGGTGTGTACATTTCACGGGGGACCGACCGCCATTGTTCCGTTATTTCCATGTAATTTTACAACAAAGCGCGCAAACAGTCAAACACGAAAGTTTTAATTCTTAGCATTAATTACAGTGACATTGTGTAGACAAATATTAGTGAAGCGGGCGGCAGCGGGCTAGGTACTTATGCAAAACGGGCTGGATTTTATTTGAGTTGGGCGTAGTTTCGGCGCGAGCGGCGATGTAAGTAAGACAAACATGTTAATCATCGCCCCCACAGCCTCTCCCCCTCTGCCCCCCCCCTCACCCCCTCTTCCTGCTCGTACATGTAGGTAAGCCTAACACTTTCGAAGAAAAGGACATTTTCTGTGACAACATGCGCTTCGAAAACGGCGAAACAGATTTTTTCATCTATCGCACGGAACTGTCCGGGTTCAGCACCCGTGATAATGGAGGACTATCCATTTTCTGCGCCCTCCTTTTCCAATTACCCAGGTCCAGTATTCAATCACATCCTTGGACAAAAGCCGGGTGCGAGATGTCGTCTTTTTATTTTCAATAGATCGTGTCTAGCCATCAGTCCAGCCGATGGTAAGTGGATGCTACAGACCATACACACCTGCGAACAATTTCGATCGAAGAATGTTACAGAGATTGTCACACCCGGGGACCAAGTTGGAATACCTCACAGCTTGTAACTATGCTGGCTTTATGTAGCTTTCAAAGCGGTAAGATAACAGTGGTTGCAGTGTTTATTGACGACAAAATTAGGTAAGAGAGGGTAGGTCTAGTCCTAGTCCGGCCTAGTCCTATTGCAGCCTAGTCTTACTGCGACCTAGTCCTAGTGGTAGTGCGTAGGCACAGTCTGCTGCCTTGACTTTAACTATTCAACTCAGCCTGGGCACTCCTCCAGTTTGTTTGTTAATAAATGTAACAGCTCTCAACTAAGTTAGGTTAAGGCAAAATATATAAAACTTTTTGATGACTCGTTTTCAATGCATCTTTTGTAATTTTTCACAAGTTTAGTTAGTTCATATAGTTAACAGAATCAGGCGTTACTTCGGGTAGAGTTTAATCAGCCGCGGAAGCCTGTTTAAGATGGTTAATTGAATGAGAAGTTGCATTAGAATCAAGGAAAAGGTTAAAGTATAGAAAGCGACTCGAGCGAGTACCCAACGCCGAGTGCAGTGCGTGTGCGAGTGGTTGTTGTGAAGCTGCATGGAGGGTTGAGGGTTGGGGTTGCTCTTCATCTCTTCGTAATAGTTAATATATATATATGGCATTGTATTATTTTTGCATGGGGAATTGTGCAAAGCAATTGTTTTAAACCATAGTTTAAGAGAACGAACGTGGCACTTAACGATAATGTGTTTTTTTATAAGAGAGTATTCGTCATACGACTTTTAATAATTTCTGTGGTATTTTATATTTTAAAAGATCTGCTTTTTATTTATAGTTTGTCGATTTTAGAGACATTTGCTGCGCGGTAATAGTTCATATTGTCCCTACCCGATCGGTGCTTCATCGTCTTCCCAGCCCTGGTTACCAATTACATAGGGTGCCGATGGGGAGGGATGCTGAATTATTAAAAGTACAACTTTGACGAATATTTGTTTTTAATTTAAAACGACTTTTATAGCTCTGCTACGAAATTATAACAGTGTTATATTATTCACGAGTAGGGAAAAACCGCGTTACTTCCTCGGGTGCGCTCCACTGAATTATATATGCATAGTTTTCATGTATAACGGATATAATATGAAAGAGCTAAGTTACCTTTCGGTTATACGCCGAGTGGATTTTTTAATGAATCGTGCATTTAATTTAATCGGGACGTCGTTACAAGGTTAAGCGTTATATGCTTAGAGTAAATTTTAGTCACACAGTTTGATTGGTTTCCCTCCTAGCTTTAAACGAGACCCGTGCAGCCGTCGACGAAACGTATCATCAGTTCATCACTACGCTCACTTGCATAGGACTCTGTAAGTGCACGGTGCCGTCGATGTGCGAGTGTATTAGAAAAATTAATGAATGAAAACTCTTTAGTCCACTACGTAGGTTGGAAAGATAAATTAGTTTGTGAAATGTAAAAGTTTTCTTACAATCTACCGCCGTTTCGTAATGTGGCGTGTTTTCGCCTCTGACGATGAAGAAATAATTTTGACTTTTTTTTTTATGTTTATCACGAAACGAAAGTTATGTACCCATAGGCAACTGTAAAGCATGCTACAAGAATACAGCGATCCTACGAACTAAACCACAACACCGTGCACTCGAGCAGACCAGCCGCCACAAGCAGCAGTTCACAAGTATGACCATCGCCAAGGGAAAAGAGATTAGGATTGACTCTATTCAGTTTCCTTATCGCCAAAGAACAAGGAGATCCCCGGGTCACATTTATATTACAGTACAGAGACATAATTATTGTAGCAATATAACTAAGTAGCGGATAACTATTTAAATAGGTGATTATATTAATAACTAAACAGAAAACGTCTGTATAACGTTAGTGTAGGTTTTTACGCGGTAGAGTCAAGCGTTAGCTTTCGGCTGCTGCACGAATGGGCCGGCTCGGCTGGGGTAGTACCGCGACCTGACAGTGTACCGGCGTGAAGTAGAGGCATCTTGTGCTTCTGCGTTTCGTTCGGTGAGCCGGCCCATTCGTGCAACAGCCGAAAGCTACCGCTTGACTCTACCGCGTAAAAACTAACTAACGTTATACAGACGTTTTCTGTTGACACCGGAGGTGCTGCAGATGTATGTGGGCGACGGTAATTGCTGACCATCAGGTGAACCGCTTGCTAGTTTGCCACCTTTCCCATAAATATAAAATGTAACTTGCTGCCACCCGCGATCTAGACCGCGTGGAAAAAATTCTTGCGGCTTACGGCTTACAAAGCAAACCGCCTAAATCCTTCCACTGGTCCCCCCTTCAAGATGTCACTACGTTACTAAATTTCATCAAAATCGATTCAGCGGCTCGTGAGTTATGATCTACGAAATCCCATATAATGATTGTCGAAGTTTACACAGCGGAACACGGTACGAATAGAAAATAAATTAAATTGTTTTCGCTTTCCACCAGTTGTATAAGTAATTGACGGAGTAAGTGAGTAAATGAGTCAATTAATCGAATTATTCAAACGTATATATATATACCATTCGAATAATATCATATTTGCAAATGCAATATTATTAATTATTATTTAAATGTTCAATTGATACACACATAAGTTCCGCGACATTTCGGATTTGCTTATAGCAAAGATATTGGAAGGTAGGACTTTCTTTTTCTTATTTCTGTGGTTTGGTTTGGTTCTCCTCCATCATCAGTCTGCTGAATTAGGTTCCGGCGTATAAAAGTGGAGTTTTCGTTATTGATTAGTCTCCAGAGCTTCCCTCCGTGTTGGACCTCATGTACCGGTACATGCAGGTGAGGTTGCCGTAAACATTTAATTTTCACTCCCCTTCTTTCTGTTCCTGTAGCTAATGGTTAAAATGTGTGCTGACCATATGAAGGAAATTAAAGTAAATTAGCAGCCCATTTGCCACTGCTGGGCAAAGACCTCTCTCTCACAAATATCTGAGAGGTTGTTGAAACCGGGACGAGTCCGCTATGCTGCTTCTGTTTTTTTCGGAGCAGCATGGCGGACTTCAGATGTTTTTTAATATTTCACAGACATGCAGGCACACACGATGCTCATATTCACCGTCGAGCACGTGGTTAATTCGGCACTTAAAACTACTATTAACAATCTTAGTGATGCCGGCATCTGGGATCGAACCCGAACCAATGCGAGCGCCCTGACCGCTAGGCTACCACCGTGAACATACGGCACTACAATAATTATATTCTACAATCTGTCACTGAATAAGAATTTGCGCTAGAGGCACTATAAGTGGCCCTGCGTAGACGAATCTTCCGTTTCTTTATTTGTCTGTCTGTACCAAGAAAATATTGAAATTCGGTGACAGCGTACCACTCAATCCGTATTTGGCACCACGAGTTGATGCCAAATTCCGGTTCACTAGGTCGTTTATATATATATCGTTTCAACAATTCGCGTCTGTCAGTGAACAGTTCAATACAGAAATGTATTTGTTAATGAAACATGAGGCATTCGATATTATTAATGCAACAATAAAACATCAGCACTGCGGCGATGCGTGCGCTCTGTTTTTTTTTTCTTTTTCTTTACACTATTTACTTTTTATTGTACAATGAAATGCGGCGTTACAGCCGTAATGTAATTGTTTATTCTAATACATCACATATCGCGAAATGGACACAATGATTATTGTGTTAGAGCATAAACTCGATCGCTGGTGAAATCGCGCCGCTTTGTTTACTGGAACAATGGTAATAAAATGAAAGCAGCAAATTGAAAGGTCTTCCACGAGCAACGCAACTAACCAACCCGTGTCTATTATAATTTTTATTTTATCCACCGCTTCGCGCTCCCGCCGCGGCTACGCGGGTTTTGATCCGCCGCTTATGAGAAATTGATTTTGTTATACGAACATTTTAAGTTGCTATCGTCTCCATGGCATTAGCTACATAGTTTAATTTAATTTTCAGTATTAATCTATACAAATTAAAGAGAAACCATTTGCGATTACAAGATATGTTCTGGCGTTTAACTATTTATTTATTTATACTTTATTCTCTACACCAAAATGATTACAAAAGGCTTAATGCCTTTTGGCATTCTCTAACAGTCAACACAGGACGTGAAGAAATGTGGTGATAGGTGCATCTAATTAAAAATAATATAAATATCCAAAGGCTAATTGAGAAATATACTACATAATTAAAACATATATAAATGTATAAGCATAAATATCTACACATACACATATATATATAAATACATACTATAATGTATACAGAAATACTTACAAAGATATATACATACATACAAACACATTAATACATACATATAGAATAAATCAGAATAAATACTAAGAAGTATAACATGGTTTCAAAAAGTGTTCGCTTACCAATCGTTTGAAAGAAATTTTATATGGGGCTTTTCTAATGTCTTCGGGCAAGGAGTTCCAGAGAAGTGTAGCCTGAACGTTGAAGGAACCATCAACAAAATGGGTAAAATATTGCGGGATGGACGGGAGGAACGAAGGACCCTATCATGGGTAGAAGAGAGATACTGAAATTTATTCTTAAGATAAGAAGAGATTTTTTTTTTTTATGAAGGCGAAGACGAGGCCTAGGATGGAACACGCTTGCCTAGATGTCTGCTCACTTTGGCCTTAAAGATGTCGATCAGTGTCTCACTTTTATATTGAGGGAGGGAGTGAGGGAGGGAGGTTGTGAAACTGTAAAATATTATTATACATTAATAGTTAATGCGCGATAAGACATACTGAAAATGGAACAATAATTATTATCAAGTCACCATAACTCTGCCGAAAGCGCATTGTGAATCAATTCAAATCAATTCAAATCATTTATTCAACATGAGAAACATACATTTCACTCGTCAAAGGTACAAATTTTTGTAATTTTTTAATAAATTTTTAATAAAATTATACAATAATTTATAGAAGTAAATCGTAGGTTGCTTAATTATATCATTATTTCATTATTTTTGTTATTACCTTTCTTTGTTATAGTGGTACTTTAGATAAGCAATAGATCTGCTTAATATTAATATTCATTTAACTTTACTAGACTGTGTCTACTGGCTTTCCGTGGTTGCCTTTAAGTAAGGCGGCACATGCCTTTTTTTTTAAAAAAACATTTTTATATAAAAAAGAATTTGTTATGTGTTAACCTTGTTGGTAATCCTTAATAAATAAATAAATAAAATAAATAAGTAGTGTAATAATTTTTTTTTCGACTCTGCTTGCGTGCGATAAAATCATACCCTCGGTTTATTATTATCCATGTATTTAGTAGCTTCCCTTTCTGCATTTTCATAGGTTTTACGTAAGGTACTGTAACATTAGTGCGATTCCTCTTCATCAGAAGCCTTTGGGTTGTCCACGGGACAGGATATGACGTAACCGCCACGCCTGGCATGCGAATTGAACTCTAAGCTTACAGCCACGGTTGCCGAGACTCGAGTTCAATCCCCTACGTGGAAGGTACGAGACCAATGTGTTTTCGGAAACATTTGTTCAACATATATATATTTTTTTTTAATTTTATATCGAGCACCGCCGGATACATCCGCTAGCACAATAATAAAACCCGAAGAGTTTGTATGTTTGAGAAAGCTGATCACCTGATCGAGTCTTTAATTGATCCAAGTCAATTCTTGTAACGCGGAGTGACGATAGGACAGTGGTAATGGAATGAATACGCCTCCGAAGCGGGAGACTCGGTGTTCGAAACGCTGATAACAAATAAATACATGCGTTATATAGACTTGAAAGCGACGGACCGAAGCCCCGTTATCGTTGCTTTGTATTTTTGTAAGCCAATGTTTTATAAGACGTAGTTAGGGATCTACGTAGCGTCGGAGCGTCGAGAAAATTTGCTCGCTGTAACTTGTTTATAATTAATTTAACTCATTAATATGTGTGCTCGGTGCCTCGCCGAGTCTGTTGTTGCGCTAAAATAACGCACGCGCTACCCCCCCCCCCCACCCCCCCCCGCGGTTCGTTTCTGTGTTTTGTTAAAATCGGCGCCTTGTTATTTCTATTTTCCTCGAGCATACGACGACGCCCGCACAGACTGCCTACCCTCGCGTCAGACAAACGAGACGAAAGAATACACGTGTAATTTATAATATCGTTTTATTTTATTTCGGGTTTGAGATGAAAGAGACAATTTGAATTGTTGAAATGTTGATCTAATCTCGGGTTCGTGATTTGAATGAACACGCATCGCCGTTGCGCAATTACGTATTAATAATAATATGAAACGAAAGATGATCAGCATAGAAAGTTGCCGCGTTTACTCGTTACAAATATCTCTAACAGTCGTCCCCTCCATTAACTGCTACAGAAACTATTAAGCTTAACATATATAAACTATATGTTATAAGCTTATCCATCTCAAAGCCGTACTAAATATACAGACCGATGCCCGGCTCCCGCCAAAAGTGGAATGAATGAATATATAAACCACGTGCTCAACGGTGAAGAAAAAGAAATTAAAAAATAATTCATGGTCTATCACTCAGTTGTTTGTGTTTAATTAATTTATTTATTTATTCTTAACTGAACCATATAAGAGTACAGTATATGATCAAAAGGTGGACATAATGCTAAAAGAATTGCCTGTCTGTCAACCTTTGGGAGTGATAGAACATCGAAGGCGGTTATAGAATAGATAAAACAAAATAAAACGTTAATACGCTATATATACATGAAATACATAAATTAATTATATACGAATATAATACAATGTGATTTAGACAGACTGAAGTACTAGAAGCAAACAGAAACAAAAGAAGTTAATAAGCGATCTCGAAACCAATAACGCTCCATCTTTCTGAAATAATTCCAAAACGTACAGACGTACAGCAAGTGTTGCTAGGGGAACGTTTACGAATCGCACTAGAATGTGATCGTGCAACATTAGGACGGGTGTTGTGAATTCACCTGCAGACTTCCCCGTGTTCCGATAATGATGAGAGTGAATTTTTACGATGCGCGCGCGCACCGACTCCTAAAAGCGACACCATGAAGTTGGTTGGTAATTGCCTCCCAAGTTTTCGAACTGATATTCATAGTAGTCATTCAAATATATATGAGTCTACAATATGTGTTTTATATCACTATATATATGACAATTTATTTAATTAAAACCGTTATCAATTACACACAGGATAAAATTTTTGGTTATTTTTGTTTTGTGTACATTAGTACACATAGACGTTTTTTTTTAGAACGATCCTTGACTCCTTTGCCGTGTGGGTAGGCACTGATTATATATTTATATCTGTAACCGGCTGTGTAAAACATAAATGTCCTACGGTATGAAGGGGTATTGAGAGTCGAGTACAGGCCTTGATATGTGACACCAAGAATCTCGACACAAGGCGTTGACTGCGCGCGCATGTGTAACTGCCACTTCTTGCCGTCTAGAGGACTGTTAACAGTTTAGTGTTCACTGTGGTTATAAAAAAAAAAGAGGAAATTAACTAGTCAAATGTTGCGGTCACGGAAAATGTAAGTTCTTTGCCTTTCTGCATCTCGCTTATTTCACCGTAGTGTAGTTGAGAATTTTTGAAACAGTACAAAAAAAAAAAACAAACAAGTCAGCATTGAAAAGCTTTTCCCGCGCACCGAGAAAGACACAAGCAACTCGTTCCCGCGGACTACTTTACAACTTGTCGGTTTACGTTTAATGCGAACTACTACTAACCGGAACGTAATTGGTAGGGGTTAAAATAAAATAAAAAAAAGGACAGAATTAAAAACGGAACAACGCGAACGCGGTAAAGTTTAAGCGGCAACTAATTAAAAAACAAAACGAAAAAGTGCCTCTCTCTCTCTCTCCGGCGCGGGGGAGACCCGGCTTTACCGAATTAAAATTTTCTCGTTTTTTTTTTTAACGCTCTCGCTATCGTCCACCTTATGAGTGTTAAGGACCTTCGTGTGTTTTGACGCCGTTCTATTTGCGTTAGCAGTGCCGTGCTTTCACCGTTGTGTGTGTCAGGATAGGGGGGGGGGGGAGGAGATATTTTTTGTTACCTTCATAACTTCCCGCCGAATGACGTCCGTCCATGGCTCACACCATTTATGTTAAACGTATTGAGAGGAAACAGAAACCTTTTTTGTGGCAACTTTCGTATGACTTCTGCCTATCTCCTTCCGTAAACAGCTTACAGATCATCTTACCCTATGCAAGATTATAAACAATGTTATTGATTGTCCATATTTACTCTAGAGACTGCAATTTTCAGCACCAGTTAAGTCAAAAAGATTATCTTATTTCCCTTAGTCCCTTTCTGTACCAAAATGTCTCGTACGAATATAGGATCTAATGCGGTTCTAAATAGAATGGTTAGAAAATATGATAAGGGATATCAAAAAATAACGTAACTATAATTTCTGAGCTTAGAACTAAAATGCGCAGGGCATTACACAATAATTTATTGGAGAAAATCTTAGGTTACTTAATTATTTCATTTGTCTTTATTTTAATTATTAATCCTTCTTTGTTTGTTTTGTATCGCCTAATATTGTTATCAAGTTGTAATTTTATAAGAAATTAGTGAGTTATAACTCACTATACTGCTACTTCAGATAAGTAATAGAACTGAAAAATATTAATATTCATTTAACTATACCAGACTGTATCTACTGGATTTCCGTGGTTGCCTTTAAGTAAGGTGGCACGTGCCTTATATTTCAGCAAACTTTTATAAAAAAAAATTGTTATATGTTAACCTTTGTGGGTAATCCTTAATAAATAAATAATGGCCAGTCTCCGCATACAGTTTCGCCGTGGACTCCATGTTAATTAACTATTTTACCGGATATTGTGGTGGTGGATTGCTGTTGTTTTTGTTTGTTTATGAATTGCGCGTGAAGTGACGGGTAATGTCCGAAGTGCTTCGTAATCACTGCCAGTATTCGTTTAGGATGTTTCCGTGTGATATGACAATCGAAAATCGAAATGACGCAACGGAAGTTTGGTATCTATGGTTCATGGTGAAGCTACCCATTAAGAGTTTTATAAGCCAATAAGGCTTTCGAGCAGGAAAACAAAATTTATGCGTTATTTAAATACTGCATTTTTGTGGGTATTCGAACCAAGAGTCAAAAGCATAAAGTGTTATTAAGCAATCATTGGGGTGTTTAATCATCCCGATTGGTTAATGAGCTGATGATAAAACTTTAGGTTCGAATTCTGAAAATTATCAAAGCCAATATATATCTCTTTCCAAAGCTTTTCAAGTATCATAACTAGATTTTTTTTTAACTAGATTAGAGAGATTTGTCGTAACACCAACGTGGTGAACGTATTGGGGATGGCAATACTGAACGCTTCACACCTCTAATCGCCGCCCGTCTTCGTTCCGTCTATCGGTCATCTTTGACACCGCTTAATTCGCCATTTTTTCGGATCATTTTTTTTAATGACACTTTCTATAATCGCCTGGTTACTAAACATTCTGTCGTGCCAGTTTGATGCGCGAAAGGGCAGGTAATGGCTGGTCTTGGTGAAAAGCTTTTAAAGTATCATAACTAGATTTTTTTTTAACTAGATTAGAGAGATTTGTCGTAACACCAACGTGGTGAACGGATTGGGGGTGGCTACACACTTCTAATCGTCGCCCGTCTCCGTTCCGTCTATCGGTCTGTCACTTTTGACACCGCTTAATTCGCCATTTTTTCGGACGCTGTAAGATCTTCGAGGCTCTCACCCTTAGCCGGCGGTGACGGTGGAATCTTTAACAGATCGACAGATGCTTTGTTAATAATTTCCACTCAAACACTATGACATTTTTGACTCATCTAAATATTATTGTTTTTATTTCACCAGTACAATTGCATTTTTAATTAACGATAATTAACTTAGATACAAAAATATACAAACAACATCGACGATTGTAAATAACAAAATACAATAGACCATCGTTGTCCTCTACACGTATTCGTATTGGTATTCATTTTTAAAAATGCCGGTTCTTTGCTAACTTTTTTTTTTTTTAATGACAGTGTTTCTATAACCGCCTGGTTACTAAACATTCTGTCGTGCCAGTTTTATGCGCGAAAGAGCAGGTAAATGGCTGGTGTTGGTGAAAAAAAAAAAAAACATTATATATATCCGTTAGCCAATAATAGGTTGTATAATTATTGCATTGTACGTTTCCAGTTCATGACGTTTTTAACGAAGTACCTGGTTCATAGTACAAAGAGAGAGCTCGCGTAGGAGATATTCAGACGGTGTGTGTATTATGTAACGAATTTTCAACATAAACCGGCTCTTAATTAGATATGGCGTTCTCATATCTGATGATTAAGACGAACTGGGATAACAGCCGAGTTATCACACGGGATCGCACGCAAAAATATACAAGAGTTGTTGTATATTTGTACAAGTTGGTGTCCAATAGTATGGCTTCAAATCCAGAAAAAAAATTTTCAAAAACTTTATTCTTCGAGATGTGAGGTTCACAAATTAAAAAATTCATAATTATTATATATGATTTTCGATTTATACGATATTAGGAATCAAGAACCATGCCGGCCAATGATAAGCTACTAAGAAGCCGGTGTCGGATATATTAAAGCGTCCCCGCAAGCGAACACACGACCGCAGAGACCTCTGCCTCTCCAACTTATACATCGATCCGTATTGATACTTAGCTTACGCTAGAGTTAATTGAATTTAGAAATGTCATTTTTTTTTTAATTACTATTGGTAACTAAACGTTATGGTACGTTGAATACGAAGATTTATTCATATCGATTCTAAATGAGTTGAATGAAGATATTATTAGGAAGTGAGCAACATTAATTGCGACTAGACCGACAGCGAACGTTTATTTATTTTTATTATTTATTGGTATTTGGTACTTTAACAACCTAGAGACAGTCCACTGTTGGGCATGGGCCTATACCGTAAAGCCGCGCGCTGCAGGCGGACTGGACATCGAGTACCGGGCACCCATAACCTTAGACGCTGCTGTTTGACATCGAAGTGCATACTATTGGTCTGATACCTTTCGGTTTGGATCCGCTATCAGACGGAAGTCATTGTGATTTTCAAATCCTAGTCGAGTTAGTTACTTTTAGTTACTTTAACGTTATTTTTATATACTTACGTGACCTGAACAAGGTTACGTCGAAAGATCGATCGCTATACGACAAATACTGGACGACAGAGGAAGCGAAACAACATAAAAAAACGCTTGTCGCTCCGCCGTCCATTGCGCCTTAACCGAGCCGCGACAGCTCCAACAATGGTCAATGTTTATACTCCGGCCGGTTACATCCTTTGAACGCGCCTGTGGTCCCGAGGAAACGTTCAGTAAACATAGCTTTCTCGTAATGTTTAATTAAATTAATCAGTGGGTTGATTAGGCGATGGGACGGGTGTAAACACGCCGCCGCCTCTCTTTGATCTCGGCCGCGATTGTCTGAGACGGCGCCGCGCGTTGCGCCGTCTCCTTTGTTGCTTAGAAAAATTCCGTTGACACCGATCGACAATTGCACTCTTCTGCTGAATGATCCTGAGCTTTTCCTTTATATTCATCTTATTCTCTTTCAACTTTTTAGACTGTTCAATAGTTTGTAATTTTTTTTAATTAGATACAATTTTTTAAACCTATTCGTATAATGAAATGAGTTTTTGTAAATATTACGTTAATTGCAATTCAATATGTAATTTGTATGTATTATTCGCATTGTTGCGACTTGAAAATATGTAAGTATTTAAATTTGAACAAACACCTACAATACATCGTTATACAATGACTTCTAAGTCCGATCTTCGCACATACATATTTACGTTACATCTACACAAAGGGGTTCAGACACTCCGTTTGCATTAGCATAGACCAGAGTGGTCACTTCAGCGACGAAGACGGATACCTGTTGTCGGTGGTCCAGATCATCCGGCGATCATCCGACAGCTTACTTTATTAGCTTATTTAATCCACCCGAATGTAACTCATAACTCACTGTACTTAAACTCGAAATTGTTATAAGCTGTAACAATTTTTTCCACGCCATGCTGATCGCTACAATGAAGACAAAAGAACGCACGAAGACAACCAACGCAAACCAGTAGCAGCGTCTCGGGATAATAAACTGTTGTTTGTTACGGAATTAATTGTTATAACCAAATATAACACAAACGAGCGTTATGCATAATCAACCGAGCGTTTCGTCCGTTTAGTGATGGGCCATGCGAAGCACAAGATCTGCTTCGATCGATTCTTCCACAGCTTCATCTAGACTAGTTAACGTAAAAGTTATTTGTAATTAATCCATTATTTACTTAATTTTATCGTGTTTAATTTTAATTTTAAATTACCGACGTTTCGAATGCTTTACAGCAGCCGCGGTAACGGGGGGACCGAGGTGTCGGACGTCCAGGTGTCATAGTTAACTCGGGCTACCTTCAGGTTTTATTTATTAACTTGGTCCGATCTACGCAGAATGTGCTCACAGTATCTTGAGGTCATGCTTGGCTTTAGATGTAATACTATTTATTACTGCATCCCGAGCCTTAGTGGTAATACTCAGTCATCCTCTCGCGAGTTATTTTGTAAGTTCGTTGATGTGTGTATTACACATAATATTACGTAACAGAATATAACCATATCACGACGTCATCCACGGGGGTAGGCAGAGTTCACAGTCCACCGCGTGTGAGTGTTATTGACATTAAAAAAAAAATACCAGGAGTACGTAGACGTACTAAATCTGTTTCTAAAAATCAAACTGAGAGCGTTTTCGAACAAATTTGCATTAAAGCTAAATTACAGCAATTTTATGTTTTGCACTATAACAGATAATTATAATTATCTTCATTGTAACTGAACATATCGAAAATGTTTTCTTGTAACTTTTTATGATCTACGTATTATGCTTATGCTTACAAAGTTTCATTAAAATGGGTACATTAATTTCGAAAGGTTTGTTGTATGAGAGGCCGTGATGCGTAAACGCTTCTAATGGTTATTCATTATTTTGTTTTTTTTTGTTATTTATATTTCGATTCCTCATGTAGTACAAAAAGCCTGACGACTGTTTCGAAGGTTCGCGAAAAAAAAAACACAGCGCAGCAAATTTCCGACAGAATACCAGCGCTGTAGTTGTGGTTTAGCATTGCTACAGCATTATGCTGAGTCGGACACCGTTTTGTTGCTGCAACCCAATAAAATATTAAATATAATTTTTTGTTATGTTAATTGAGTTTACTTATGTGTTACTTGAGTTGTGGCGATGAATAAAGTACTATCTTTCTTTCTTTCTTTCTAATGGGACGATTGAAGTCGGCTAAAAGATCCAATCACGCGCTGTAACTATTAAAACATAATGTCACAAATCGTTGACTTCTTTAAAAACGTCGCCTGTAAGACCATTCGTACCATTCGGTGTGGCTTTTCTTACGTAGCCGGTTGGATATGACAATATCCAATTATATCAAGCAAGCGCGGTCTTCACGAAGACCGGCGTGGGTAGTCGTGGCGTGTCGGGCGCATCACTGGGCGCGCCGTCGGCCGTCGGGCGGCGGACGTTCCCCGGCGCCTCCAAACTTTAATGGTCGCTAATAATACATTCTGTTTAACATATAACTGCGGGTCTGCGCAACAAAATGCGGTAGGAACAACTGGCGCGTCATTGTGCTATGAGCTCAGGGCCGCCGCCGCCATTTTGCAACGTACCGTACCATTTGGACAGATTAAGATAAGTTATCCTAACTGACCATAGATATAAAACGGACACGTATTGTTCGAACAAAGTACTATTGGAAGGATATAAGAAAGTCAGGTAGTAAGTTGCAAAACGCCCCACTGTTGAGCAACGGTCTCCGATCAATGTTCGAGAAGGTTCCGGAGACGGAATGTTTCTAACTCGCTGCTCCAGTGTGGTTTTGGCGGACTTCGTTACACATAAAATTATCGAAATGTCCAATTTAGAATGGATATAATTGTAATTATCTGTTATTATATCAAATGCTTAAATGGCTCTAATTTAACATTAATAATATTTTCCAAAATATTCTTCTTTTTTTACTAAGTTTTTGGATCAATCTAATCCTGCTTATGCGTACAAAGTTGCATTAGAAACGGTTCATTCATTTCAAAGATAACAAATCGATTATATATACATATGATTTGACGCAATCCCGTTCGATCCTCGGTTCCGGAATTACTAAAATAATGAATAGTAATTTTAAGCGCTGAAACGTAAGTATTTTTTTTATATTCGTTTAGAGACGAAAATACGGTTAAGTGAATATGTACATAAAACAACAATTACGTCCGTTACATAATCCTATAGAAGTATTACTGGTTAGTTAGTTGGTTGGCGTGGTTTTAAAGGATCATCAGAGTCATGAAGATTTATGCGAGATGTGTTCGCAAAAGTAAATGTTGAATTTAGTTAAGTAGCAGCCTGTAAGCGCCCACTGCTGGGCAAAGGCCTCCTCCTCATTTGAATATTTATCTGAGATGGTATAGGAGCCGGCCTTCACATATCATCGAATTTTTTTTTTATTATGCCTCAGATATGCAGGTTTCCTCACGTTGTTTTCCTTCACCGCACGTGGTAAATACAGCATTTAAAGTTGCTATTAACAATTTTAGTGGAGCCGACACCGGGGATAGAACCCAGGTCACTCGCGCTTTATGATACTACAGTGAGCGCCCTGACCACTAGGCTACCACGGCTCTCTCTCTCTCTCTCTCTCTCTCAATTTAGTAAAATGTCATAAATATGTAATCTAGGCTGATTCGAAATCAATTTTCAAATAACTACGATCATTATAAGCCACACTTAAATAAGCTATTAATAATTTCAACGACATCGGGAATCGAATCCAGTTCACTCGCGTACTATGAAATTAAACCACTATGCTACCACGGCTCTAAATAACCATAAACATTCATTTAAATTCTTAAATTTATTGGATTTGTATCTATAGGAGTAAAAGTAAAGTAACAGCCTATAAGTGTCCACTGCTGGGGAAAGGCCTCCATCTCGAATATCTGATAGGGTTTTTGGAGCCGGGAAGAGCCCTTCACGCTGCTCCTGTGCGGGTTGGCGGGCTTCACACATCCCAGAAATAATGTTTACTATTATTTGTCAGACACGCAGGATTCCTCACGATGAAGGAAAGGATTTATACAGCACTTGAAAACACAATTTTTTGTTTCTTCGTATTTATAATAACACAACATTTTGCGCTCTAAAATCCAATTACGTGATTATAGTAAAGTTTAGAAAGACTGTATTTTACTGAACAACACTTACGTCGCTTAACTCCTGGTACAGGGTCAGGACATAAGACAAGACAAATCTGTACAGGTGCAAGACAAGTGACTAATTACTTCGCTCCGAGACATATCACGCAGTATAACGTAGCCATGGTATCCCCCTACCATTCGATCCACGGCCGTCCACGGTTGCAATCACAAACAAAACGCCGCTCACACAAGAATTCTTTTCTAGATAAACAAGTCGATCCCGCGGTCCCGTTGCTTCAGTTTGGACACCGTACCGCGATTGATCTCTGTTTGCTTTGCTCTCGAAAGCATATCGCGAAGTAACAACGGAAGCTGATATAAAAAAAAAATCACCGTCCATCGATACCATTGTAGAGCTGAATCAATTCGCAACTAACCCGTGGGCAGTAATGTACGCGCGGCAAATGAAAGGTACCGCTCGCCGGTGATGGAAGCTCTCCGCTCTGGATATTAGCACTCGTGTTGCGTGTATCGGCGTATTGGATGGCAATATTCCCCCCCCCCCCCCAAGCCCCCTGCCACATTACTGCACCGATATGAGCCTTATTTATAAGCGTTTGCTGACCCCCCCCCCCCGACCCCGCCCCCGTCCCTCCCATCCCTGACGCCCGCCCTCGCACGAAAGGTTACGGCCCAGGACCGAACTCAATCTAATTCAGCGATCTGCTGTTTCAATCTAACCAATGATTGATTAAATTTCAGGTGTCTGATGTGTTCGTGGTGGTCTTCGTCATCAGCTAAAATGACGATGATAATGAATGTTAGAAATATAATCTGTGACGAGACTCGAATTATCTCTGTGCTGTGAAGGCTTTTTTTTTTCAGATAATAATGAAGAATCTCCTTCCCATATCTAGAGATACAATAATTTAACGCAGCTCTCGTTTATAAGTAGTTAAATAATTGAATTTTTAACCTAATTAGGGTAAGAAAACATCGGATTTAATTAGTCTCGAATCGAGTATGTATGTACATGACTACGGTTAGTAAAAGATAGATGTGAATAGTGTTAACTATTGTATCCATGCTTCAACACCTACAATGCAATGTAACAAAGCAATGTATTTGGTAAACACACACTTGCCGATTCACTTCTGACAACCCTATAATACTCCAGTGTAACTTGTTTACGTCTTCTTCCTGCTCCAGGATCCTCACGTCGGTCCTCAATGTGCGTGGTTTTGCCCCTCTCATCACGGGTGGGCTTTGTCATAGTCTCTTTTTTTTGTAGTATTTTACAGACGGACAGATTCTCTTTTAACGCCACCGCAGGGTATTAAGGAGGAGGCCAGGTACCCATGGTCTGATAGGGTTGGCTCTATTCCATGCCTCCGACAGCCATCCGGTTTATTTTTATAATTCGTTAAAAATAAAAGCCTGAATTTTGTTTTTTTTCAGAAACTGTTTTTTTTTTTTTTACAATTAAGCACTGTCATCACAATGAGGTTACGGCGTCGTAAAAGAAACAGGTGCAATATTCCTCCCTTTTTTGATCCCTTTTCCCATATAAATATTACACAAAAAAAAAAAAAAATTAAAAGTGCACTGCAAAAACAAACAACCCAGTTAACTGAAAGTGAACATGGTAAACGTTTTAACTTCATCAGTTCTAATAGATATCGAACCCTGCGCTTTGTACCGGCTACCTGCTATTAACGTCGGGGGTAAAACGTGTTACATCCTTATTAAGCGGTCGGGTTCCGCTTTTAGCGCCCATTAAAATTTCCGAACGATCTCTAAAGTGTGACGTGAAATCATATTTTGTAATATGACATTTACAAACATAATGATAGATTTAGGACACTTACAATATAATTCCGAAATACACATTACAGAGAGTAACGAAGAAAAATTAATAAAATTCTTTTACATACAGATGTAGTAGGCCAATCTTTGGGGGAGGCCTATGTTCAGCAGTGGACTTCTGATAGGCTGCAATGATGATGATGTTGACGATAGAAGGCCACAGCTCCGTGTACAATTAGCCATCGAGCAACTTACTGATTCTCAGCTATTGTCCAAAGTGAACGATGTAAATAAAATATATTTATATAATAGGAAATATATTCAATACTAATAATGCATGATAAAAAATGTTGACATATACAGATATATACCCGGACGAAGTTTTTGTCCATACAAAGATCGTTTCACAAATTAAGATTAAAAGACCTGAATATTGTGTTATATTAATGAATTATCATTTACATTAATGTAAAATGCCTCTACTTCACGCCGGTATTCTGCGAGACCGTGGTACCAACCCGGTCCAGCCCATTCGATCAGCGGCTACCGCGTTTAAAAACAAAACTAAACTAGATGTTTTCAGTTGTTACCTACCTTTCTGACCTAGTTGCCAGACAAAACTAAACGCGATGAAATCCGTTAACAATAGTTTCATCTGAAATTTGCAGTGTTTGTTCTGGAATTAGTTTCGTCAACGTCTCTTGTTACACGGCGTATCGGACATTATTAGAATTTGAATACGACCACTTGTAGTACGATACAATAGAGGAGGCTGGAGGTCCGCCAATCAAATCAGTTGCTATTCTCATTTGTACGGAGAGATTTGCCTCACCTCTGTCGTACCTTTAAATTGTAACAATTTCTGTATTCCTGAGAACGTAAACAAATGAACGGAGTTTGAAATCAGAAAATTGTTACAAGTTATGCCTACCATACCAGGTAGGCATAACTTGTAGCAACACATTTAAACGCATATAGGTTTTTTTTTTAAAGAATCAGTGTTGTTAATAATAATAAAATTTACGTGCAATTGCTTATCGAAGTTTATAGAAAGGATTCATTGAAAAACATTTTAATTCACAGCGGGCCCCGCCTTACGAATCTTCCGACCGAAATAAAGAAGATTCCTTGTAAGACAATGTCGGAGTGACATTTTCAGTACGCCATTTGCACTAGTACTGATCACAATTTGTATCGACCAACTGGTTCAGATCAGGTCTGGAAGAGGGCTTGCCGAGTCCGGAGCTCGGTCAGCTCTTGCGAAGTCCGGATTGCCCTGTGACCGGGAGTAAAGTGTCGGTGGATAGTCGGTACACGGTTTAAAAGTGTATCACCGAGTGGCTGTCCAAGACTTCATGACTCCTCGGTACCGATGGTTGATACGGGATCATGACAGAGGCTTCATTATAGCCCAGAGCAAATACTGTTTTTTTTTTGTTTCGTATTGCTCTTCAATAAAATACTGAATTTGGTTTTCATCTATAAATGCCTCATTTCTGTGTCTTCCATTTAGCTCGTCGGGACAGCGTTCATTGGGATCGATACACTCTCTGAAGATGCTGTGACGAACGGACGGACGGTGAGACAGACGGAGTAGACTAATACAATATTATTCTTTTATATGGTACATATATACTTTTTTACATACTTATATTCCATGTGAAATCATTGGAAAAATATCTTTCTCCATTACCATGTCCCTGTCAATTTCTTACGTGTTCTTCACCGTGTCCGGTATTTAATTACACGTGTCATGTCATCTTGGTAGAATAGTTTCAACGAGGAATTGCGTCCGGTTATTGACAGTTCACTTAAGAATACGGAATGGGTATTAAACATTTGTACAGGCATGTTTACGTCACGAACATTCCACGGTAATATAAACTCGAGACGTTTTTATCCGACTCCTTACGATGTTGTTTTGTATGCGAGATGTTTTTTTTTTTTTTTCCCGATTTGTATGAACGCGCCGAGATGCATTATGGTCCGGGGTAGTTCAACTCCGGTGTAGGTATAGGAATGCGGATTTTTTTAAGTGAGGCGAATTAACGACGTCTGCTAAAACTTCCGTACACCAGCGGCAGTTGTCTACTCTTCAGGTGTTATTATAGTGGCGTGAATGTACGCGCAAACACGGCTGCGGCTCACGCTCCTTCCCCTATCCGATGTAACGCTTAAACTGCGCGATAAGATTGAAGGTAGGGTCAGATGCAGTGAGAGATACGGGACGAAGGCAACACAACCAAACCAGATAATCAATAATTGGTGTCTTTGCAAAAATTATGATTTCGGCTGATTGATTTGAAACCTCCGTGTCTTCGCGTGGTCTCCGTGACGCGGCCACGCGGTCGTCGAATAGCAATCACGTTACTTGAATATCAACATGATGAAAACGAACAACAATTTTCTTTAAAGCGCGAGGAGCTGAGCAAGTGGCCAGTGAAAAAAAAAAACAAAAAAACCATAGATGAATTTTTAAAATCGATCGAGTATTTACTCGATTTTAATACCAGTGCAGGTTTTTACTCAGAACGAGGCGACATAACGAGATTACGGAAATTCCTGCTTTCACCAAACGAAATATCGGAAAATCTGCAGCGAGGCGATGCGCCTTTTTTTTTTTTTTATTACTTCCTGTTCCCTATCGCAACGCCCTATGATCCAATTATAATACCTAAAAAGGCTGGCTAGGCGAATTCGCAAAGAGTATAAAAGCAGAGGTAAGCTACTTAATAAGTACATATATGGGGTGCGATGTGCCACCATCGCCTGGATAAATGCGTCAGGCGGCAAATGTTGCAGAGCTTTTATGCATATAGAACACGGTACGGAGGTTTTAGACTAGACTGCAATAGAAGAAGTAACACACAGTCGCGTGTTAAAGTGTAAAATGTCATACAGATTCGTCATCACCATCGTCAACGGAATCGTCTTCATTTCAGCCTGTCACAAGTCCAATGCTTTTTTTTTTTATGAAAAATGGACTTACGTTTGACCTCAATCTTGCCCGATGGAAGGCGAAGATGAGGCCTAGGATGATACACGCTTGCCTAGAAGGTGTCTGTTCACTTTGGCCTTAATGATGTCCAGATTATAGTTTACCGGAAAAACTGACCTCGGCAGAGAGTTCCGCTCCTTAGCCGTCCGTATAAAGAACGCTTGCTGAACGGAGGCTTCTGAACACGCTCGTTAGCCACCAGCAAATAAGCGAGGTCGTCGCTCCATCTTCTTGGTGTCGTTCTATACTGCGCTCGTCACTTCATAACCCTTCGACCCTAACTGTATTCTAGTTCTACCCGCGTACAGTCAGCATAGTTAATAACAAGTCGTCAAACTACGTTGGGTACCGTGCAAATGGTCGTACAGTGGTGAATACGCTGGTCCCCCCTCCTCTACTGATTCCACCTACATCCGGTGTTTAATCACAACGCGAAGTGTTCGGTGAATCTTAGACGCAATAAATGGAAAATATTCCGAAAAGAAGTCCATCCATCACCATCACCAGTACCATCGCGCGCTGGAGCAGCGTAGCGGACGTTACACGGCTTCAAAAATATCTCAAATACATTGTAAATGTATTTGGGGAGGCAGTTATGCATTGCGGTGGGCATTTAAAGGAAGTGCTATTTACTAATTGCGATAGAACAAGGGACACGTTTGATAGGCACAAATCGTTTCTAATTGTTAAAAAAAAAAAAGCTCTGGTGAGCGTGGGCAAACCTTCCAAGAAACATATGACGTTTTCTTAGAGACCTACGTTCAGCAGTGGACTAAAATTGACCGATAGTATTACTTTGTGTATGATAATGTGGGTAAAACTACAGTGGCCAATACTTTAGCTAGTATTCTGTGAATTTTCAGCTATGTGTATATTAAGTTATACTTAAATTAATTTCAATCCTCGGCGTGTCATAACAGTACAATTTACAATGTCGCAACGTATCACGTGTCAGCTTTCCGAAGCTGAGGATTTCGAGTTAGAATGCAAAACATTTATGGGCAGACTATGCATGTTCCTAACAGAGTCATGGCTGGTTATATATGTATGTATGATTATTTCTCCATTTAGGTAAAAGTATATATTATTATCGTTCAGTTACTATGACAACACGGTGTGATTGTTCCATGTATTGTATGCGGTCTATCCCTTCATATCCATTTAAAACGTTTTAAGTCTTCGTTGTTTTGTATTATCACGCATATTCTGCTTCTTCTGTTATCCTAATAATTATTTAGACATTTCTCAAATTATTATATATTTCCTTTCATCTAATTAATGTGTGTTATTATTTTATATCACCTCTAGCCTGTATGTTGGCAACTAAATGAACCACGTGCGCATACATGAACAAACAAACACAGTCATAAATAAAACATAAAGGATCCGTAACGGTATCCGAGGCGTATGACATTAGAAAATATAAATACTGTTCAATAAATCATAACAGATTAGACTCCTTAAACATTTCATTGTCACAGCGGGGTCAGTTCACATTGTCTTCTATGCAGCCGATTAAATCCAAGGGCAGGCAATGCAAGAAATTTGATTTAACCTAGCAGTGGTAAGGTTATGGCTGTACAGAAATTACGATATGAACAAAACGTGAAAGATACCTGAATAAAAAAAAACAAATCACGACCGACAATTTGAAGCTCTAAGCGAATTAATACTTAATACTGGGGTGGTCGGTGTTGTAGAGGGGATATTTATTTTAGCATTGGTGGTAAGCCAATCGCCGATATGATGCACGAGGCAACGACACAAGTTTAACGTACATAAGTTTCGAATAAATCATTGTTACGAAGTATCAGGAAGTCCGAAATACGATACATATGGTATCGTATTTCAGACTTCCTGATTCATAGACAGATCTCCTTTCCACTTCACTATCGTTGCAGATAGGTCCCCACTCGATAAGAAATGAGAAACCTAACAATTATTATTGTTTTGACAGTAACACACCTGCTTCTGTACCAAGGCTGTTCGTCTGGGTACCACACTCACACCCATCTCTGTCGCAACTGTCGTGTTACAGTGTGAAAGGAGAGACGTGGCGTAGAGCCAAGCGGCGGCTTTGGCTGCTGCACGAATGGGCCGTCTCGATCGTATTGGTACCACGGCCTCACATAATACCGGCGTTGAGTAGAGCCATCTTGTGCTTCTGCGTTTCGTTCGGTGAGTGAGTTACCCGAAGGCCCACTTCCCCTCCCCCATCCTAGCTTCCATCTCCGAAATAACCTTAAAGGCCGGCAACCCACCTGCTGCTCCTCTGGTGTACGTGGGCGATGGGTAATCACTTACCATCAGGTGAACCGCTTGCTCGTTTGCAGCCTTACCTAAAAAAAGAGAAAAAAAAATAGACGACCAGTATAATTAATAACTTCTTGCATTCCATCTTAGTATCTGTATCCCTTGTTCGAGTCAGGTTGTTTCGCTGATGTCCATTGGATGCTGTCGCTTCTTACCATCAGGTGGACCGTTGGATCGTTTCTCATCCCAAACCAATAAAAAAAAAACTTCGCTTAATTTACGACTTTAGCTGCTGTCAGCTGGAAATGGTCATACGGCACATATGGTCCTATTAACATGGTCAACAACCCACAAATTCTTATTATATAGTACAGCGCTTGTACCGCCAGTATAAAACGTCGCAAGAACGCTCCAGAAGTTCTGAATTATTCACGATATGCCACAATTGCGAGCATTTTAGTTATGTGTAATAATAAATGGACGAATGTATTAAATCATTCAAGAATATAACGGGGAATAGGAACAGGATTGGTCCGAAGATATAATGGATAGAACTATCCTTACATACGAGCAAATTACAAGTAAAAACAATAAAATATATTAAACCTCTTAAACCGTTAAAAATATACGTTTGTTTTTTTTAAATATAGAAGAAGGGGCCTAACGAGCATGCGGCTCGCCTGATGGCAAGTGATCACCGACGCCCACGAACATCCACAACACCAGAGGAGTTACAGATGCGCTGCCGGCCTATAAGGAAGGAACAAGCTCTTTTCTTAAAGGTCCCTAAGTCGTAACTGTTCGGAAATACCGCCCGCGACAGCTGATATCACAAAGTCTAGGTGCGTGGCAGAAGAGGTATCTACTAAAAAACATAAGGCGTCAGCTAATAACGATCACAGATTCGAATCCGCTGCTCGTCTAATAGAAATAAACCATGCTAACGTAATTGATTTATAACAAAGGAGAACACCAAAAGGTATCAACAATATAACAGCTTAATAAAAGATTGTCCCGTTTACACAACGCGAACACACCGCGTCGCGGACCTCCGAATCGTCGATAACACGCAAACAAAGCGAGCACGTTCGCCTTGTTACCTCAGCGGCGCACAGCGAGGCGTGCGCGGCGCCGTGCCACGGTGGCCCTTGTAAACAATCCCAATCCAATAAATGCTACCGAACAATGAGCCGGACGATCACGAAAAAATCATGTACATGGAGTTCGTGCGCGGGAGTTTCACGAACGAAAACGGTAGTCGTGTAGCTGGCAGGGGTGCGCAGACGCAGACGTGAGGAGCGCTTTGTTTATCCGCTGGCCATTTTATTTGCATTCTCTACGTTGATCCACTTGATTTGCAGCCGTGAACGGGGAGAATACGAAAACAAGGAGAATATGAGCAGCAGACTGACATCGTGATAATTACATGAAAATTATGTAATATATAGCGAGATAACTCTCCTACTATTTACTTAATACTTATTACAAACAATAACAAAAAAAATATTACAAATAACAGCGAGTTAATGTCAAAAATAAAGGAAAGTAGCAGCCAACTATCAGCTGGGCAAAGACCTCCTTCTCAAACATCTGAGAGGGTTATGGAACCTGGAAATGCCTGCAACGTTACTACAGTGCAGATTGGCTGGCTCGACATATCTCACCACCGTGCACGTGGTAAATACAGCTCTTAAAATGATCAATAACAATTTAACAAGTCACTCACGCTCTACGAAAAATCGTGGTTATTTAAGCCGGGTAGACCTACTCCGGGCTGCTTCAGTTAAGGCGGAGATCACATCATCGAAAGGAATATAGACAGAAAGCAGACAGCCTAGCTAAAGGGGCGCTATGAACTAGAATGCGACGGATGGCGGTCTCGTCGCCGGATACGCTTTCCGAAGATTTCCATGAGATTTCCCCTTAACCGCCTCTTACACGACGTTCACGGGAAATGAATGGGAAGACAATTTAATGTGGTAGAGCCAAGCGGCAGCTTTTGCTGCTGCTCGAATGGGCCTGCTCGAACCGGATTATTACCACTACCTTGCAGAATACCGGCGTTCGGTGAGTGAGGTATCCCGAGCCCCACTCCCTCTCCCTATCCAACTCCATATCATCCCTTGAATCTCCCGAATATCCTTTACTGTCGGCAACGCATCTGCAGCACCACCAGTATTGCTGATGTACGTGGGCGACGGTAATCACTTACCATCAGGTGAACCGCTAGCTCGTTTGCCGCCTTTCTCATAAAAAAAAAAACACCGCATTTTGAGCTGGTTCTCCAAAACAAAGTGCCCGGTGCAAAACAAAGTCACACTCTACATGAAAGGATCACAAAATTCAATTACAAACTAATTTCAGTTGTGCTAAACTAAAGTAATTGAAAAGTAAACCAAGTACTTTACATTGCGTACGAAATATTGAAACAAAGCGATATCCTAACCTACAACCTCTACATAATAAGAGCCCATAAGAAAGTCACGTTGAGAAAGTTGAATTGTGAAAAACGCCTCCTGTCATCGTAACGTTTTTCCGCGCAATATCAAAGTTGCTACAGAATTCCAAATTACTATTGGAATTTATATAACTTAAATATCACAAACTTTATATAACTTTTAGATGTATAAGTAAATCTAAAACAATTCAGTTTGTATTTGAGAGTCAACCCTGAGCCCATTAATACTTCTGTCAGTCGGACTTCGAGTCCAGACGGCCAGGACACACAATGTAAGGTTTTCGAAACACGCTCATCTTCCGTTGAACGAATTAAAAACAATATTAATACGTCAAGCCGAATTCTTAGTTTTATAGTCAGGCATAGTTTTTCTTCTTCTAGCCACTTTTCGCAAATAAGCATGCATCTCATCTGGTAAGCGTAACTATGGTAATGACTACCGACGCTCGCGTACATCTGCTAAACCAGGGAAGCTGCAGGTGCGTTGCCGGCCTTTAAGGATATTTAGACAAGGGAGGAGGACGAAGGAGGAGCGGGCCGGTGTTCTGGGAGTTTCTTTCGCTTTTTTCTTCTCTATCAGAGGAACCTCATTACGAAACGGTGGTAGATTTAAAAATAAATAAAAATGACGCTCGACAAGCGAAATGTACGTTTATTACTTTGAATCGATGATTTGATATGATTTGATTCGACCGGTGTCGGCAATATGAGCTCAGTGTTTCTATGCAATATACAAATTATTGATTTTCGGGCCTGCGTGCTATTGTGACAGTCCTGGATATAGCACAACTTGGAACCCTTCCTCGGATCTTATCGCATGAGCACGGGTAAGGAAGGGGCAATGGAACACGAATATCTTTGTAGTTTGCGCTTATTTAGTTTGATCCTATTCATCATTTGCTTTTTATTTCTATGACGAACGATCTTACAGTCCAATTTATTGTAAGTCCTCATTACTAGCCAACAACTTCAAGCGGAGATGGTTACAGAATACCAGGGTGAAGTAGAGGCACCTTATGCTTCTGCGTGTCGTTCGGTGATTGAGGTATCCGGAGGCGCACTACCCGCCACCCCCCTCCTCATTCTGTCTTCCATTTCCCGAATAAAACCGAAGGCAACGCACCTGTAGCACCTCTGGTATTGCAGAAGTACGTGGCCGGTAATCACTTACAATCATACGAACCCACTCTCTCTTTTGCCGCCTTTTACATAAAAATAAAATACCTCTGAGGACGGCATGCCTTAAATACCTTCCAAAGCATGACTGCTGCTTGATGGTTGAAGTGCGGAAGGGGTTGGCACCTACATGGACGACTTCTGGGCAGAGAATGTGCCTACCACATCATGTAATATGAACGGTGTTTGTGATCTGCAATCGGCAAATGTGGGGAATACGACAAATCCTACCTATGGTTCACGTCTATGTTTAGTAGTTTTTAGAGACTGTCAAAGAATAAGTAAAGAAACAGAACGGCGTGGTATGTTCACATAAAACTACTACTTAGATATAGTCCATAAAATAAGCAACAAAACAGAATAGCATCATATTGAAACGAAACAGTGGACGAAAGCCTTACCCCTAGTTATTAGGGCACACGACGGGTTATATTCGTACTAAACATTTGAAGATTTATAAAGTTTGATTAGAATATTTTTTTATTATAATTAAAGTTTGTATATTTGTTATTATTTGTCATCCAGTTTAAATTTAATAGTCTCTAGCTCACCGTGTAGTTAGTTTAGAAACTATTTTAAAGTTTCTAACGAACAGACAAACAAACAAAGTGAGAGAGAGTTAATATGGCATTGTCATCCTGTTCTGAGTTATATGTTCACACTTTCTCCAGTCTCTAGTACATCGAGCGGTTAGTCACCGAATCGATTGCACAATTCGTACCTAACAGACAAACAAGAAAGCGAAATAATAAAAATGTGTTAATAATAATCCTGAGATTGTTAGTATCTCGATATAAAATACAGCACGTTGGCACTCTGTGAGATCCTAAGTTTCGCTCGACCCGTACTTACCCCGTTCAACATTCATTCAAACAAATCATATGGTTGCGTTCCCGTACACAAAACACAACGGCTATAATATTTTATAAAGTATACAACAGTTTAAATGATAATTTATACGCCATTGTTATTCATTGATGTTATTATATGTATATTTTCCCATTGTTTCAAATCAGGGCATATTTCATGCATTTAATGTTTAGGCCCGTTGCACAGCGGTGCGCGATAGATATCGCTGCGATGTACCATGACGTACGAAACGAAATTGACGATTTTGAAATGCCGACACATCTCGGTCGGCGTACAGACTCCGATCGTATAAAACAGATCCCATGTGAGGTTTATAACTAAGAATATTTATCTGTGCAAATTATTGAAATTCATTGTATCAATTTGGAATTGTAATGGGATGCATCAAGCATGCAACGGATGTGGTTACGTCCATCTCAGCACCTTTTAAAATTTCAAACGCATTTCATTTATACAGAGAAACTGATAACACCAGCTGCCGTGAACACGGACAGTTCGTATTCATATATATATTTGAATATATTACTACACTAATAGGTAAAAACAATGCTTGTTTTATTCAGCGATCACAAATTTATGAAACAGCGGCTGTTATTAAAATTCAAACGCATTAGTTATAGTCTGGTTATCAAAGTAAAGGAGCACTTTGTTTAACGCGAGTAAAGAGTTTTAAGACGTTTCAGTAATACTTGAAATATAAACGGGGATAAAAGGTTCTCGAGTGGCAGCCGCATACAGGCAAACGCAGTGTAGGACGACCTCCCACAAGGTGGAGTGACGACCTGCGCAGTGTTGCGGGAAGTCGATGGATGCAGGTGGCTGAGGACCGAGCTTCGTGGCAATCTCTGGGGGAGGCCTATGTCCAGCAGTGGACTTGTGATAGGCTGAAATGATGATCATGAAGCATGCGTTACTACGATAGTCTATTTTAGTTCGCAGCTGAAAAACGCCAACAAAGGAAGGTTATTCTTGTAAGGTTCGCTCATACCCATCATGATTGGTGAGCGCAGAGCCATTTCCTTCGGACTTGTGATCCTGCTCCCTATCACTACTCTGTGGGATTTCGGCTCAGCGAACTCGAATGGATTCCGCCATTATTCGATTGCCGGAGCCATGGTTAAGATGGATTGGCGATTAAAAGATCGCTAAAATGCCACGGGAGGCTCTTTTAAGTCGAGCGAACATTAGTGTTACGCAATATATTATGATTATGCAGAGTTGCACACGTTGCAATACTTCGGCGTCTGTCTGTTACCAATCGTGGACGATACATCAGCACAATCGAATCATTGGACTGTACCTGTGCCACTTTACGATTTTATCGCATATATAATGCATATGCGATCCGATACGGGTAAGTTGAGAGGTGTGATCGCTGAGCCAATGTTTTGCGCATACCCTTCGCAGCGCTAACACATCCCGGACTGTTGACAGCTGCCGATCGTGTTCGGTAAGTTGTCGCCCTGGATGAAATCGATCAAGTAAAACGTTATCACCGGCAACACGCACACAAAGAAAGAAAGAAAGAAAGAAAATGTATTTATTACACCACAATTAGTTAACAAGTTATTAATAAAACAATTAAAAGAATAATAAAAACCTAAAAAAACTTTAGAATGTTATTTTTTCAGCGCTACAGTGTGATGCAACAAATGTATCCATGCTCAGTTTACGTCACGGATTCCCAACAACACTGCAGCGCAGCCTTATGCTACTATTGAGCCGGTAGTGTCTGCAATAGATACAGCGCATCTGTGTATTAATAAAAAAGAAAAAACAAATAGAAAGAAAAAGACATCTAAAACCACTTGAAATAAAATCATGGGCTTATAATACATAACAATCGGGTATGACTTTATACAAGGTACACTAAGTTCCTTTTTACATACATTCATCACACCCACACATGCATACAAATATTTTCAATTACCACAAAATGTCAGTTCGATTTTTTTTTTGTCTATTTTTTATGTCTATTTATCTTCACATTATATAATCACCAAATTAAAAAAAAAATCCACACGCGGAAATGATAATGAAGCTAACACATTTTATGAGTCGAAAAAAGGTCTTCAAATAAAATCGCTTACATTGGCGACTAAGCGATAAAGTGTCCTGTGTCTTTTGTCTTCATTGAACAAACGAACGGACAAACATACAAACTTAAACATCTATAGCATTGAATCTAACATAACGAACAATGTCATCATTATTAAAAAGACAAACATCTTTAATCAGATTTATTTCAAATTGCCATTTCCAGCAAAGCTTATAAATATTATATGCACGCTTTAATTACCAACTTTGTTCAGCGATGAGAGCGTCTTCTAAGACGTCTTAAGAGAGTGCCATTTTTATTTCAGTAACAATGTTTCTTAATTAATATTCAAGTCAAGGCGATGTAATAAAGTCTTAATGGAAACGCTAAGGTGACAATAAAAATTGAAAAGCATAAAGGACAACGACCATGACGTTTATGTTACCTAGTTTATTTATCAATAACACTTCGTGGTTTTCGGGACCATCATTTCTCCTGGAAACAACAATAGATTATCCGGCTCGAAGGACCAATGTTAAGAGCCACACTGGGCTTTGAACTGTTTGTGTACACTCGAAGGGTTGATAAATAAAACGACAACTGTATACTGGTCTATATAACTGTACTCATCTATCTGTTTTACTTCAATTTACATCAACAATTACGTTGCACAGCGTGCCCGAGCGATTGTATTTTGAGTTCTTAAGTCTGTATTCGTACACCGACCGAATCGAATGCAACACAAACATTTTCTTTGTGTAATCATTACAAGTAGAATTTTCTCCGGTGTCGTTGAGGCCTTTCACATACGTTAATTGCACACATACAAGTATCCTAGACCCGATAAATAATTTAGGCTCCACAAATATTCGTCCCGTGAATATAAATATGCATGAGAACAATTCCCATTCCTTTTCGTCTGGTTCTCTTTCATATTTATGAAATGATTGCTAACATTTTATTTCAATATTCTCATAACTCATATCGACTAGCGTTTTTAGTTTTTACTAGAAACTTGCTGTTAACTATAAAAGCTTAAGTCGATTGACATAACTCTATAACTCAATTAACCTACAGCTAACTCAAAGTATAAATTTTGTTAATTACAACATTTCAATCGATTGCGCAAAAATGTTTTTTTCTTCCGGACATTTTTAAAGTTAGAACACATAACGATTTTTTTTCGTCTCTAGTGTTGACGACCTCTTTCGGCAAACATCGTAAGGCGTCGGCTGCGCAGAAATGTTGAGTAATGCTATGCTGTTAATTGTTTGAGTAAATACAGGCTTAGATGAATTATACCTTTATGTGATGGTAATAATTAGAAATAAATCGTCAGACAATCTTGCACGATATATGTCTGTCGGTATACAACATACCTAAATTGTTCGTATTGTTCGTTTAGTTTGTAAGTGTGATTCGAGCATTGTAAATATACAAATCGCGCGCACACACACATCGACGTCCGGCCGTTATTTATATTTAAGACTCGGAGGTCGCGTGTCGTCGGCGTACAGCAAAGACAAATATAGAAACGCTACAGATTCGCGGTGAACATTCTGATTTGATATATAAGACTAAGTGGTAGTCTAGGCTTACCTACGTAATGCGGTATATAATAACTAGACTTTCAGTCTCTGTAATAGTTAATTCATCATCACGTCCATTGCTGGGCATAGGCTTAACACTGTACAGATATTACAAGTCACTGCTATCATGTGAGAGTTCATCTTTGCGTTTGCCAGTGTTTTGTACGCGACAGAGCCAAGCGTTTGCTTTCTTTCAAATGTACCGGCTCGACCTCGCCGAATGCCGACGTGAAGCACGAGGCGCTACGTTCAGTGACTCTGTAACCGGTGGCGTTCTCAACCATTCATTCGTCTCATCATCCAAATATCCATAATAACCGACAACGCTACCTGCGGCTTCTATGGTGTTGCAGATGTACGCGGGCGACGGTGATCACTTGCCATCAGGTGAAGCGCTTGCAAGTTTGCCGCCTTTAACATAAAGATGTTACGAGATTAACACTTAAAAACTTCTCTTCCCCGAAGGTTGCTAGTTCTTCAAGCTATGCGGCCGGCCCATTAACGCTTCAGCTTGTTAAACTTTATCTATTCTATTTCGCAGAGAAATACCGTGCGTAGCCCATTCTGTGGACGATTCTCTTGCGGCGCAACTCGTATTCGACCTTGACACGCTTAAAATGGAGGTTCCGTAGGACATGCAAATACATTTTATCTTAAAGTAATTAGCATGATTCCTCTATTGACACAAAATCATAATTAAGCTATTAGAATGAAAAAAAAACCTCACAGCGACGTCTATATAGGGCGGTGAAAGAGGTAATTGAATATCGTCACGCACCTTTTCATGTTATGACATACAATTGTTTGTCTTCGCTTATTGCCAAGTGTCTTATGCACTGTCTGGTCGAGTGTTAATATGGTGCCACTGTTCGGAATCGTTACACGTGACCGGGATACGCCCTTAACCCATTCTCTCTTTATACGCACAGACAGACATTTGCATCATAAGATTTACACTCGAAGAGGTACGAATACGAACACGTTGAAGTTTAAAATATAAGCATTTGAGTGCAGGCTACTATTACAAGCGAGCTACAGATATGTAGCTTGGTGTTAGAAAAAAATTATTATCTAAATACAAAATTTCATCCAAATCGTTAGTGCCGTTTACGTCAAACCTATACATACATATACAAAAACTACTGTTTATCACTATTAAGATAAGACTTAAACCCAATTTGTAAAAAAAAATTGTTGCCAATTGGATATTATGTGAGTTTTTGTTTGTATTTTTTATCTTTACTTTGTTATCGAGAAAACAGGGGTTTTACACCTTTTTCTCAAAATATTTATTTTCCAATCGGTGAAAACAAAATAAACTTGTTGGACTAGAGACTGCAAGACTGAGTACTTCGACGCGTGCAAAATATATACTTTGTTCTTTAATGCGAAACCGTCTCTCCATGCTTCCTCCTCTCCATATTCTTCATCAGCCATTCGCAGTCCATCGCTGAACAGAGGTCTCTCCGAGAAGGCGCCGGTAAACCGTTGCGCATTTCACATGAGCGAACGTGCGCGATAAAAAACTAACAAAAATACAATACGAAACTATTACACGTTAAGAAACGGGAGATGGATTTAATACGAACCGAACATATTGGATTGCGTCGAACGATAAATAAACTCACTTAAATAATATTTTATATGTAAATAAGTGGGTATTGTATTGTTACAGTAACTAGCCTTGCCAAATCGCAATATGAGGTTGATTTATATCTCAACGCTTCGCTTACCGCCTTCATGGGAGGGCCGTAAAAACTCTACCGAAATGCACTGAGTCCGTAAACGGCCGGGTTCCCTACTCTGAAATAATACTACTATAATACGTTAATTGAATCTCACTCTTATTTTAGCACGACTAACGTATATAATCGTTTGTAAACAATGAAAGCGAAGTCGAAGTTTTTGCATAGGTTAATTGGTCACTTTGCGCGATAAAGTTGAATGTAATTCATGAAACTCGAACGCGTGACGCGAAATTCGAGTCCGTCCCGGTCATTTCGAGTCATTACGTGCGTTTGTTTCATATTAAATCGACCAATAACACCAGTGGACCGAGAAGCTTTGCTGACCAGCCATTTCAGGAGCTTTCGTCGAACATGCTTTAAGTAATTAAACTTACTTTAATTATAATAGAATACACAACAGACCCCCGTCAAACAATAACTCTTTTATAGAATAGAAGGAAGCTTTCTTGGACTCAAACTGCGATATTGTCTCAAAAACTCAACTGTAAGGAAAATAACTAGCTCTGAACACTGACCGTTCGTCCACACCTGATCTTTTTTTTTTTTTTGAGAAAGGCGGCAAACGAGCAATAAGTTCATCTGATGGTAAGTGATTACCGTCGCCCACATACATCTGCAACACCAGAGGAGCTACAGGTGAGGTGCCGGCCTTTAAAGGTATTTGGAAGATGGGAGGTAGAATAAGGAGTGGAATCGGAAGGGGGAGTGGGAGTGGGGCTCCGGTTGCCTCACTCACCGAACGAACTGCAGAAGCACAAGATGCCTCCACTAAACGCCGGTACTCTGCGAGGTCGGGGTATTAATCCGGTCGAGCCGGCCCATTCGAGCAGCAGCTAAAGCAGCCGCTTGGCTCTGCCACGTTAATGGGGACTGAAAATTGTGATCAGTACTAGAGCAAATGGCGTACTGACAATGTTACTCTGACAAAGAATCTTTAGAGCTGGCAATGGCTTTATTCACCGTGGAGACGGTTGTGAGATTCGTAAGGCGGGGCCCGCTGTGAATTAAAATCTTTCAATGAATCCTTTCTATAAACTTCGATAAGCAATTGCACGTAAATTTTATTATTAAAAAACAACACTGTTTCTTTAAAAAAAAAAACCTATATGCGTTTAAATGTGTTGCCATACCAGGTAGGCATAACTTTTAACCACTTTCTGGATCATTATCAATTTTAAGAAATCTTATAGACAATGCGTATAAAAAAACAAACCAATTTAGATATGCATTTTAATGTGTACACATATCCACACACATAAACCTTGATACACATCCATAAACCGGACACGACATACTATATTCATCATACATATATATGCCCCTAGCGGGATAAGAACCAGCGACTCCCCGCTTCGAGCTGCGCCGGTGCACTGCCGACTGGGCTATCGGGCTGTCAACCGGCTCGGATGAAGCTGTCTGCACTACCGTATATCACTGGACAACAGCGACGCTCCATCCGTAGCAGCAAGCTAATGCCATTAGTGAACTAATCACGGACCACTGGGGCCAGGAAATTCATTAATATCCTGCCCCAACGGCAAACAGATGAAAAAGTAGCCGCTGCACGGGCTGGCGCAAAAGGGGGCGGAGGAGGGGCGGGGGGGGGGGGGGAGGACGCCCGAAATTTTTTCTTCAATTTTTCATGTGTAAATTCCTAAACGAAAGCCTTTGAAATTTTTGCGGCACCCGTTTTTCCGACGGGAATGCCGGTGATTGAGTACCCTTGTCATAGTTTCTCATAACACACGTTCCCTTGTATTATTTTTATGTGATCGTGTTTTGTTGGCAAAAAGTTCGGGCTCTCGCTACTTATAATTAGTTTAGTTAATTATTAGTTGAGCGGTTAAAAGGCCTATCTATAGCCTATAGACTATAGCTATCCCGCTGAGAGCCAGCACGATGTATGATGAATATAAATGCTTTTGTCCGTGTTATGGATGTATTTTTTTTTCATATGCATATATGGTTATTTATCTGTGTAGGTATATATACGAGATAAGACACAGGTAATACTAGTTTATAAAAAGGGAAAAAATAAATGATATTACGCGACCTGCATATCTTCACAGCATTCTAATTCGGATTCAATGAAGACTTCGTGCCATGCCTTCACCAAACTGTGTGTGTTGCTTCATATGACACATTATCTTTGGATTTCTACTCGATGTCGTCACCTGCCACTGATATGTTTGAACAGAAAAAGTACGCTCTGGTATAAAGTGAATAGAAACAGCTGAAACGAAAGCTTCGATGAGCTATTTCGGTGAATTATTTATTTCCAGAAGTAAACCTGTGGAATACCGGCCGGCTTAAGTCGGAAGAGAACCAGGAGTGCATAATTGCACAGCCGGTTAAACCATATTTATTTCCACAATATCAATATTGAAATTAATCGCCCTTGGCATGATAGCGAATAATGCCGTAAGCTATGTACGAAATTAGTATCGATTGGGTATTAATTCGCGTTACTGTGAAATATGTTTAGAGAATAATCCTTTTCGCGAGGAAGGATTGGCTAATCGAGTTCTATAGATATTATAATGTTTTGTAATGGCATCAAGCAAACTAACGGACAGTGCTCGGATCGACGTTGCATACACAAAAACGTTGGCAGGGGCCTTATACGCTATGCCACATAAAATTTCACACAAATTCCGTGTTGTGTGTTTTCAGTATAGTACTGTACCTTCGTCTGATTTTATTGGCTTCTGCTACTGCTTTACGGCGTGAAGTAGAGGCAACTTGGGCATCTGCGTTTCGTTCGATGAGCGTGGTTTTCGGAAACCTAACCATACACCCCTCCCCCTCCTCACCCCCGTTTCCCCTTTCCTAGATATCCTTGCAGCTCCCTCTGCTGTTGAAGATGCACGTGAGGGTAGTTAATCGCTTACCAATCAGGTGAGCCGCCAGCTTGCTTCACCCCTTTCCCAAAAAAAAAAAAAATTAAAAATATATCGATGGCATTCACACGTGGCAGAATCCGGGCAAGGTGGGTCATAACCGTAGTACCGACACAGACCGACGTCCACTTTGAATATCAAATTAAACAAAATATTAACCTACTTGTGCACGTTTCGTGGTCAATCGAACACGTTGGATAGGAACTTGTGTACGCATATGTATAGCGTCCTGTGTACGCATATGTATACCGTCTTGTGTACGCATATGTACAGCGTCTTGTGTACGCATATGTACAGCGTCTTGTGTACGGATATGTATAGCGTCTTGTGTACGCATATGTATAGCGTCTTGTGTACGCATATGTATATTATACTTGTGCATCTAAATAATGCTATATTATTACGTCTGTTACCTTGAACGCTGAGATATCTACTCGTATTTGTCAATACAAGATGTTATCATACGCGCTGATCAGATAAAACGTTCTTGTAATCTCGTAAGTCTTTATAATTTGTAATCTAGTCTGTCTTATGTGATTTAAAAAGTTATGAACAGTGAATAGAGTGGATCATAGTGGTGGGTTTAAACAGACATCCTGACCAGCCCAACGCGATTCGCAGCCAGTCGGTGTTGGAATATCGGTCGGGGAAATAATCGAGAGATGAGAATCGAACCGTTGCGGAAATTGAACGATTTGACGCCATTTTAAAAGGTGCAGCGGTGGCGCCGCCTGCCGAGAGGACTCAACTTTGTTTAGTCGCCACTTGAACACGTGTCGGACACACCGCCTCGCTGCAATGTTTGTTAAGACGGGAATAATTGGGATCACCGTTGTATTTTTTTCCGACATCGTTTTTAATTATGTTCGTTAACGATGGCTTCAGTCTGATCTGTAGGTCAAAGTTCCATTGCTTACTTGGCTTCTTCGGGGATATCTAAAAGAAGCTCTAACCAACAATGGGACGGACAGAGACATTTATTTCAGCGTTTGCATAATTGTTTAGTTCGGTGGATCGCCGTATTCTTATTTTTGTAGCTTGCTTTTGGTAGCCAATGGGAGCATGCTATTGCATATATTGCATGTAATATTTTACAACTAAAATGTTTTCTTTCGTCTCGTTGTTCCGTCAGAGGATCGAGTAACCAGTCACGAGACGGTGGTAGATTGTGAAAACAAATGGTAAACGGAAATAACTGTTGGCAAAAAAAAAAAAATTCCAATCTAAGCAATGTTCGGACGTCATTACGATTATGTGCTTTTCCGAGCGCCCCCCCCCCCAACCCCCGAAAAATTTTTACGCGCGCAACGCAAAGTTGCGACGGCTTTCAAAATTAGAAATACGAAATGCCCCCCCCCCCCCCGGCTGCCCCCTCTCGTATGGCGCGGCTCGCAACGGGAAGAATCAAAATGGAAATATTTTTCCGTTGTTTTACGCCGATACGGCGCGCCGGTGTTACGCAGGCACTCGGACGGACGCTCGCATACACAACGGTAAGTACAAACGGGCGTTTTTGAACTTTGCCATGGACGCATTGTTAACTATTTCGCATCACCGGTCGGTCGGCGGCGTTAAAAGTGCTGGGAGGAAATTGTATCCGAATGTAGCTACTTTTTTTTTTTTTTTTATTCGGTTTTGTTTTCCAATTTTCGAACGCATCGAGAATGCCCGTGAACATGGCGTCGGTTCTGGTTGAATGCATTTAAGAAGTTAGGGAATTCATAGTGGGATTTGAACTCGGCAGAACATTATTTAGGGTGTTTTTTTTTTTTTTTGATTACCGACTGTAGGCAACATTTTCGCGAGTCCGCTTTTAAATATCACCTACAAATTGAACTATTTTTTTATAATGTTAACTACTTCAATACACACGGTGTTGTGCGATGACACAATCGAATGATCGCTGGGGGTGTTGTGACAGTGATCTCAAGTCTATGGTAGGTGCAAGCGATCTTTAAATTTCCGATAGATGGCGTGAAAATCATATCAACACATTAATCATTATAATACATCTTTAGACATTACAAGCTTATCAAATGAACAAACCTAATCGAGTCAGATGAATATTCAGAAATCGAAAATCTAAAAACGCTACGAGGAAGGAGTGGGGAAAGGGCATAGGGGAAGTTACCACGTACAGCGGAGCACGTTCCGTATAGAAAAATCATGTGTGTCTGTTCATTGTATTTTAACCGCCTTAACGAGATCATACACATGTTTCTGTTTTTCTGCACATCTACAGCACAATACCATACGAATGATGTAATTTTCATTCCTCTCCTTCTTTAATATATACTCTCGAAAACTAACATTACAGTCTATTTATTTTTTTTAACATCGTCAACATATATTTGACGTCATCAGTTTTGTTTTTTAATAAATTATTTTATTGTCACGTGTAATTAGGTTTTTAACTCTACACGATCACAGAAATCTTCAGGCGCGTTCAAATACCTGCAATTGTCATAGTGATACTACCCATGAAACCGGAACGCAGGAGTTCACCGCTGGTTAGCGTCAGAAACCTACCCAGATGACCGACCCGGTAAAGTGTGTCAGTTTGTGTGCTACGACCACTTTGTTAATTTAATCAAAGTCGCTGATCAAATCCGTCAGGTGTTCAGGTCAGGATCAGGTTCGTTGCCCCGTGTAAGGGTAACGGCCCCGGAAAAAGGGCTCGAGAACACACGAGGAGGGGGGAGAAGGCTAAAGTTAGGGCTACCCCGTCCGCTCCTTTCTTGGGTCATACGTGTCATGTTGAATGTATAGAGCCAAAAGAAAATCGCTTAAGACCAACATTAGGGCTATACCTACTTATGAATTTATTATGGGATTCTATAATGGCATGTAAGGTTGGCATTTGGAAGAACGAACGGCATGTTTCCCTCACATCACCGTGTTGTAATTAAATTCATATTAAGAAGAATACTGATCTAGGTTAAAGCCCCCCCAAAGACGGCACGAGGCAGCCCTGTTACGAAGGCGCATGTATGCCCCGGCATCGCAACGCACACTTGGTGCTATCATAATGATTATCAACATGTGGCGGTCGGTGCCAGGCACCAAACGCCCGCGCTAGATATGTTTGACATAAGTCAGTTATTTTAATATAGGCAATTAGAGGCTCGTACTGGATAGGTCCGCTCCATCGCCAAGTTTTCGATTAACAGTCTGCGGTTGTCTTTAAGTGGATTTTAAATTGCTCAGTGAATCGATTGCGCCGGCTCGTATCACGTGTTCGCTGTTCGAATGTCGACCTCGCACCCTTCTAACTGGCGAGCCCGAGGGATGAGAATTGTGTATCAGGCGGGGCGATTGAACATATCCCTTAATTCTCAGCTCAGCTTTGGCCCAATAACACATTAAAACTGTTGCTTTTGCTACCGTATTTCTGTTCTATACAACTCCTGGGCGTAACTCGAAGTAGCGGAGCAAAAAAAAAAAGGAATTTGTAAATCAATACGCACGCCAAAGAGAACGGATAAAAAATTATAAAATGTAATCTGTAGCAGTCTCCGAGTTATCCAGCATAATGTTATCGCAATGAGAGGCTCTGCGATAAGATCAGCTCTTGGTAGGTGAGGCTGCGATCGCGGAAACATTCGCCATCGGCGCACCTGGCAGCAAGTGGCTGATGCCGGTGGTGGACGAATGCGAACTACTTCAATAGAAGAAGATCATCAGATGCCTTGTCACCCCCGATGACTAAGATGGAGTGCTTCGAGGCCAACCGTAACAATACCGACACTCCGTAACCTTCAAACCGGAACAGTTCAGCGTCTGTACTAACCTTTTTTTTTTCGCGGTGAAATCCCTCATGGATACCCAGCTCCCTGCGGGGCAGCCGGGTTATGTCGGACTCCCATCGACTAAAAACCCCACGGTGGTCGCCATCAGCGCCGGCGAGGGGTCGCGGGATCTCCGTTCGGAACACAACCGTGGCTCCCCTTTCGCTTGGCTAAAATAAAATAGCCCCGCCCCCAGCACCCCCGCGGTGCTATGCACAGTGGCTCGAGACCACTTCCGAGTCACCATCCTTCCCGAGTTCGTTTTACTGGCTATACTAACCTAACCTAACCTAACCTAACCTGGCCATCTAGTGAAACCCATAATTTAATACAAAACGATCGTATATATGCCGACAATGCCAGACTGAAACTTAACGCTATAATAATCTAGTGGACCCAATGAGGCGTAACAAATCGTTTGAAAGTAAGCCGCCGATCGGGCTCGGTAACATTGATACGTTACTCTGAATACGCAAATAAATCTATAGCACGGAAGGAATTATGAAAATATTGCATATATAAATGGCGGTTACAGCCACGTTTCTGTTATGCTTAACACTGAACTGTGTAAAGAAAAAAAACAAATCAATCGAGATTTGAAAGTTTATTTAATTCGCCGACTCCATTTTCTTTGATCTTTCCATATTGAGACTACAAAGAAAAACATATGTTAAGTAATAAATATCAAACCTGAAGTCTGTTAACTTGAAGCTCATTTAGATTTGCATTAATAAAATAGGAATATAACCCCTCTATATTTTAATAATCTACTTTTTTAAGTTCGTTTTCAAAGTGTAAGGAGCCGAGAAGCCTAGTGTTCAGTCAGGGCGTTCACTTAAGTATCACATAGAGCGTTCGTGTCGCAGCGTGGGTTCGATCCCCGGTGCCGGCACCACTACACCAGCAAAGATAAAGACGGTGGTACAGCCCTAGACGACCCTTAGGCAGAAAAGCAGCGCCACCACCTGGTTCACCGATAATACACGAGTAACCAACCGTGGGAGCCTAGGTCAGGGCGCTCACTTTAGTATCAAAGAGCGCAAGTGACCTGGGTTCGATCCCGGTGACGGCACCGCTAAAATTGTTAATAGCAATTTTAAGTGCTGCTTTTACCACGTGCTCGGCGGTGAAGTAAAACATCGTGAGGAAACCTGCATGTCTGAGAAATAATATATATATGTATATATATATATTATTTCGAGGATATGAGCAGCGTGACGGGCCATTAACAGCCCCAAAATACTCTCAAATACTTGAGCAGGAATCCTTTGCTCAGCAGTGGCAGCTCACATGCTATTACTTCTTTCAAAGCGTGATATTTTTTTTTTTAAATTACAGTATAATTTATGCACTTATGTACTTATGTACAGATTATACCACATTAGGTCTGCATGAAATTCAAATTTGACTTCATTGTGGGGTGTTACTGTAATCTATACATATATATAATCATTCAGCTTCCGTATGTTCGTTTCCCGCAAAACTCGAAAAGTAATCGATGATTTTTCTTGAAATATTTCCACAACGTTGCATTTCTACATAGTAATGTTTTTATGTAGTTTATAACACGAAGTTCCCACGGGAAAGAGAATCAACAACAAACATACAATTAGATAAAGAACACATTTTTTTGACGGTCTGCTGTCCCAATCGCGGCCGTCACGGGCGAGCTGTCAAAGATTTTCTCTATGACTTTTCTTACTAGGGTGTAACTAGTAAAAATAAACGTCACAGTGACATATAAAGGAGTCACTGTGTTCAGTTGTATATCCATTTTGGATTGATCAGAGCTTAGAACTGATTTGATTAATTAGATCAGTGGTTGCCTATTGGAGCGCGAGTGACCTGGGTTCGATCTCCGGTGGCCGGCACCACTAAAATTGTTAATGGAAGTTTTAAGTGTTAAATTTAGCGCGTACTCGACGGTGATGGAAAACCTCTTGCGGAAACCATTCGCTTATAAAGACCGCCAATACGCATTGGAGGCCTTTGCCCAGTGGAGGTCATTTACAGGCTGCTACTTTAGAATTGATTCGATTTTTTCTGAGAAGCGTTTCTATTGTATGTTCACGAAAAATATAAAGTCGAGCTGTTCATGATCATACCGAATATTTCGGTGCTTACCAAATGGCATCAGCTGGGATTTAAACCTATTGCCCGTGCGATCTCGCACTCAACAGATTCGAACTTCGAATAGTTCAAAATGACGGAGCGTTACAATACGTACGCGTACGAACCTGCGCGTCCCTGAGCGCGCAGTGACATGACAAAGATTTAATGAAAAAGCCGCACACTAATTCGACGTCAACAGATGATTTTTCACTCTCGTCTCTGTAGCGGGTTAAGTGTTTTACTTTTTTTTTAATTAATCACATATGCGATTATGTCGCCACGTAAGTTTTATACGTCAATTACTTACTGCCTAGAAGTAACCAGTCTATATAACAATGCAGCTACGTCCGACAAGGGCTTCGACAAAATAATATTACAATGGCCCAGTTCCGAAATCAAGTGCATAAGAGGTCTCCTTGAATTTTCATTTTGGGCACATCCCATCAGTACATGGTGAACATCATCAATCACACCACAGACAGTGCAATTTGGTGATGGTGACGCTTTGCGCATTAATTCTATATCCCATTGCTATAAAATTGTTTTACTTCCTTACCTTAATAATTAATTCTCACAATGCTGTAAGTATATTTCACGGTAGATTTTAAAACATGCACAAATTCTTTTTCCGGTCTGAGTGAATTTAAGATTGCATTTTTGAGATCAGTTCTGTGTCAATTTATGACGTGATAAATGGTTCACTGTATGTTACAGTCATTGGAGAAGATTAGTACTGGAGAACGAATGAAGAAAACGTTTAATTCTAAGAGAATAATTACAAGTTTCAACTTATTGACAAGTTGAAACTTATGGTTCGATATTAAAAATTATTCATTTACTACGCGACAGCTATAAAAAACCGGGGCCGTCGTTTCAAATATCAAACACGTATTACTGCGACCAATGGAGAGGTCGCGAAGGTCAATTGAGCGCCAGAGGAATGAAAAAAAAAATCGATGATCGACACGCCACAGGCACTTAGCGGGGTTACGTGACATCTGACTGGTCTTGGTCTTGAGTGTCTCCAGTCCATGGGCAGGTGTCCAAATATCTTCAGTCGAAGATGAAGACTATACTGGAATGCCTGTAATTGCACTGGTACTGCCGATACGTTTCGAACCGGAACACAGGGAGGCACCTACGGCTTCTAGGCCCTGAGAACGACCCTGCCTCCTACGGGATTCTCAAAGTGAACCACTTTAAGTTAAGTTTGCTCACCAAGCGCAAAGTATTCAAGTTAGTAAGTATTTTGTATCATCAATAGGACAAACACTAGCGATAGGATTTTTAAATTAATTTAGCTATGGAAGTCTGAGGTATCAGTTCATTTTGGAGAAGGGGTCTCTTGCCCAAAAGAAGTTTGGTAATCCCTGGTCTACAGTATTCCGAATTCTTGTTCTTCACCATTTCTGGATCGGGAATTCGATTCCCGTTTGCCGGACACTTGCTTATGTACGGTGTTTTACTTCGGCGTTTTATTTGTCAATTTAATATTGAATTTACCACCCGCTTTCGTGCCGTGGGTATCGTAAGAAACGACTAAGGGAGTAGTCTTGAAAATAAACAGACCGAAAATAAGCAGACCGATGACGGGCAGCAGGGCTAAAATGCGAGGTGTCCGATGCTGCGGTCTTCGATCCGCTCGGAGTGCGTGGCGTTCACGGCAAATCCTCATCGTGGGAGAGACCCGTGTCCAAAGTCCAAAGGAAAAAAGGAAGCCAAGTAGTGAATTTAAATTTTAAGGGGTCCCCACTACTACTTGGAAGGGATACAGCCCTTCCAAGTAGTAGTGGGGCGTTTTAACCGTAATAGGTAACCGCTTGATATTTTTACAGTATACGTGTCATTACAGAGGCTATCCTAACAAATAATAATAAAGAAATAAATATGGTGGATCCACCTACACAAGAGACAAATACTTTTCAACGTCTCTTCGTTTTACTACCTTTGTAAAAACCATAAAAATACATAGAAACGTTAAACTTGTTGTGTATACAGTGCGCACTCCAAACTAAAACAGCGAATAATATAAACCGTCCAAGCGCGAGTCGGGCTCGCGCTAAGGTCACCGAACTGAATGTAAGCAGAAACACAATATTATGGTAGCTACATAACACCGAGGTACTGTATTGTGCTGTTGTACGGAACCCTCGGTGAGCAATATATCCCTAGCCCGAAATACGGTCAACGCACAATTTAGATTAATGTGTTGTTATTAGAACTGCAATCGAATTAGTGATACAATTTAACTAATTTATAAAACGAGAAAATTCACCACGAAATCGACCAAAAAAATCGACAACCCATCAATTGGCAATTAAAGGATTCATTAGTAATTCGTCACTGTATACAAACACATACATACATTATAAAATATAAATTATAAGATGTGTCCGATAGATATGTATAAAAAACTACGCCTGCCTCGCTTAGTGCTCTTCTATATCATTCAAAGAATACGAAAGATCATTGTTAACAACGTATGTGTCGACCAGTGCTGGCGGTGCGCGGGCAAACATCAAAGACGGCATCGTCCGAGAGTGACGCGCGAGCACGAGACCAACTTACATCGCTGACGTTAATATTCATATAGAAAATATTAGGCGGGTGACGGGCGCAGCGGGCACTAGAGGGGAGAGGAGGGAGGAAGGCCAGGGGGGGGGAGGAGGAGGACAGGCGGCGATCGACGGCCCCCCAGCGCCGGCGGCCACTCCAACACGCTCAGTTCGCCTTTAATGAACTTTATGTCACCGCGCCGAATAAGTGAACACTTCTTTGACGGCTTTGTTGCTATCGTGTATTAGTTCGAACAAAGCCCATGTGTGAAGTCACTTGGAAGGGAGGGGCGAATGCCAGCTGGCACTTTTGCCTGTTCTTATTGTTATCGCTCTTTGGAAAGTCAAACGGGCCGGCGGGTGAAAGAGCCCGATGCACGTACAACGAGACCAGACGCCTCGCCTCTACGCGCCCCGTAGCACCGCTACGGAAACACCACGCCGACGTATAAATGATCCGAATCTTGGTCAACTGAATTGCGCTCATTAATGTCACATTGATGCAACATAGATGTTGATGGAATGGAAGTGATTTGCTTTGAGATACGCTCGGATAGTTTTTTTCATATTTTCCGAAGAACGCGGCGTAACTAACGGAAATATAGACGAAACACTTAAGGAACAGCAAGATGAAGTGGCAACCGCGTACAAGTTAACAGCAGTGAAACTATTTTGTATGTTGATGAGCCATTCCATCAACGACGCCTCTGTGACCGTCTTCGATCGAGTTTGTATGCTGGTGACCAACGGCTGCGACAGCCACTTACCATCAAGTGGACTGTTAGATTGTTCTTTACGTTAATCGAAAAAAAAAATTGGAGCGACTTGCATAGGCGTTGGGGTAAGCACATGCTGAGCAGTGCACTTTTAACGAGATTCAATGAAGATAATGGTGATTAATTTTATTAGTTAGTGAATTTAATTCGTTTATTAAATATACGTGCAACGTCTATCTCACCACCCCATTGGTTGACTGGCAGAGAATGCCAACGGGAATTGAGTCCGCCCTTTGTCACCTCGTACTATTATATATTTATATAAAAATAACCTTCTGTCTGTTGTCCAACTGGTAAGTAAATGCAGCGGATCGCCCAAAATTTGTACAGAATATATATTTACAAACTTTAAACTAAAAATTATGTAACATAAAGTTCTGTTGTATTCTTTCTCAAGAATATTAGCTTATATTCGTCTAGTGGTGGACGTAGGACTACTGAATAGACGTTCACAACACCTCTCAGACTTTGCATGGAATATATGACCAAAGTCACCACGCTGTGTTGGTGAGCGCATTGAGTTGAAGTCCCGTCGTTCTTCATCAGAATCAGGCGCGGTTGGCACATAAAAAAAAAAGAGTAACAATCTTCACCGACATCATATTCTTATGCATTCCTTAGAAAAACATTGTAATATTCCGTCTTTTATTATAATAGCATCTTCCCTACAAAATGGCCACTAAAAGAAAATTGCGAACGCTTTCCGAGTACCGCTATAGAAAATTAATGTTATAAGTATACGGAGTGTTTTTTTTTAGCAAATTTATTTAAAACAGTAGAGTTTTTTTTTTACTTTCCGAATAAATTTATTTTACAGTGATATCACCTTCGTTAGAGTCGGGAGAGGTAGCCCTAGGCGAACGTTTCACGATCAAATCGGAGACGTTCTGAAAAAAGGCCGGTTCAAGAGTACTCTAAACCAACGAGCATGCATGCGAAGATTTATATAAAGTGGTAGAAGCGAAAGACGTATGTCAGGACCGTGGCAAGTGGAAGGAGATTGTCTCTGTCTAGCCCGTTGGGAACAAGGCGTGAATATATACATACATATACCATCCGCTCGAGACTGCGACTGCATGAAAATTGGAAAAATATACCGTCGGGCTACATTGATTGTATTTTAATGATATCTTTTGATTATCTTTTTTGATAATTTAAACATTGGTTTAAATTATCATTCGTATTTGGCAGAATCATCTCGCGTAATCCAAAAGATTTAGCCAAGACAACTGTTTCTTTAAATAGTGAACAAGTGGAAAATATCGAAATGCATAGCTGAAATTACATTTGTCTTAAACTTGGTAGAGCCAAGCGAAGGCACGAATGGGTTGGTACCACGTCCACGCAGAATACCGGCGTGAAGTAGAGGCATCTTGTGCTTCCGCGTTTCTCCGCTCTCCCTCCCCGATCCCCCTCCTTATCCTCTCTCCCATCTGCCAAATGCGTAATCACTCACCATCAGGTGTACCGACTGCGTTTGCCGCCTTTTCTATTAAAAAATAAATTATTGTTTATTACAACGATGAGCGATCAAAGAGTAAATACGTTAGTAAAATTGTATCAAACATATTATAGCTTAATATATCATTCATTAAAACGTAATATTTGACGTGATAGAAAAAATCAGGTAGTGTCGTCAAAGTCTATATATGTCTAATGAGACTTTAAAGGTCGGTTTAAAAAAAAAATATGGCAATGACATTAGAGTAGATCTTTTTTCTTTATACTGAATTGTTGTACAGGAATAAATACTAAGGTTAAGGCATAATTAGATCCACCAGGTTATCTTTAGGTTAACATACATTTTATGAAAACGAATATTTCATAAATCTGCCATATAATGGTGTCGGTGTCAATCAAACAATCGAGCGATCGCCACACCGCTTGCCCGGCGTGGTGTTCGCGACCAAATCCTGTCCATCAGTTGTCTATGCACAGGCTGTTAAAAAAGAGAAAAATATTTCAAAGTTTTTTTTTATACTTATTAGCTTGTGTACAAAGTTTTGTTACTGTCGGTTTATATGTACAACAGGGACGAGAACAACCCATAATTACCAATCCAATATCATCTATATTACACATGTATAGCACATCGGCGAATGCGATTACAGCGCAGCGCTGATTCCCACTGAATAATTCCCACACGGCCCTTTATACCGCACGTGGTCCTAACTGCAATAGCTCGTAATACGGTCAGATGTTGATCAAAGTGTTCCGATTGGAACATGTCAGGAGTTGCCGGATCGAAATATACCAATATCGGAATACGTAAAGCCTTAAAGTGCATAACACGTATTGATTTCTGAACTGGGTCCGAAATGCGAAATGTGTGAAGAGATTTTACTTTAGGCGTTCAAACTATATAACGAGCTTCTGATTGATTGGAAAAAATCAAAGGTATCCGTTGTTCACATTGGAAACACATCACTGTTCCCCTGTCATTCAATAAGTCGTGACCACCGCGAGCATAACAGAGTACATTTAGAAAAGTGACATGACAGCTCAGCTGCAACTGATATGCTGTAGAATGAAGTACGGAAAATAATTCCACAGATCATATTCACCGGGATTGATAAAGAAAATTTTCCACGGACGGTTTTATTCTTTAATTGGGAAAGGAGTCGTCCGTCGTCCGTGCTTCACTTCCTTGTAGCGCGGAGCATACTTCTATTTTATGTCCAAAGAAAACAATGAACAAAAAAGAGTATAGCTGAAGTTAAATGATGGCTGAATATATCGAACCCAATTTAACCACGGTTAAAACGAACTGAACCACAGAATAGTCACCAAATTAATTGCATCTCAACTAATAAAACTGACTTGACTGCAATAAAATAATGTAAATAAGAATATGCTGAACAAAGAAAGGGATTCAGTGTTAAAACTCCTTTTATTTTATTTGTGGGAAAGGCGGCAAACGAGCAAGGGGTTCATTTGATGGTAGGTGATTACCGTCGCCCACGTACATCTGCAACACCAGAGCAGCTGCAGGTGCGTTGCCGGCCTTTAAGGGTATTTGGCAGATGGAAGGGAGGATGGGAAACGCAGAAGCACAAGATGCCTCTACTTCACGCCGGTATTCTGCGAGGCCGCGGTACCAACCCGGTCGAGCCGGCCCATTCGGATAGCAGCAAAAGCCACCGCTTGGCTCTATTGCGTGTAAAATCACTTAATAGTGGACACATAAATAGTATAATAAAATTTAAATAAGCTCAGTCCTGAGAGAGTATATCCAATAATGAGGTGGTCAGAGGTTTAGAATTTTTAGACCTTTTAAGTCACATTTAACCAGCGCTTATTTGGGGAGATTCCATCGCTGTCACACACGGGCCATACCAGCAATACACGTCGTACATAAGTTTCGTAAAGATCATTGGTACATGACCTCCGCATCGGTCGGGAACGGACTCGAATCACCTGGGTCACAGATCAGCTGGTTTCAGAAACTAGACGAGTTGCGCTTCTGACTTAGTTAAATAGTTACAACGCTTGTAAATAAGTTAGTGGCGATGAACTGCAACCCCTCACCCGGTATTATATACTTAAGAGGAGCAGTCGGTCTGTTGAATTTCAATACGGTAAGTAAAGCAGTCGCTCGGGACCAGTTTACCGAACGTATTAACACGCATTAATACTATCGGTAAACTAACCGGAGACTTCAAGTTCTCTGCTCTGCTCGTATCCGATTCCCGGGGTCAAACCCTTAACGGGTAAACTCTGAAATCAACTTAGATTCGCTTGTGTCTCGATGAGATTAGATTTACTGGGTTATTCTTAATTAAGAATCAGCGATTTGTCGGAAAAGACGTGGTAGCCTAGTGGTCAGGGCGCTCACTTTAGTTTCTATGAGTTACCTGGGTTCGATCCTCAGTATCCTCAGGATCCTCGGTGCCGGCACATCCAAAACTGTTAATAACAATTTTAAGGGTTACATTTACCCGGTGCTCGGCTCCAAAAACCCTCACAGGTATTTGAGAAGAAGGCCTTTGCCCAGCAGTGGAGATATATAGACTGCAGCTTTACTTTTATTTTACTTTACATTTATAGGAACTTTACTAATTTTATTAGGAAAATTGGGATTTTACTGACAGCATCAGTATAACAATTATGTATGTATGTATGTATATATTCACGCCTTGTTCCCAAAGGGGTAGGCGGAGACAATCTTCTTCGACTTGATACGGTCCTGACATAAGTCTTTCGCTTCTTCCACTTTCATCAATCTTTGCATACATGCTCGTTGGTACTCCTCTTACTCTTGACCTGGCTTTATTTCAGAACGTCGCCGATTTGATCGTGAAAGGTTCTCCCAGGTCTTCCTCTCCCAACTCTACCATTTACACTCGCCTCATATATTCGTTTCGTCAACCTACTTTCATTCATCCTCCCCTCATATCCAATCCAGCTCAGCATCCCTTCCTCAATTCGTGTCACTACATCGTTGCACGCCACATCGCTCTCTGATCACATTATTTCGAACCAGTCAGTTATCTTCACATCAATCATAATTCTTAGCGCTCTCATTTCTACTGCATTTATCCTGCTTCCATGCCTCTTCTGCCATACCCAGCTTTCGCTTCCATATGAGTGTTGGTACCAATTCCCCTCTATGCACAGCCAAACGATCTTTTTGAGATATCGTCTGGCTGTTCATAAATGTATGCAATGCCCAATTCGCCATTTTACCTGCCATCGCTCTCCTATCCATGTCACATTCGTACCTTCCATCTCTCGTAAACATTGTTCCCAAGTAAACAAACTCATTCACTTGCTCTAAACTATCTTCCCTAATCTTGATACGTACTTCCGTCATCTTCTCCTCTGTTTAACAGTTATGACAATTATATTTACAATAGCTACAATCTGATAATTTAAATTACCATAGAGGCATATTCTCGGGCATATATATTACTTTATTATACATAAATATAATTAATTAAACTGGATTTTATTTTGAGATGATCTTGAGATATAAATTTTGTTTCAATGTTTGAGAAGCGTGGCATGCTAAAACATTTGAATTAATTAATATTTTAATTTATTGCAGTATTCTAATTCATTGTGTTTTGTGTTACCAAAATAAGAATAATATAAAAGGCAATTTAAGTTATTAACGAATGCGCTGCAGTGTTGTTGGGAATCCGTGACGCAAACTGAGCATGGACCCATTTGTTGCATCACACTGTAGCGCAGTAAAAGTACATTCTAAAGTTTTTTTTAGATTTTTATTATTCTTTTAATTGTTTTATTAATCACTTGTTGACTGGTTGTGGTGTAATGAATGAAATTTAAATTTGTTTCCACTGGAGCACTTCCCGGCTCCTAAACACTCTCCGAAAGTCGTATTTGAGAAGGAAGCCTTTGCCCAGCGACGGGCACTTACGGGCTGCTTCTTTATATACAGCACATACAGCGTGCTTGAAGTTGCGTATGGGAGCATAGCTTTTCTTTTATGAGATCGATGAGATTACAATTATTGAAAAAAAAAAAAAAGATAAAGAAGGTATTCTTCGCAGTTTCCTTCGCCAGTTTCTTCTCCATCAGAGGAGACTCATTACGAAAAGGTGGATGGATTGAAAAAAAATTATGATTTTGAATTGAGATTTGTCAATAGTAATTATCTTTCTTCTTACGTCGTTTGATAAATAATTTTCATTTCATTTCATATCATTTCAATGTTAAATACAAACAACTTAGTTTATCATCATCTAACTGTGCAGTAGGCGCTAGCACGCCAAGCCTACGCTGACGAATTAACAAAATTTGACTTCACAAACTTGTGTGGTGCACGCCTCTCCTCGGCCCGTGGGTGGCGGCGGGTGTTGGGGTGCGGTAACGGGGGTAGGGGGTAGAAGGAGGGGGGAATAGAGAGGGGGGGGGTGGCGAGCGCTGTTAGATCGATTGCTATCGTTGATATTATTCTGTGGTAATTAGAATCAGCGCGGGTACTGCGACTTGTTGTTTGCCCCATCGGCTCCGCGAGCGCATCGTTGACTTTGTCCGTGTGTACGTTGTGGCAATTCTCGTGCATGTCATGCACAAGCCGGCAGTGTTCTATATCGTTCGAGAATAATGAACGTTTAAAATTTAATTTACGATAACCCTAGTGATAAAACTGATCGATGAGGAGTCATTGTGCATATTTTCATAGGTCACCATAGTTTTATATGTACGATAATGGTACCTAGATAATTTATAATCAGATAAATTCTACAGACCTAATGAGATAACATACATATTATATGGCGATATAAAAAGAATATTCTGTATGTAAAGAATAACAAAACTTAAAGTGAGTTGATTAAAAACAAAACAAACAAGAACAAAATGATTAAGATATAATGTCCCTGCGACAAGCGAGTGAACATATCAGAGACGATGAAAACCTGCGACGTCTGTTGATATCGATGTTCCGCACTACCCCACACTACCCTACACTACCCTACACTACCCTACACTACCCTACACTACCCTACACTACCCTACACTACCCTACACTAACCTACAAGTCCCCGCACTGGGTCACTGTGCCGCGCACAATGTGCGTCCGAGTTAACCAACAGGGGCGCGTCCCGATGTTCTGCTGGAAGGTGCATTCGGGGGGCGAATAATTTTAATTAATTCTTTTATAACACAACTAACTTTAAGCTCTTTTTTTTGGTTAACGTGAAGAATATTTTTAACGATAATTAGAAGGAGAAATACTTTTTTTTTAATTTAGAAAGAAACAAGGTGATGTTTTGTTTATCTTTAGAATGAATTATAATGCTTTCCCGACATGTTGCAGTGGTGATTTCGCATGTCCTGGAAATAACATTATATATGGGAGGAGAGGTTACCGAGTTAACTTTTCTAAAGTAACATACTCGTATATTAATTATAATGATAAAAAAAAATTATAGCTGACGTTGGCCAAAGTCATGTTGTTCAAACTCTTGGTGAAAATTGAGTTGAAACGACTAAATGCAATGTCTAGTACTCTGACCACCCGGTATTGGGTACAGTGTCGTGAGAGCTTACCTATATATATTTATTTATATTCGGAAATTAAAATACCAAAATCACGTGTTTAGCACAATACAGTATCTACCTACTTTTGAAGAATTTTATTAATTGAATTTTTTTTTTTTGAGATCGTTATACCGCCATTATACGGTTGGGATGAGATCACCAAGGCCTCTCCCCTAGTCGCCTCCCACCACATCCATGAGCAGAAAGCGGCGACAGATTCTAACGCCACAATCACACTGGCTGGAGACCTGATCCGCCACCTGATCAACATCGCGCGAAGCCCACTGGTAAATAGACAAACGCGACAAAATTAATTATCGGTTTATTTTGCTAGTCGGTATGTTTAATGAACCCCGACAGTTCATTACGTAATTAAATGCAACATGCTGACGTTAGAACTGCTTTTGCTATTCAGAATCATTAACAACGAAATGGTCAGTTATTAGATTGCGTAAAAACATGCCGGCGGTGCCATCGTGCGTAAAATTGTTAGTATTAATGGTTAGCTTCAGTGCACTTACTAACAACATACTGGATATTGTTTTGCGGCCGAATAATTGATACTGACAACTAGGCCGGCCGCCGCATAAGAGTCTTACTTATTAAAAAGCATAGACGAAGTTTTTTTTTTATTTCAACATTCGTCGCTGTTAAGCATTCATCGACCATGGAATATATTTGTGATTTGTAATGACACTTCTGTTATCTTTAGATCTATGGCGCAGAGGATTATTCTGGTAATAAGTAGCGGAACTGCTCGGCGGTCGTCGCCGGCGTATTTCTCTTTCAGCGCTTTATTGCATTTCTATAATCGTGTGTTAATTGCTGCACCTGTGCCAACAATAGGTGGCGCTTTAATGAAGCGGGGGACGGGGGCTGGGGAGGAAAAAAAAAAACACTGGCACCCAATTGTACACGCTAACACGTTAAATATTAATTAAATTTCAATTTTTTAACAGCTCCATATATAGCTTCATTCTTTGTTGGAAAGTTTTTTTTAAAGTGTGTTTAAAATAATCATTCTTTTTTTCGTCACAGCCTATCATAAGTTCACTGATGAATTTATATTTCAAAGACAGCCGCAAAAAGCTCAGGATAGAATCAGGAAATTCACTCCATCTTGTGGGAGGTCTTTTACCAATGTGAAGTTGCCACTCTAAAACGCCAGCGACGATAATCAATATGTAGTAGCAAACTGTTAAAAGTAACAGCCTGTAAGTGCCCACTGCTGGGCAAAGGCCTCCTTCTCAAATACTAGTATCAGAGAGGGTTTAGGAGCCGGAAAGGGCCCGCCACGCTGCTCCAGTGCGGGTTGGCGAGCTTCATATATCCTCGAAATAATATTTTTATTATTTCTCAGACATGCTATGCTATGGTTTCCTCACGATGTTTTCCTTCACCGTTAAGCACGTGGTACATGCAGCACTTAAAATTGTTAATAACAATTTTAGTGGTGCCGGCGCCGGGGTACGAACCCTGGTCACTCGCGCTCTCACTACACACTAAAGTGAGCGCCCTAAACTGTAACTGTAACAAATCCAAGAATACTACAAGAAGACGTTTCATCATCATCATCATCATTTCAGCCTATCAGAAGTCAGAAGTCCACTGCTGAACAGTGGCCTCCCCCAAAGATTAAGACAAGACGTTTATCTATCAATATTACATCGGTATAAGTAAGATATGGTTAGCCGATAGCCACACCCGTGCATGGGACAGTGCATTTACATCTCATCGAAAAACATTCAAGCGCACAGCAGTGAAGGTCCGGGTTAAATCGGGCAAGACGTATAAGTTAAAATGCAAAGTAGAATAAAGAATTAATTGGCCATTCGTTCGAAGCTTTCATATGAACAAGCAAAGGAAACGACGTAGGCTACCACAGCAGGATGGATCAGAAGACTTCGACGCGTGAAACCGTACGTGTCATGAGACGATGCGCGTCCTCGAGCACATCTCTGCTCCAATTTGTTTGCGCAGTTGACGAACGCCAGTCGCGCAGGGCGCGGAAAGTGGCCCGGCACAAGAGGCCGGCTCTCTCTCTACGAGACCACAATAGGGAATGTAACAATCAACGCGCGAAGTACCCCTTCCGACCGCGCCACTCCTGCCACAAAGCCATGCGATGGGTTAAATCCCGGGCAAGACATTTTCCGTTGCGCCGCTGGCCTTTGTGAAAACGCAATAAGCCGCCGCCGGCCGGCAATCATTCAAAATACACCGGGCAATGTTAGATATGCGAGTGCGGGCGATGCGTTTTGCATTGTGATACGGGTGGAACTTGTGCCGCCTAGCCGTGGGGTCCGTGTTTGTGTTGTGCGAGGGTCGAGCCTTTCGCTAAATCGTCGCCGCTCTTGGGGACCGCCGGCCACGCTCCCAGTCGCACGCTAATGGCCACATGTTATCGTGCGCGTTAAGGCGAATTTTCGAGTGCCTGTTTGCGTTCAATCCACAGTGTCTCCTGTGTGCATTATATCGTGCATTGCAACTATGATTTCACGTTTTAACATGGCTTACACTGGATGTTCAATTTATACTGTGTGACGAATTTGAAATGTTTATATGTTTTATTTTTTGTTTGTTTTTAGATATGAAAGTCACTTTAGCTACTGTGAGGTTAGATCTGCAACGGGGATAAGGATTTTTGCAAAAAAAAAAAGCTAATTGACGTTGATATTCATATAGCAAAACAATAACAGTAGCTATAGATGATTTTGTTCGAGTTATTTATTTATTTATTTATTTACAGGATTACAAATGGCGGACTTAATGCCTTTTGGCATTTCTCTAACAGTCAACCCGGGGCGTGAAGAAATGTGGTGATGGGTGCATCGAATTGAAAATAATATAAATATGAAAAGGCTAATTGAGAAATATACTACATAATTAAAACATATATATATATATATAAGCATTAAGATGTACACAAAAAAAAAACCTGGCGAACTTCGATGTGCAACCAGCGTTGAAGGAGCTTTACACCAAAAACGTAGCGGAAGTGCCGAATTAGAAACATTCGTCCGGACACAAACGCACGTCACCCCGGCCCGGCGACGTGCGTTTCAACTTTAGGCCTGCGCGCTGCTTGCATTAGCATTCCCTTTGCGCTGTTCGTAGTCACACCGTACCGTACATTATTTGTATACACTAAGCATGAAATGTTGCCAAGCAAACGTGTACTATTTGCGAGGAGGTTTAGAAAGCGGGCGCAAGGGGGGCAACAAGGGGCGCCGGGGAGTACGGTTCACCCTCCCCCCCCCCCTCCCCCGCCGCCCCTCGCTCTGTGGCCTACCCTCACCCCATGCGTGAACAGATGAGAAACCCTCCCCCACTCTGAGGTTTCAATATTCCATACCGAAATGCATTCAATTGCAATATTTTTTAGACAAATGGAAAAGGAACGAAATCGCGAATCGTCCGTCGGCTGTCCCCTTGTTGCGGGGAAAAAATAAATAAAAAATAATAAAAAAAAAAAACATTCTCGAAGCCCTCGCCGGTTTTCGGGTTACGTGTTCGCCTTTGTGACCGTTTAATTTTCCCTGCAAGAGAGTGGACTTGATGACCTCCCGCGCCGTCCACGGGAGGGCATCAAACGTTCCGAGAGAATTTAATAAATTGCTCCGATCGGAGAGTATGAAACGTGACTCGCTCGTTTTGCACCAATTTAGGTTAAAACAACGACCACTGGCCTCTAGAGTGTACTTTTTACGATCCCATTGGTAATTCATTAATTATTATGCAATTCATTTGTCTAAATATATACATAAGTATAGACGGACACCGCTCCCACGCAGAGGTAAGAAGGCTAGTTTTACGAGGAGACAGAATTGGTGCCAAGCCACGTATGCCGGCTTTGCTGAAGATTGTTATGAGATTTTCATTAATTATTATGGGTAAAGGCGGCAAACGAGCAAGCGGTTCGCCTGCTGGTAAGTGATTACCGTCGCCCACGTGCATTTGCAACACCAGAGTAGTTGCAGGTGCGTTGCCGGCGTTAAAGGATATTTAGGAGATGAAAGGGAGAACGGGGTGAGGGAGAGGGACTCCGGCAACCTCACACACCGAACGAAACGCAAATAAAAGAACAAGATGCCTCTACTTAACGCCGGTATTTCGCGAGGTCGTGGTATTAATCCGGTCGTGTCGGTCGGTCGGTCATTCGTGCAGCAGCTAAAGCCGTCTGTTCTTTGTTTCAGAAAAAATGTCTCAATGTAGCCGGGGAAGGTACATTGCATAGTGTTAAAGCTTGTTTTGGTTCCGTACTAACGTCAAAATTAAATAATCACTGAGGAGTTTTTTTTCTTCACACAATTAAAGGTAACACTTTCCTACATAATTCTAAATCGCTAATTTGTTTCATGGCAATGTTTGGCAAATTATAACACAACGAGGTTGGTCTAGGTAAAACCCAGTCATTGCAACGGACTGTGTCTCTCTTATCTTTAAAATTGTTTTAATTGCATTGTTTCACATTTTAATTACCCAGACAATATATAAATCTTAATTGCATTACGGCACAATTAGTTTAAATAGGTGAACAAACTTGACTGTCTAGTTAAACTGCTGATCAAAATAAATCTTAAATCGGACATTGTTGTAGAAGTGATAAAACAAAATAAAGATTTAATGCATAGGATAATATAAGATTACGCTATGTTTATAAAATAAATTCATTAATTATATACGAATATAATAAACTACGAATACAATATATACCTATATAGATATTTATAACTCAGTAATTATGAGCAACTTTCGAGAAATAAGCCCTAATATTGAAAATTATCATTATTTGCTGTACTTGTTTCACACTTTCAATTTTTTTATACATATCGCTTTACGGCATCTACAGAGTATATAATTTGTAGCAGTGAAGCTGTAATAACTGTAAATATGCTGAGGTTTCAACAGATGACAACAATCGCAACTATAAATTATACAGTTCATGATACTTAGTACCTCCATTGGGCGTCACGCCTACGTCTTCATTCCCATTGGTACGAAATCAAATTTGGTGATTCTCGAACAAGACGTCAAATGGTTTTTTTTTCTATTTACTGTACAGATACAGTTAAAAAATAAAGGCTGGATCACACCGCGATCTTTTCTCGCAAGTACTTGTTCGTGGTATTGTGCGACTGACGGAGTTAAATATTTTCTGATCATGGATGCATGTCTGTCAATCCAATTTGGCCATACCAGAGCATATCTCGAAATGTTAAGAAAAATACAGGAGCACAACCAATTTATGTTGGCAATGATGACTTACGGAGCCTTGATGTTTTCATTGCAGGAATTATGACAGAGCTTAAAGTCGTTTAATAGGCTATGGATACGATCAGTATACGCAGCGGAGCTAGGGCAACAGATGCAGCCTTTAAGGTCGGCAACATGAAGTGGCAACGGGCCCGACACTTAGCACGCAGAACTGACAACCGTCGAAGAAGAAAGATTTTCGGGTGGCAACCTCTGACAGGCAAATGCAGTGTGGGGCGAGGCCGAATAGGAAATTCGATGGATGCAATTCAAGAGCCGGCTTTGTGGGAATCCATGGGGGAGGCCTTTGTTCATCGTTACACTTGCGACAGGCTATAATGATTATGATGATGATGATGATGATGATGATGAAAAGCCATTAATTGCAACACATGTCAAATGTGTTAGGAAAGTGATGATTTCCCGATTCTTTTTACTCTATGATGACGTACAACATCTTTCAGGGGAGGTGTTCTATTTACCAAATAAGATCAGGCTCCAGTTATAATTGTGTGTTAAATGTGTCCGAGTCATAGATAGGGATGTATGATTTTTTTCCCACCCCTTTTCTTTCCGCAGCGTAATACGCGCAAAACGCGGAGAACGCCAGGACTACATCCAACGATCGAACCGTCCCCGCGGTGGCGATAACTCGTTGATCGACCGGATCCGGCCGGGGGTCCATGTTCAGCGGTGGGCCGGTCGTGTCACAAGATCGCTGATACGTCGCGTGTCATTCTTAACAGACAACGGTAGCCGCGTGCGAATGAAAATATCGGCGTGATAACGCGACGTACGTGAAGTATCGAAGCGGTCCGCCCGTCGCGCGGTCCGTCGGTAGCGGAGTGCCGCTGTTGAGCTCGACAGAAATGACAGACGAAACGTCGAGTGCCCTCACTGACGTCCTGTCGGTCCGTGTGTGAATCGAATCGCTGTGCGAATTCGAGCGTAACGCACGCGATAATTGGCGACAACACATGTCCGTATGTATCTATGTAAGGACGGACGTTACGTTTTGTTCTAACGATCTTTTTTATTCTAGATCTGGCACCAATTAAATTTAATATATTGTTTATCATCATGGCGTAGGAATCGTTACCACTAAGTGAAAGGCCTTTGATTATCACATAGCTACCTCCGAGAGCAAATCCGGCGGCGAGGCTGTGCCACCCGTAAAGTTGTATCTCCCGAACAGGCGCGAACTTCTCTTCTTTTGGCTACGCTAAGCCCTACCCATAGGGTAGTAGGATAATATCACAAGACCACGTGCGCGCTTTTACACTTTCATTTCAATTTAAAACCAAAAACTTTTAATTTAAACGTAATAATGTAAATGTGTTTGTTAATGAACGTAACTTTCCTAGACTCAAACATTGGAGAGCGGCGCCACTAGACTATAATGGAATGGATTTAAATGTTTAATGAACCACTTTGATTTCACTGATTTCCCGACGCTTCTCTATATCTCCACTGATATTACAGGACAGTTAAGATATATATCCTAGTGCATATTTATGATGCAAGAGATCTTCTAAATGCGCACATCTCGTAGACGCATCTTTCATGCCCACAGCTGAACATAATCCTGGCCACGAGAGCATCAGCTAAAGCCGGTAAAGCCCATACCGGTTGATAAGTTTATCCATAGAAGGTCTCGTCAGAAGCTAAGGAAAGTGGGTTAGTTAGTCAGCGCAGTGAAATTCCACCATGAGTCCGCTACCAGGGTCCCGTTCGGTAACTAACAGTATTTACCACATGAGAGTGTGGTCGGCATTTATAGACGAAGTTGTTACAATACCATCCGACCTCTCAATAGTAATTACTTTTGTATGAAAAGGCTCTACTCCCTTTTTCTTAGATGGATGTGTAAAACTCCGTGACTATTTCAACGTGCATTGTTCTATAATTAATTATGTAAATAATTATCGTTGATTATCCATTAGCCGGTTATTTAGAATACTTTGTTAGAAAATAATTAATTACAACAGAAATTACTATGTTGCAGAAGAATAAATGACTTCAATTTGTAACATGTGTCCTATTGTACAGTTTCCTGCACTGTTTTTCTTTATTTGTTACTAGACGGCGTTAGATGTGTATAAAAAAGAAGAGAAATTCATACTAAACAAATATGTTACATACTATAATGGTCTGAAGGAATCATTAGATAAAAGGGGGTCTGCGATCTGTAAAAATGTACTCTATACTGTGGATTACAGCATCTCCAGTGCAAGGGTACCAGTATTACGTATGCTAGCTTTTGTCGGTGCTTTCACGGAAATGGCTTTACCAAATAGTGGACTTACTAAGGATGACAAACACTATAGGACTATGCGACTTTGAAAGAAATAAAGTGGAACCGGCGTGAAGCAGAGGCATCTTGTGCCTCTCCGTGTCGTTCGGTGAGTGAGGTGACCGGTGGCTCACTCCCTTCTACCCCCCCCCCCCCCTCCCCACAGCCCACTTACCAAATATCCTTAAAGTACAGCAACGCACCTGCAGCTCTTCTGGTGTTGCGGATGTACGTTGGTGTCGGTAACTACTTGCCATCAGCTGATCCGCTACCACGTTATATATATATAGTGTCCGCCTAAATATCTGAACCCATCGGAAATATATACATTAATAAGAGTACCTGCATGATTAGGATTGCATGAAAAAAGCTATCGCAAAAGCTTCTGTAGCGTTAGATTCTACAAGAGTTATGGGCACCGTCAGTCATCCATCACAATGGAGGCTGCGCTCGGTGCATTGTTTCGTATTTACTGCATCGGAGAAAATCATGAAATGGCTAACAGCTCCTCTGTTGTTCATTGTGTTACATGTTACAGTTTTAAGTTTCAACATATATATGACTGTAAGAGTGTTTAAGCCAATGAGTAATAAATGTTCGGCTCTGATAAATAAAATATCGGATTATTTGTAAGAGCCGTAATAAAGAAAAAAGAGCGGGCATACCGGCGTGCCCTGGGAGACTCCTACATTTATTAGCTTAATGAGTATGTGATTACTGTTGCCCTTGAGGTTTACTTGGGTAAAGAAGAAGGAGGTATACGATTGTTAGTCGCCGAAAGAATAGCATTATCACAAGATGCCTCTAAGTCTAGCCGAAATTCGGCGAGTCTGCCTAATCGAGCAGCAGTATAAGTTTCAGCTTGGAATGAAAATATAAATAATATTTTTAAAAGATATAAAAAAAGCCTTTATTCATAAATTATCTTACTGAATAAATGTCCAGAAGAATTCAACGACCCAATGGGGTTATCTAATATAGTTGCCAGCGTTTCTAGCGCCAGAATCTGATCATCTCCGTGGTACTATATTAACGCATTGTCATCGAAGTTATCAAAGTATTCCAAATTTCACCTCAATTGGATCAGCAAGTGCTTCAAAAGTTAAAGAAGTTAAATAAAAACCTTGTAAAAAGGGAAAAAATATAATAGATAACATGACAGCCGGATAGCCTAGTCGGTACGCGACATTATCTTCAAAGCAAAGACAAACATTTGTCTGATGTTGTTTGTACTAGAGTCATGGATGTTACATATACATAGACAAAAAAACTAACAGGAAAGTCATAGCTTTGCTTCACACGTGACACCCACCGGAAGCGAACGGCTGGCGGCCACACTTACACCTGCCAGCTCCTTACCGTGTTGTACCCGCCAGCAGACTGACCATATTCTTATATCACTCGCTATCAACATATGTAAAACCACACAATTGACCTCCTCCCGCCCTGAAACTATCTAATCTACTAGAACTGTTTAATTTCAAAACCAACCGATCTTCCGCCGACTGAAAGTAAGCGATCCAAAACTATGGTACAGTTATAATATCATCAACAGGCATTTTGAAGTCTATCACCTGCGTATTAATACTGAATATTCAATGTACAACGGACGTTGTTAGCAGCGTACGAATTTAATTCGCAATAGGGGTTGCATACGCCGGTCACGGACTCACCACTTTTAGATGCTCTGAGCAGTGTGCATTCCTGTCGGACAGAGTGCTCCACTAAAACATCTGATAGCCTAATCCGTTTATTGTGATGCTAAGTGCGCTTTCAAGCTCATCCCCATGTTTTTATTTTGAAATGGCGTGACAGAAAGATGCGGTGTCAACTGATTGAACGATACGCGTACGCGAAAATGTAAAAAGCAGATTATTTTACATTGATATTAACGCCGATTGAGGTTGTACGTGGAGTCGCTTCTTCCCAATTTCGTCGGTTAACAGGTCGTGTGATTAATTTGAAAGGTCAGCGCGGTATTATATCAAGATCGAAGAATGCTATTCCACGAGTTTCGATATGATAATCGCTACGTTTTTAGAAAAGCGGCATACTTACACGTAACGTCACAGTCGCTCGCGTCCATCTGTAACACCTGAGGAGCGGCCAATGCGTTGCCGGTCTTGAGGTATATTATAGGTAGAGGTATAAGATAGTAGGAGGGGCGAGGGATATAGGGATATAGGCAATCGGTCAACGCACTCCTTGCGGGCCTCCTGCTCGCGAGTCTCTACCGATGAAGCTGTAAAGGCCACCGGGTCTACAGCATATCCACCGTGGGGTGGTCTTAGTCGGTCCGGCATCTTCAATGCTGATCCCGACGTAGGTGCGAGCACCTTTGCCCCACGTTAAATTAAAAAAAAACTCAGCGAACGAAACGCAGAAGTCCACTCACTGCCACGTTAGAGCCGGCCCATTCGAGCAGCAACAAAAGCTATATTAAATCTAACACCAAACGTTAAATCGATTCTCTTAACAACATTTATGTTATAATTGTTTTAACAAAAAACTAGAAAAGGTATTAACGTTATCTAACATTCCCGTTAACCACCGACCGGCTGGCCCTTTATGTTCTTTCATGAGTGCAAATAAAATTTAAATAAACAATAGAATCACATGCGGAGTCCTTACTCCGTGAGCTCTGATGTTCGTTGCCTTACCATATCCGATAACATCGGAGGAAGCGTAGCACAACGATAATTCTAACGAGACTATTATCTAAATTTGCACAAATATGTCATATTTGAACCTGGGACCGTATGGTTCAGCGATAAGGTACGTTAAACATATTAACCATGTGCATTTTTTTTGGTGTATTTATATGTAAGTATAGTTAACCATATTTATCATTCGACATATGTGTTGAAGGAATTCAATACATATGTATTCCGTAACGTAAAGCTCTTCAAAGGAAATGATTATGGGAACAAAAGTGGAAAAGACGCGTGATGGTTTAGTAGCATCTGTAAGATACTGAAAGCCGTTGCAATATAATTGCACGGTGAATCTAAAAATCCCACATCATAAAGTTTTTTGCTGCTGCTCGAATGGGCCGGCCCCACCGGATTGGTACCACGGCCTCGCAGAATAACGGCGTGAAGTAGAGGCATCTTGTGCTTCTGCGTTTCGTTCGGTGAGTGAGGTAACCGGAGGCCCATATCCCCTTCCTATACCCCTCCTTATCCTCCCTCCCATCTCACTAACACCCTTAAAGGTCGGCAACGCACCTAGAGCACCTCTGGTGTTGTGGATGTACGTGGGCAACGATAAACACTTACCATCAGGTGAAGCGCTTGCTCGTTTCCCGCCTTTTCCATAAAAAAAGCTATGCGTTTTAGTTGGACGTACCTATAACCTTACCCGCTATTCTACAATTAAAATCACAAATATTCCGTGCGAAATCGTACACCGATAAAAACATTGTTAATATCTAACATGGCTTCGTTTATCCATAACCGTGTCTTGTATCGCGGAATTACTTAACACGGAATTTTCGTGGCATAGCGGATAAGGCGGTTTCATTACATCGCGGACTCATTAAGGTGTCCGCGTGGTATCGATGTGTTCCGACGAATTCTATGTAAAGGTATTCAGACATTCGTTAGTATTATTGATTATCTTTCACTCACAGGACATAGAGTATTTTCTTTTCCGGGAATGCCTCAGGAGCCTCTTCTACATAGACGAGGTGACGGACGGAAGCAAGCACGTAATAAATCATATCATTAGTCATATATAAGTATTGTATCGTAGGATATTATTTGAGTAAATATATATGAACATAATATTTGTATGCACCCTTTTACATTTTCTCTGTTCAATGCAATGGTAGACTGGTAGAGAATGCCTATTGGCATAAAATCCGCCTTTTTTTTCTGTAATGTGCAAATTAAGTTTAAATAAATAAATAATAAAGCTTATTATATATATGAGCTTTTAGTCAGTGACGCTCTAAAGCAAATTTGTTATTGCAAGATATCGCCTGTCGTCTACAAGGAGACGAATATCCTTCAAACACTCGCAAGATGATTTTGACGCGAAATCACTAGCAAGTTTTTAATGGCCTGAGATGAAGTGAACATCCGTACACATCTCTCATCTCGCAGCATCTTTCCCGATACTGAAGCTTACCGCACTTGACGACTACCCACCTCACTCGTACGCGTGTTTCCACCAACACCATAAAAACACCAGGACCCGATAAAATGATACCTAGAATATAATATATGTGTTACGTTGTAAATAAGTATAGAAATCTATCCCGTCACCCCGTGCATTCGATACCTGCCTCTTAGTCATTACGCCAACAGTGCCAACAAACGATAAATGTACGATTATATTGGAATCGGACACGACTAACTTATAAGAAAGCAAAAAAAAAAAAGAACTGTTAACGTGGAGGCTGCGATGGCTCGCCTACCAGCCCGGTGGGACCGTGGACTCGGAAGAGGTCCATATCTTACCCAACGTCAGCGTGAGCCGGGCCGGTCGACGACGTCTAATTTTTATGATAGAACAAAAAGGAGCAAACAATACGATTCGCCGTGAGATATGAGCGGAGCCGGGGCGCAGTCGGCGTTTGATTGAATGCATAAGAATGTGGCGTACGGCGTACGGCGTACACCCGGCGCGGTGCCCAGCGTGTGAAGGAGAGAGAAGCTCGCGGCGACAGGGACGCAGCGCACGCAATTACCTCGTGAGATTGTTGAATAAATTTACATTCGGTTGATTGAAATAATAATGATATTGCTACAGCGCACTCCGTCGCAACGTACGCTATATTTAAATTAATAATAAAATAATAATGTTATACAAATCGGGCATGTGTTACACGCCGCCATTTCTATGATAATTAGGTTCTTTCTCGCGGTGTGTCGTCTGCATTGAATAATTCAAATTCACTCCGAATTGAATATCCATTCTTTCTGAGGCGTAACGCTCTTCTTTAGTTATGAAAAAAAACATTTTCTTCATATATTTCTCGGGGAACAATCTTAAAAAAAGTTTTATTATTTTCTTTTTATGGAAAAGACGGCAAACGAGCAAGCGGTTCACCTTATGGTAAGTGATTACCGTCGCCCACATACATCTGTAACACCATAGATACTGCAGGTGCGTTGCCAGTCTTTAAGGATATTTGGGAGATGGGAGGGAAGAGGAGAGGAATAGGGAGAGGGTGTGGGCCTCCGGTTACCTCACTCACCGAACGTAACGCAGAAGCACAAGATGCCTCGCGAGGTAACCGAAGGTCCACTCCCCCTCCCTATCCCCTCTTTATCCTCCCTTCCGTCTACAGAATACCCTTAAGGACCGGCAACGCACCTGAAGCGCCTCTGGTGTTACAGATGTACGCGGGCGACGGTAATCACTTACCATCAGCCGAACCGCTTGCTCGTTTGCCGCCTTTTCCGTAAAAAAACAAAAAGTGAAATTGAACTAAACGTTTACTTTACCACCATAGAAATCGTTTCTAAAGCAGTGTAACGTTTTACAATGAACAAAAACTTTCGAGCCTTCCGCTCTAGAGTCTCTGCCACCTAAGCTGTCACGGACCTCCGTGCCAGCTTACCGTATCTACCGTGGAGGTTTCAGTCGCTCCAACAACTTAAATGTTGATCCTCGACATAACCAATAACCGCCTTCGGTGGTCAGTACGTGTTAGCATCATTCTCCGGCGAAAAATTAAAAAAAAAAAAAACAATGAACCAACCGAATAGAATTTAAAGGCTATAAATAGGTAAGTAAAAGCCGCATTTCTAAAGTTTCCAAATCGTTTAAAATAAATCGCATTTTAAAGTTATTATTCCTACAATGAAAGGGTTCGCGCTCTTTAAAAGGAAGTTCAAGAAGTTTATCAAAGCGGAATATTCTGAAATATAATGTGAAATAAAGAGTTTGTAACAAAATTGCCTGTAAGTTCTGTAGGATCGCAATTTCAAGTTAAATATATTCGGGACACACGTTCTTTTTTACATAAGACGAAAAAACATAAAAACTACTGAATAAACTGCAATCAAACGAAAAAACTTTCAATATATCCTGATTACAATGGATAATAGATGTAGATTTTCGCAACTTTTTAAAATTTCCAGCTCAAAACACTGTACACAATTTGTAACAAGACATTCATTATTACAGTAGAACGACGTATTAACAAGGAAATCACGAACACGTCCAACCTGTAGGAATATGTGACAACAAAATATATACACATAAATATGGTTGGAATGTTCTAACTGGTGTACGCTGAAGCCGGATAACTGAATAAAGGAATATCGGTGGTATTAAGCCTGCAATATGCATAAACCGGCCTATACCGGCAACAGTCCCGAATTAAACAGAACATACGACCACCCTATTCTAGTAACAAGATAGAGGACACGGTCTTTAATTTGCTCTATTGTCGACCGCTTCATACGTTTTCTTTAATAATATGGAATGAAAAAAAAAACCACTTTCATACGTGCCTGGTTTATTCAAGATAATTGTCTCATGGACAATTCTAACCGAAGACAATAAAATATACAAACCATTTTTACACGCGGTAGAAACAAGCGGCGGCTTTTGCTGCTGTTCGAATGGTACCACGGCCCCGCAGAATACCGGCGTGAAGTGCTTCGTTCGGTGAGTTAGGTAATCTCCCTCCTCATCCTCCCTCTCATTTCCTAAATATCGTTAAAGACCGGTGAAGCATCTGCAGCACCTCTGGTGTTGCAGATGTACGCGGGCGACGGTAATAACTTACCATCAGGTGAACCGCTTGCTCGTTTGCCGACTTTCCCACAAAAAAAAAACCCACAGTATGGACTAATACCACTGTATTGGACGTCGAAGGTAAATCCCATGGTTTATTTTCGGGTAGCGTTCACTGCACATATTCATTTTGTGAATACGATAGTGCACGTCGACAATCGAACGGACGGATAGACAAGTTAGGATTCGAATGATACGAATACGAAATTAACCGTTTGTAACCGAACATCAAAGGAGTTGACGCTGCACTGCGGAAAGTTTGTTCCAATGAGCATAATTATATTGCGTAATATATATATATATATATATGTATATTTTTTTGGTTATGTAAATATTTATTAAAGGAGTAGTTTAAAGTGCAATAGCGTTGAGTGTAATTTCCAAAGAAATAGTTTATATACCGGGTTATTGTTAATTCGACGTATTCCCGTTAGCAGGTAATTTTAACCTCTTAAAAATATTGAGATATCATAGTTAGTTAAATTAAATTTGCACCGATAATTGTTGTTTTAACATCGATAAGTTACCGGTGTTTAATCGTTTTTATAAATCAGAAGGAAAAAATTAGATTTCAATTGATACATTTTTATTTAATAAATTCGTGACATGTTTTCAGCTAAAAGCTAAAAAAAAAACAAGATAACTCTGAAATGGTAAACTTTTGAATAATGGTAATGGGGGTTAGAACTATCGCAGACAGTCACCCCTATCACCTCCTAACGGGAATACGTCGTATTACCAATAAACCTGTATAATAGCCACGCCCACTTACGAAGGTTGTCTTTCGAGTGCCGAAACATAATTAAGTCAACTGAATCTGTCGAGGGAGAGAGGTGTGTTTTGGGTATAATCAGGCGAAATTTACACATCCTTGACCTAACCCAAGGGGTCAGGCGACCGGGCCGACGGACACGTCGGAAACTATCCGGACGAAAAAAAAAAAGCGGGGCGGGGACGGCGCGGAGTCGGGGAAGCGAGCGTCGTCTACTGAGACGGGACCCGTGGCGGCGCGGGCGCGAACCGCGGCGTGGGGTCGCGGCGGGGGGCGTGCCGGTTGTCGCCGGCTGACTGACTGACTGACCCTGACCCTGACCTAGCCCGAGATCTGGGGCGGGTCGCGTGTCCGGGCGGGGGTGATAACTGCGGACGTTCACCTTGAGACGTGTAGCTCGAGCGGAAGCGGGAGCGGACCGTTGATCACGCTCAGCTTTAAATAGTAGAGCCAGTTGTTGTGTGACGTAATTAATGTACAAAACGAACTCCGGGATAATGATCTGGGGTTAGATACGACCGTTCGTAGCAATGTAATACTGTATTACAGTGCTACGAACGGTCGAGTAGTATTACTGAATACTGGATTCGAACTCGGTCTGTTAAGCGGTCAGTCCAATGAATTATAAAAATAATTATAATCGGGGATCGAACGAGGTGAAATGAAAACAAAAAAAATTAACGAAATAAAAACCGTGACAAGCATTTGTTTTCATGTCTCAGTACTCGATTGACCTGGGTTCGAATCTCGGCAAATTATTAATAACTTCGATCATGTGAATCTCTATGACGCTCTATGCAATCTGTGATCATATCCTAGATCCTCCCGATCATTACATCAGAATTGTTAAACATATCCTCTAATAGGAAATCTGCCTATATAACGTATATATAACATCCTAAAAATTCAAAACGAAGCCAAAAACGCTACGATAACTGATTGGTCAGGAGATATGCCTACGAATCGGGAGGTCCGAGTTCGTTAGTCATCATCATCATCATTTCAGCCTATCAGAAGTCCACTGCTGAACATAGGCCTCCCCCAAAGATTGCCACGAAGCTCGGTCCTGAGCCACCTGCATCCATCGACTTCCCGCAACACTGCGCGGATCGTCCCTCCATCTTGTGGGGGGTCGTCCCACACTGCGTTTGCCTGTAGTTCGTTAGTACTAACGACTTATTCGTTACTTATGCACATATATTTCATCGCTGGCTTGGACCCTAAGATTGCGGACGGGCTCATCACCGGTCACGTTGTTACGAAAAAGCCCTCGTGGGATTTTGAATAGATGTTTTATGTATGTATGTATGTATGTATATATTCAAGTCTTGTTCCCAACGGGGTAGGCAGAGACAATATTCTTTCACTTGCTACGGTCCTGACATACGTCTTTCGCTTCTGCCACTTTCATCAATCTTAGCATGCATACTCGTTGGTTTAGAGTACTCTAGACCTGGTCTTTTTTTCAGAACGTCTGCGATTCGATCGTGAAATGTTCGCCCAGGTCTTCCTCTCCCGACTCTACCATTTACACTGGCCTCATATATTCGTTTCTTCAACCTACTTTCATTCATCCTCCCCTCATATCCAATCCAGCTCAGCATCCCTTCCTCAATTCGTGTCACTACATCGTTGCACGCCACATCGCTCTCTGATCACATTATTTCGAATCAGTCAGTTATCTTCACATCAATCATAATTCTTAGCGCTCTCATTTCTACTGCATTTATCCTGCTTCTATGCCTCTTCTGCCATACCCAGCTTTCGCTTCCATATGAGTGTTGGTACCAATTCCCCTCTATGCACAGCCAAACGATCTTTTTGAGATATCGTCTGGCTGTTCATAAATGTATGCAATGCCCAATTCGCCATATTTCCTGCCATCGCTCTCCTATCCATGTCACATTCGTACCTTCCATCTCTCGTAAACATTTTTCCCAAGTAAACAAACTCATTCACTTGCTCTAAACTATCTTCCCTAATCTTGATACATACTTCCGTCATCCTCTCCTCTCTTTTAAACCCCATAACCTTTGTCTTATTTACTTTCATTCCCTTTCTTTGCAGTGCCCCATTCATTATTGTCAGCATTGCCTACACTTCCTCAGCCGATCGTTGATCAGCCATCTGACGTTTTATGTTTGAAAAATATCTAGTCTTCTGTCAATCTCGTATCTGGAGTTAGATATTTGATGGGATCATATTAATATTATGCTAATGAATGCTATATTTAATACTGCTAATGCTAACAAACAAAACGTCACAATAAGACGTACACGTTTATCATTGAGAAATAACGCGTTGAAAACGACTAAAACGCGTATCTAAATGACCTTAACGGACGGAATGAAGGCCGAGCCGCGGAGGTCCGATTAGCGCGGAAGTAACCGAAGTGGGTTAGCCCACAAGTGACCGGGATGGGCGTATCCGCCTCGCTGACAGATCCGTCGCACGACACAGCGTCGATTATACGTCCCTGTCTGAAATGATTAAGCAAGTACCGACCGGACAGACTGTTCTTTCATTATCTTATCTTACCAGAGAGATGATGTTTTCTATATGTAACATTTAAAGTGCGGGTTTTCTTCTAATCAATGAAACGAAATAAATATCATTTATTTAAGCGACGTCTAATGTCAATTCATAAAACTTTTTTTTTTTTCAAGAAACAGGCGAAAGAGACTCTACTGGAAGTATTCTATTATTTTTGTTTTTAAATAATTGCAATGCCTACAAAGTTCAATTCCGCAGACGATCGATTCGACAGAATCGGAAAAAACGTTTCTTTTTTTTTTTTTTAAATAAGACGCAAGTGGCACATATCGAGCGTGGCGAATGTTCAGCTGTGAACTTGTCACGGTGTGCAATGATGACGAGTGTAATGAAGCCAAGAAGACCGATGAACATCAATAGTGTTCAATGCAGCATTTAGTAAGAATGCTCCTGCTGTAATAGATCTCGATGAGAGTTATCTGAAAAGTGTCCGATCACAACGTCATGACGACCACACTCGTCCACAAGAAATGGGGAAAGAGGTTGCGCGTGCATCCAGCGGACAGCTAGAAAAAGGTCAATAAAGAAAGGGGTCCGAGGGTTGAGGGTTATGAGATACGCCGCGATGCCAAGTAAACATCTCATTTTTTTTTTTATGAAAGAATAGGCTTGCGTTTGACCTCAATCTTGCCCGATGGAAAGCGAAGACGAGGCCTAGGATGGTACACGCTTGCCTAGATGTCTGTTCACTTTGGCCTTGAAGATATCCAGGTTATAGGATTCGGGATAAACTGACTTCGGCAGAGAGTTTCACTCCTTAGCCATCAGGTTATGCAAAACCTCCGCACACTCTCCGAAATGAATCCGATAAAAAACCGAGAGGCAGGCCACTCGTCTACGGTGTTCGAGGCTTAGAAGTTTTGCCTCTACTAGTGAGTCACTGCCTATAATCCTCTTCGCTCGGCGCTCCAACGAGTCCAAAGCATCAAGCTGATGTTTAGCAGAACCATCCCGGAGGCGGGAACAGTATTCCATGCAAGAGCGGACTTGAGCTTTGTATAGGTTTAAGAGCTGCTCCGATGTGAAGTACCGTCTCACCCCCGAGAGGATACTAAGTTTTTTTTTTTTTATTTCAAGCGGTTTCGGTTGATGTTTAAATAACTGAACGACGGAAGCCGACACAGTGCGCACAAAGCTCTGCCGCGTTCTTTGTAATGAACGCATCAATCGGATGCCCTAAAACCGTTATGTCGATGATTTGAAATTAACTTTAATTATAACGGTAACAATGCGCGCCCACGTAAATGCAAAAATATTACCGCGAGCCGCTCGTATTGTTAAATACGTTGTAATAATAAGCCTTTCATTGCCCTTTCATAAACAGCAACGGTGTGATCGGTGGTCTATACGTATGTTTGACTAGTGTGAATCGGCTTCGGTTTCTTATAATCTTTGTGCGACGACAAACTTCGTGCATAAGTTAAGTTAAAACTTACCTTCCATATAGGGGACGGAACACGGAGTCTCCTGGTTCAGAGGCCGATCACTTAACCATTCGGCTACCGTGGTTTGTTGTTATCTTAATTGTTTGATATTAAACACAATAATTACAACAATTCAAAGAGAGTAATGCACCATCATTTTTTACTGTAGAGGAAAGTTCTCGATCGTTCTAGATGCATATTCGATTGCAGCAGTATCGTTTTTTTTTTTTATTGGATTCGTATGACGAATGAGCTAACGGTAGCGGGCACTAGGTAATTGACCACTGCATCCCATCGACCACCTGCTGACCTACAATCGAAGAAGGTTACACGTGCGGTGACTGTACTAATATTCGCGGTTGCTTGTAATCTTTGTAATTTTATCGATATCGCAGCATCGTAACCTTGTATCGAAACCAGGTCACTAGGTGCTCAGGCTTCGTCTCTTCGTCTAGGAGCAGCCCGGGTCTGCATCGTACTCTAACCGGGTTCTATCGCTCAGCAGCAGCGGCACTGCTGTGTTCCGGTTTTGCAAGGCAAGGGACAAATACAATTCCAGGTTATGTGTTACATTCCGTTTTAGTCCTCAGGCGTGACAAACGTACACCATCTTGGATTTAATTAGCTTGCAGGTGTGCAAAGGCTGCAATAGCCTTTTATTATCAGGTGGATTGTTAGATCGTTTTGCGCATGAATTCAAGACCTTTACAGTAATAGCGACATTTATATTCTGCTATGCTACTGCTTTTTTTTTATTATTTAAAACTCCCTACACTAAGACGTAAGTTTAAATTGGTAGCCCTCACTTGGTAGCGCGGCCGCCGCTGTAAGCGAGTGTTAATAAATGTCGAATTTGGTTGTACATATGTTCTACCGGATGAGCCACGTAACAGGCGTAAGTGTCCGGAACACGAAATATCCGGTACGCGGTTCGCAAGGCCCCCGGCGCCGCTTGCGAATAAAGATTGTAAGAGGCACGGACCAGCGCTAGCGATTTCAATTCAAATAAATATGTTTTAATACGTTGGTGTAACTTCTTTTTACGTCATTTATATTCTTATATAATAAGCTATGGATGACTTAGTGAGTTTTGAATGGAATATACCATTTTAATTGTGACAAACATGCTCACAATCCACGTAAGCGACTGCTCCAGCCCGTGGACATCAGCAAACAACTTCAATCGAAGAAGTTTACAGATCCGTTGGCTCCCCTGAGGATAGATCTAAGATGGAATGCCTCGCCGTAATTATAGTTGGCTTTGTATAGCTTTCAAATTGGAACACAGCGCTGAATAAACTGCTTATTGGTGACAGAAATGTGCAAGATGGTAGTCGTATGGGTGGTTCTTTTTTTTTTATGGTAGAGATGGCAAACCAGCAAGCGGTTCACCTGATGGTAAGTGATTACAGTCGCCCGCATACATCTGCAACACCATAGAGGCTGCAGGTGCGTTGCCCGACTTTAAGGATATTTGGGAGATGGGAGGGAAGAGGAGGGGAATAGGGAGGGGGTGTGGGCCTCCGGTTACCTCACTCACCGAACGAAACGCAGAAGCACAAGATGCCCCTACTTCGCGCCGGTATTCTGCGAGGCCGTGGTACCAATCCGGTCGAGCCGGCCCATTCGAGCAGCAGCTAAAGCCGCCGCTTGGCTCTACCACGCTTAATTGGCTTGGTTCCAACCCAGACGACTCCTGAGCGCTGAAAGTGTTCACCGCCTACTAAAACTTTTTATTGTTCAATCAAATTGTATTATGATTAACCTGACGTTGCTCGGTAGAGCCGTGGTGGCGCAAGGGACACAGACACAGTTTTAAGGTCTAACTTCGTTCTGCTGGGCATTCGGCACCTATCTTCCCACATACTTGAGAGTGAATTTAAACCGCGAGGGTTACTCCGACATCTGTCGGAAGTTTAATTTTGTCATCTTACGATTATAGATCAGACCCAAGAGATTGACAGATGTGTTAACTACCCAAATATATGAGGCGAGTGTAAATGGTAGAGTCGGGAGAGGAAGACCTAAGCGAACATTTCACGATCAAATCGGAGACGTTCTGGAAAAAGGCCAGGTCAAGAGTACTCTAAACCAACGAGCATGCATGCGAAGATTGATGAAAGTGGAAGAAGCGAAAGACGTATGTCAGGACCGTAGAAAGTGAAAGGAGATTGTCTCTGCCTACCCCGTTGGGAACAAGGCGTGATATATGTATATAAGTATGTATGTATGTTAACTACCCACTGTACCGTACGACGATTTGTATATTAAACGAGTATGCTTCACGGGTTCGATTCTCGCACGGAAGTGTAAATACTCGTAACTGTGCCACTTTGATATTACAATATTGTCTAAAATAGAGAGTAAAATATTACATAAAAAAAAAATTGCTTCGACTAGGAATAAACCCGGTACCTAGAAGTGGTGCACGAGAGACGAGCATATAAATAAGCCTCAAAGTCTTATAAAATCAATGTCACGGTTATTGAAGACGCAGTCGAAGACATTGAAGAAATAAAATCACACTCTTATATCGCACATTCGACTCTATAAACTTATTTTATAACGCTTTATAATGATGAAAAATCAACACATGCACGCCATGTTGATAATGGCCTATCCTTACAACCTAGTAATAACAGTTATTGCTTCGAAATGTAGGTGGGTGTGGCTTCAATCCATTAAATGCACTGTTGCAAGATAGACGAGGCGTTGTTGAAAAACTAGAATATTTTTATATTTAATTTCGCAACCATAGCTTATATTATAACTAGTCTAATTTAGCTTAAGCGAATGGTTGGAAGTTTGAAATACACTTCATTCGTTTAATAACATTATGCATTGTAATTTTATAAATTTTACAAAGTGCTTACAAGTACTTACAAAGCCAAAATAATCTATTATCTCGACTGTATTCCTTTGAGAATATATACGTAAATTAACAAATGTAGATATAAATATAATTTAATACGGTATAAATAGTTTAGAACAGAAATGGCTGACTCCGAATGTTCGAGGGTATTTTTCACACACGCGGGTTTCTTAGCTATTTCTTACTCAACAGCAGTGAGACTCAAACATCTGTGTCCCACAGCTGGGACATTTATCGTCTGCTACTTTACTGTTTAATTATTAAGACAGGGAAAATAAGAATACATTTTAACATAAATAATGTAGTATACATTTTATAATGTTTTATAAATGTTAATTGTAATCGGCGATATAATCTATTCAAACTCACAATTAAGACTTTTATTTATTTAAATTAGGCTTCTTTAAAGCTCTTGTTAACTCGAAAATCTATAACGGTTCGCTAAACAAAACCTTCTCAGAGAAGTAGCGGCAAGATATTGTCGGGTTTTTCCATTGACAGGTTATAATGAAGAAATAAGACAAAATATAAACTATACCAAAATAAATACCATTTTAAATGTACATGTACATATTATTACTCGATTTTATCAATGTCTTAATAGAGCCAGCAGCACTGGGCATTAAAGCTATTTCCTCACATCTTTATCTTCGATATATTGATCTATTTTATGGTAGTACCTTTTTGTATTAAATTTTCTTTAACTAGCTTCTTAAATATTGTGTCTATGATATTTTAGCTATTTATACCTTTGAGGCACCAACAGACACCAAAAAAAAAACATTTGCATGACGAAGTTACCAAGACACAGGGGAGTCCCTGTTTGAAACCGGATGGCTTATAAATGAGATATATATATGTAAGCACTTTAGGGTAGGTAGAGGTTAACGATTTCCTATTGGCAAGATTCAGCGTGGCCAAATGGGTTTTCGCAAGCCCCTCTTAATCGCACAGGAGTAAAAGCGTAACGTGTGTGTGTGAGTGATCTTAACGTGGTGGAGCCAAGCGGCGGCTTCAGCTGCTGCTCGAATGGGCCGGCTCGACCGGGTTGGTAACCGAGCCTCGCAGAATACCGGCGTGAAGTAGAGACACCTTGTGCTTCTGCGTTCCGTTCGTTGTGCGAGATAACCGGAGGCCCTCTCCTTTTCCCCATCTCATTCCTGATCCTCCCTCCCATCTCCCAAATACCCTTGAAGGGCGCCATCGCACCTACAGCACCTCTGGTGTTGCAGATGTACATACATGGGCGAGGGTAATCACTTACCATCGGATGAACCACTTGCTCGTTTGCCGTCTTTTCTATAAAAAAAAAAGGGAGGACTAAGCTGGTGTGACCAGACGTCTGTAAGCTTCTTCGATGGAAGTTGTACGAAGCCGCGTTAAGGGGCTGCCGTGGCCGCTTACCGGCAGGGGTCTATCCCTTGGCACCTTTGTTATTTTGACGTATATACAAAACGGTGTAAGTTCGTGTGTGTGTCTGTGTGTGTGTGTGCGCGTGTGTGTGTGTGTGTGTGTGAATGTATAGGAATGAATAACATCGCCAAGTTCGCCTTGCTCCGCTAAGCGATATAATGAAACTGAACAAAACGATAAATATATCCGAGTACCGCTCCAATGATCGTTCAATCAGACCCCGGCCGTCCCTTTCTACTGCCTCGCGTGCGAGAGAGCGAGCCGAACAGCAAAAACTGATTCCGCTTTACCGTTCCGTAGGCGTAACGCGATTTTCACACCCATACATGAAGTACGGTAGCTCGCTTAGTTTAATGTGATTTGTATAAATCCAACATACCAATATCGTCTCTATTACGACGCACTTTCATCTATAACAGCTTAACGGGTTATTAGAAAGTATGAGCAACTGAATCGGACGGTGTACGTGAAAGTAATTTAGTTATTGATGTTTAATTCAATTATAATACGCTTCGTGTTCTTTATACGAAGTATTTGCAAGCAGCGCGGGAGGAGATCCGTCTAATATACAATTGTGCGGTGGGACTATTTTTCCACCTACAAGCCTTCCAGATACTTAAAAACGGAGTTCACGGCTTCGCTAGAATAAGATTTATCATCATCATCATCATCATTTCAGCCTATCAGAAGTCCACTGCTGAACATAGGCCTCCCCCAAAAGATTGCCACGAAGCTCGGTCCTGAGCCACCTGCGCAGGTCATCACTCCATCTTGTGGGGGATCGTCCTACACTGCGTTTGCCTGTACGCGGCTGCCGCTCTGGAACCTTAGTTCTCCTGCGGATATCATCGTTGCAGACTCTATCACGCAGAGAAACACCGAGTATAGCCCTTTCCATAGCGCGCTGAGGAACTTTGAGCTACCTCATACGGCCTCCAGTGAAGGACCAAGTCTCGGATCCGTATGTCATCACTGGCACCGTATACTCAATACTTATCTAATCACAATAAAGCTTATATCCTTGAATAAATACTAGAGTGGGCCTCTGCCCAGACACACATTTTAAACCTTTCAACGCCCCCTTGTGCAAGATCTTATTTGGGACAAGGTGAAACTTCCTCATAGGGGATAGAGCTCAGGTCTCCCGATTCTGAGGCACTTATTTTAACTACAAGGCCGTCGTGGTTATTCCTTTCAGGTTGCATATCATAAGAAGTTACAATTGTCATGACAAACAAAATATGCTGTCATGCCGTCAAGGAAGTGCTGGTAAAACTAGCTCCGAGTGAAATGGACTAAATTACGACACATTAAAGTCCCCACCCCACCATACCCACTTTACATTTCCCACGGAAACCGATACCGGGACAAAATCGGTTATTCTTAACCATATATATCAGAACTGAAATGAGCGGAGCGTCACAGCGGCGTCAGCTGAGCGAGCGGGCGGCGCGTCCTTCGAAGCTCTCAAGGCCAGGTTGATGATGTGCAAATTTTACGCCACCAGCCACCGATACGCGAACGCGGATTTCCCCCACGCGTACTTGCGACGATCCCCCAATTAGCGTCGAATTGTAGGACCCGGAGCGGTAAGAAAGGCGCAGCCGGAGCGTGCGCATAAAATTACACAATCCCCATAAGAACAACAATTAACTCGAACCGAGTTGTAGTTCTTAACAGTTTTTTCGCGATAATTACTCCGATAAGAAGTAATGATATGCTTACATTTTGTTTTTCTACGTTAATATATTATTTTATTAAGTTAATGTGTTTTTTTTTTCCTACGCTCCACTAATAGTGGTTGCGAGTCCGGCGATCTTATCAAACGAATATCTTATACTATCAGAGTTATAATACATTGTAATTATGTAAAACATTCGAAATGTTCTCGAACGTTCGAAATCTCGCCTTATTTCTTAAAGAGTATTATCGCTGTAAATTGATGAGAGAAAGGATCGTCTAAGTATAATATCGACTAGGGCTCGTATCACACCGGAACAGTTTCGAAACTATAGCGAAAATCTAAATCTTTGATCGTCAGATTAAGATCAGAGTCACATTCAGATTATGCGCATAGAAGCTAATTCGCGGGCGGATCTGTGAGCATTCCCGGCCGCCCGAAAAGAATTTTCGAATTCGTCAAGCACTACATAGGGGCGGGGGAGGTGTGGAGGCGCGTAGAGGCCTCCACCCATCCCCCCCCCCCCTTCAGCGCCCGCACTTCGAAAAAAGGCGATGCACTTCGAATTGTTCCTTTTATGTCCGGGATCGATCGTTCCGGCGAAAGGAGTGCGTTTTCTATCTATCCGTACTGACCTGAGTGTTCCTATTCCAGTGTTCTAATAAGAAGCTAGGTTCGTATAATCCTCCTCTCACACACACCAGGAGTAAACTAATTTAATAACGAAGCTAACTTTCGGAGTTTACAGAAAAACTAAAAAAAAAAAAAAAGCCGGCCAGTGCGAGTCGGACTCGAGTACAGAAGGGTTCCGCAACAACCGTATAACATATCTTATTGATTGCCACATACAAAATCAAGTTTCTTGTAAGGTTCCGTACATTATTTTTTTTGTTTTTTTTTTTTTTATTAGAGAAGCAATCTGCGGGCTACCTATTACGGTTCAAAGACACAGCCCCTTCGAAGTTAAGAGAGACGCAGGTAATAAATATGAAGGCAGATCGAAAATAGTTTCGGCTTGGCCGAATTCTTGGATAGTATGAACCACCGCGCCATGATTATTTGAAATTTAGATAACACTGATGTAGCGTCGTCTCTTACTTTAGACTTACCTTTACGCAGATACCGCTTCAGAGTTATTCAGGAATTTGTCCGAACTTACCTGTAAAGAAAAAAAAAACGAATTAAATTTCCGCGTCGTGTGCATGGCGATTCAAAGTGGCGATAGCACAGCAACATGTCGCGATTGAATACCAAAATCGGTCATTAGTAAAACATACTAATGAACGACGACGAATATATTAACATAAGAGTTATACGAAGAAAAGTAATTTCATAGTAATTGTTCACGTATAAATTTATTACTCATGTTACGTGTTAACAGGTGAAGTTTGTCACAGACGATGTGACAAGATGATTGTCAGAGTAGAAAATATTATTTTACATTGGATCATCTCATTATTAACATCGAAACACTGACATGAACGCTCTTTCCCTTCCTCACGACTAGGACGAGGAAGTCAGATCGAGCCCAAGGTCGATCTGACTTACTGGGAGCCGTTGCAGGTATTCGCTGCTCACCTTCCAGCTCCATCATCGGACCAGCTCGATGCCACATTACTGTACTGTCATCGGTTCTTAATACATGTGCCAAAACTACCAGTTATTCTAACGTCTGGAAGTGAGTGAAAGTTGAATTGAAAGATTCCATTACATAGATATACATAACTACAGGTAAAGCTTTTAAAAAAGTATGTAAAATAATAAAACTGTTCGATAGTATACTACATAATCATATACTAATATTACAGCAGAATTTAATTAACATATAACTTGATCCGATATGAAAGAGAAACCTATACCAAATAATGTAGTGGAGAGGTAGACATTTCAACCTCTCAAACCCACCTTTTCACCAGTGATTATTGGGGATGTCGTGACAGGTGGCGAGCCTATCACGATCTTAGTGTCCAGATCACCGATACAAATCTTATACGGGTTTCGAAAAACTCATTGGCACGTATCTCTCATCATCATCATCATCATCATTTCAGCCTATCAGAAGGCCACTGCTGAACACAGGCCTCCCCCAAAGATTGCCACGAAGCTCGGTCCTGAGCCACCTGCATCCATCGACTTCCCGCAACACTGCGCAGGTCGTCACTCCATCTTGTGCGGGGGTCGTCCTACACTGCGTTTGCCTGTACGTGGCTGCCACTCGAGAACCTTTTTTCCCCAGCGGTTGTCAGTTCTGCGAGCCATGTGGCCGGCCCATTGCCACTTCAGCTTGCTGATCTTTACGGCTATGTCGGTTACCTTAGTTCTCCTGCGGATATCATCGTTGCAGACTATCACGCAGAGAAACACCGAGCATAGCCCTTGCCCATAGCGCGCTGAGCAACTTTGAGCTTCCTCATACGTATCTCTCAACCACACGGCAATCGAGGCTGCTTCGTTGCGATATAATATATTTGTACTGTCGTGACGTAGGTTCAGGCCACCGGGCCAACGGCTTATCTAACGTGTGGGGGGGTTTCAGTTGGTCCAGCATCTTCAGTGCCGATCCCGACATAACCAGTCACTGTCACCGTATCCCCCCACGTTAAATAAAAAAAAAAATTGGTTCATAGCTAAACTAGAGACCAAATCCCGAAGGACAGTACATATACATTTTAGGTATTAATGTTGGTCTTTGGCGCTTTGGATCTTTATATTTACATCTATATCTTCACGACCGCCTACAACGACATACATATTTTATTTTTCGTTCAGTCTAAATATAAATACACAGAGGCTGAACGCTTTTATATTTCAAATAGAGCGTAACAGCTTTTAAATATTACTAGAAATATTAATTATTGCATTATTGTAGACTTTATTTTCCTTTTAAAGAACTAGCGTACGGGCGATGTAGAATGTAATTTGAAATGTGTTTCAAATGCAAAAAAAACTATAATGCATTAATTTCTCGTTTCAATATCCTATATTGAAACGAGAAATTAATGCAATGAGCATAATTCAAATGTTATTGTCGTATTATAATTTTTGTTTTTAATACAATATCGTTTATAGTTTGAACATTATTATTTTCTACATAGCGACTTCACTTCTTTATAGAGGCCTAGCCGGTATCTTGAGAACTACCATGCTCGACAACTCCGAACCTTAGACTGTTATTTTGAAATTGTCTCTGTTGTAACATTGATACAAAAACAATAACGCTTCAACGTTTCTAAAGCAATTATAATAATAATATTTATTGTCATAAGAATATGGACCACAAAGTATGAATTCCCTGACAACCGTGCTAGGTTAAGAACCTGTATTACAGAGGTCAGTGTCTTCTCCCAAGTTGATTAACAATAATAATTTCTTAACACAACAGCTAAAATAGTCGAGATATTAGTACAAAATTACAAGAAAAAATAAAAAATGAAAAATAAAAAAAAAGTAACATAACGAATGCTTTGAACATATATATGTATATATATATATAAATGTATATACTGAGATCGTCTGTGTATGCGTTTGTGTGTGTGTGTGTAATGAACGAACAACTACTTTGTGACTCACAAGTTTTTATTAAAATAAATTCAATTTAATTATTGTACAGTTATTTGTATTGGTTATTGAACAGGATAATTCAGCTCAATGGATTAAGTCCTCTGTTTGCTCATAGTTTAATGTAAGAAGCCATGTTCTCATTTTATGGACACACGTTATCTGGATATTAAGTTGAAATGTCAGATTTTCAGAAGTACCGCGACATACATCGCACTCGGCAAAAAGTTACATCCATTTTGCAAGGTGCAAGCAAAGAAATGCTACACGATCGCTCATGGTGAACGAATTTATATTTAATACATGAGCGTTGACCGGCCGAGTATGTACTATATATAAATACAAATATATATATATACATATAATAACGAAAGTCGTACGTGTTGTTTGCGTCAAGTATAAATCATTATTTACCATTGAATTGCAGTAATTGGACGCGCCGAAGAAATGACCGTCAACACTGTGCCGCTTAATAACGGTTTCTGATTTTAAAGTTGCACAGCAAACTGTTGTGCCAAATCAAATCATTTACAATTATTACCGACCCCGTATTAACAAATAAGGTTAAGCAATCGGTTCACCTCATGGTAAGTGATCTCGCCCCCAAGTACATCTGCAACACACAGAGGTGCTGCAGGTGCGGTGCCTATTAGAATATTTGGGAGATGGTAGGGATAAGGAAGGAGAGTGGGCTTCCGGTTGCCTCACTCACCGAACGAAACGCAGAAGCACTAGATTCCTCTGGTATTAATCCGCCCGAGCCGACCGCTCGGCTCCGCCACGTAAAGATAACTCGTTTAATAATACCATCTTTACATAATGGACACGCAGAATGTCAGTAACTTCTTTATTTAAGCACCTGCCGTAATAGTTTTACCACACACTCACACACACACACACATAAACGCGGGATATGTACGTACGCACACACAATATGTCCTGCGGTATGTCCTGTATTAAAATTTGTCAGTCCTGGTTGTAAGATACGAAGGAAACTTAGACAATTTAAAGAAATTAAGTTACAGTTTACAGTTGTCTATTGGAGGTTAGATGTGTATTACTCTATGCTGATGCGGAATTGTATTGTTATAATTATATTTTTGGTTGTTATTTATATTTTGATTCCTCATGTATACGAAAAAAAAACACAGGTTTCCGACAGAATACCAGCGTTGTAGTTGTGGTTTGCTACAGCATTATGCTGAGTCGGACACCGTTTTGTTGCTGCAACTCAATAAAATATTATTATTATTATTTTATAACAAAAAATTCACTAAGTTTTCATTATGTGTTAATTGAGCTGTGGCAATGAATAAAGTATTTTCTTTCTTTCTTTCTTTCTTCCTTCAATAAGTTTTGGGAGACAACGTTACTTATGTAACAATGGACTGTTAGTTCATTTCACACTCATACAAATTGTATGACAGAATCAGATGACCTTATTTGAAAGCATAGACTATGATTATATATACAAAATTGTACCGCGATTCGTTGGTTCATAGCTATACTCAAACCCGATGAACGGCGCTCCAGTCAAGTTATTTACATATTCCATATTTATGGTCCCAAATGACACGTATTCACAATATCTATATCAAATAGATATGGGGACCAAGGAAGACAATTACAAAATCTAGACCGGATAAGTGGCGCTTCAGTCGAGTTATTGATAAATTTCTTTTCTCAAAGGGTGGAACGACGTCTGCCGGGCCGGTGAGTTCAATACAGAAAATTAAACAAACGAATATCGACAACCAAAAGATACACAAAAAAGAACTCATAATAATCAGAGCTAACCAAGCGTGAACAACGAAGACCCCGATGGGTTCTTTACAAGCATGTTACTAATTAAATAACATGAACTTTTGTAACAAATAAAGCACACTTAAATAAGGTTAACCACTTTTTAACGTTAGGAAGAAAACCGAGCGAAAACGTTCGCTTCTATTTTATAATTGCGAACGCTCAATCGGGCGTTCGTTAAAAGAAAAAACAAACACAAAATGCCTTTAGTAAAACATACACCCTCGCATTGAATCTACAGCAGATGAGGCAACAGGTTATTTACAATTAATAACAAAGTTGCCAGTGTCCGCCTAATTATATAATAAGAAACTAAAACTTAACACTTTTAAGCGTAGTAGAGTCAAGCGGCGGTTTTGCCTGCTGTTCGAATGGGCCGGCTCGACCGGATTGTTACCAAGGCCTCGCAGAATACCGGCGCGAAGTAGCCCTCCCTATTCCCCTCCTCTTCCCTCCCATCTCCCAAATATCCTTAAAGACCGGCAACTCACCTGCAGCATCTATGGTATTGCAGATGCATGCGGGCGACGGTAATCACTTACCATCAGGTGAACCGCTTGCTCGTTTTCCGTGTCTTCCATGAAAAAAAAAAGTAACAAATGGGAGTTTATTTAAAAGAAATAATCGTTCACAAACACTATGGAGCACTATTACTAAGGCCGCCATAGGCTTTGGCCAAGGTTCTGTCCTACATTTGAAGGTCTGGCCATCTTTGGAATGGTAATAGTTAGCCAGTAGAAATTTTCACTGAACACGTGCCATTATGGCGGACATGACAAAAAATATAAAAAAAAAACCAGACAGTAAAAACTAAGAGGAAAAAGATGTGTCAAAATCGACGTTTTTTTTTTGTTTTCGCTGTATCGTAAAAATTGGTGGTACATAAAAGCATCGTAAAAACAACGAGATAATAAAAACCGGCCAAGTGTGAGTCGGTATTTTTAAAGTAAACCGTTTCAAGCGCTACAGTGTTGGCGTACCGATAATGATATTCATGCACCATCACATCCTCTAGGCTTATTTCGGACGATAATATCGGCGGGAGTGTCGGTTACAAAAAAAAAAAAAGACCCTGGGAATGAGGTCTATGCACAATACGGTGTTAACTGACATAACGCAAGCCCGTTACACATAGAGGCAGGCTTCGGCGTTCGGCTATTTGGCACTATTCGGCGTAGGCAAAAAAAAACAATCGCAATCCGATGCGAGCGTGAATGGCATCGAACATGTTGTGAACAAATTCACCTGCACGCTCCGCCCTGCCGACTAAAGGGGCATCGGGGTACCGAATGACGACAGAGAAACCATTCGAATTTACCGCAATCGAATCTTACAGACAATGATAGTGAGCGAGCTTTATTAGTGCGATGTTGCAAAACCTTCCAAGGAACAGATGCCGGCTTCTGCCTATGTGACGTGGTATTAGTTTTTTTTTCTATGGTAAAAACGGCAAACGAGCAAACGGTTCACCGCCACGGATATCTGCAACAACAGAGGTGCTGCAGGTGCGTTGCCGACCTTTATAGGATATATGGCTGATGGCACGGATGACAGGTAGAGGAGTTGACGAGGTCCGGTTAACCGCAGAAACACAAGATACCTTCAGCCGACCCATTCGAGCAGCAGCAAAAGCCGAAGCTCTACTCTACCACGTACAGTTGTAGCGCAGACGCCCCAGAATAATGTCCAAATTAAAATAATAATGTTTATGATGCAATGCAGCAGTGACGATTAAAGTTCGAGCTAAAAAAAAGGAGGGTGGAGGGGGGCGCCAGAACAATACACAATTTATTGAACTCGTCTAGAAGTGAATATAAATGCGAATGAGCAAATTAGCGCGGCGCGTTTCTTTGACTGATCCCACGCGATACAGCTAAGTGCAAACTGTTATTTTAATTCAGTTAACGTGACAGGTGGCTGTAGCAAAAACACGGTGTTCTAGACGGGAGCAGGCAAAAATAACGATATAAATGTACTCGATAATGACAATACATTAATAAATATGGAACGCACACGCTCCAAGTACATAAAATTACACTTTCAAAAAATTATCTACATATAAATGCATCCTTTTGTGTTTAATATAGATAATCGACCAATGAAGTGGTCCGAACGCGACATAGTGCTGTATTTATATCGATAATATAAATCGACGCAGGCCACCCAAAGGCATAGGCAGAGATTACAAACTTTCATTATAAATAATTTTGAATTTTTAAAAATAGTTAACAATAGTGGGGTAATCATTGAAATGTCTGTGAAAAATAATAGGTACCGGTGTGGGAGAGTTACCTACTGGGTTCAAGGAAAACCAGCGCCGTGACAAATGTCACGGCGTCATGCTGAGTGTGCTCCACTTCCAGAACGGCGCTTCGACACAGACGAACATAGGAATAAGGTTATATGTTAATTGCACATAACATAGTAATAAGGTATTTAGTTATGTTTTTATTTCTCTTATCTCATTGTTAATAATGTTAAACGTCTTAAACGATGTTTTTTACTATTATCTACGGATTTTATCGCGTTTTCTTTTGTTTTTATATTCGATTGCTTTACAGCAGCCGTGGTCACGGGGCGACTGAGGTGTTAGACGTCCAGATGTCATAGTTAACTCGGGCCACCTTCAGCTCTTATTTATTAATTATGGTCCGATCTACGTAAGTAGTGTTCGTGTAAATACAAGATATAACAATGTAAAATGTGTTTGTTTTTACAATAGTGTATAGTAGTGTCTCCATAGGGCATAGCTTTTGGGAAATAAACCTTTCTTTGATTTTTTTTTCACTTGCTTAATTGTCGAGTATGCCCCGGGTGATTGGCGTTAGATGTCGATGGCTTTTCGTCTCTTACGGCATCCACGAGAATACATGATATATTCTTAGACTGCTAATACACGTATAAAAAAAAACTGTAATACGATTAATGTGCAAACGAATATATCAAAGCAGGTGTGCAACTTGAAATGGGAAGAAATTGTCTAGACACAAAAAGGTTTTGATTAAAGCTAATCTTCTACGTTGCAGCTTATCCAGGTCAATCCGCGACGTGTCTCTTTATTATATTGTTTATAATTATATATGTTTTGTTGTTGATATTTAATCTATATATATTAAATAAATTAAGTGATGAACTATGCCTTTTAATTAACCATTTCAAGTTGACTGTGACTAGAGTATGCCTTATTCTCTACATTTTAGATGTATATAGATGTATCAGTGTGAAAGAAGATGTAGTGACACGAATTGAGAAAGGGATGCTGAGCCGGTTTGGACATGTGGAGAGGATGAATGAAAGTAGGTTGACGGAACATACATATGAGGCGATTGTAAATGGTAGAGTCGGGAGAGGAAGACCAAATCGGAGACGTTATGGAAAAAGGCCAGGTCAAGAGAAGTCTAAACCAACGAGCATGCATCCGAAGATTGGTGAAAGTGGGATAAGCGAAAGACGTATGTCAGGACCGTATCAAGTGGAAGGAGATTGTCTCTGCCTACCCCGTTGGGAACAAGGCGTGTATATATATATGTATATATAGGTCATTTTGTGGAGTGAATAAATATATGAACTAGAGGCAGAACATGCCACCTTACAGCTGTTTCTTCCTTATGGAACCTCGTCATTAAAGATTCTGCCACAGATTGTGAATAATATCGTTTATCATTAAATGAGTTAATTTCATTTGTTTGCTTGCTCGAACTAGGTGTATACTTTCAAAAGTCTGTGCTATGTAATATCGTTTACCAACTGAGACTGAATGGATCAATCATTTGTAAGGATTAAACATATAAAATTAACACACAGAGTAACTGCGACTAATAGGATCAATAGAGAGGACCGAAACTCTGCTTTAAATTTCAACATTCTAAATGGGGTACTTAATATTTGGGATAACTTTTCTGTGGAAGAAACTTTAAGTAATTTACTTTTACTTATCTTAAGCCAACTAGATACATACCTACATACATGTATTCACGCCTGTTCTCAACGGGGTAGGCAGAGACAATGGTCTTCCACTTGCTACGGTCCTGACATACGTCTTTCGCTTCTCCCACTTTCATCAATCTTCGCATGCATACTCGTTGGTATACCGCAAAGCCTCAAGACGAAATTATACAATCAGTGCGTGTTGCCAGTGATGACATACGGATCCGAGACTTGGTCCTTCACTGCAGCCCGTATGAGGAAGCTCAAAGTTGCTCAGCGCGCTATGGAAAGGGCTATGCTCGGTGTTTCTCTGCGTGATAGAGTCTGCAACGATAATATCCGCAGCAGAACTAAGGTAACCGACATAGTTGCAAAGATCAGCAAGCTGAAGTGGCAATGGGCCGGCCACATAGCTCGCAGAACTGACAACCGCTGGGGAAAAAAGGTTCTCGAGTGGCAGCCACGTACGGGCAAACGCAGTGTAGGATGACCCCCCACAAGATGGTGTGACGACCTGCGCAGTGTTGCGGGAAGTCGATGGATGCGGGTGGCTCAGGACCGTGCTTCGTGGCAATCTTTGGGGGAGGCCTATGTTCAGCAGTGGACTTCTAATAGGCTGAAATGATGATGATGATACTCGTTGGTTTAGAGTACTCTAGACCTGGCCTTTTTTCACAACGTCTTCGATTCGATCGTGAAATGTTCGCTTAGGTCTTACTCTCCCGACCACTATCACACGATTGTTCTTTTTTTTTTTTTTTTTTTTTTTTTTTTTTTTTTTTTTTTTTTTTTTTTTTTTTTTTTTTTTTTTTTTTTTTTTTTTTTTTTTTTTTTTTTTTTTTTTTTTTTTTTTTTTTTTTTTTTTTTTTTTTTTTTTTTTTTTTTTTTTTTTTTTTTTTTTTTTTTTTTTTTTTTTTTTTTTTTTTTTTTTTTTTTTTTTTTTTTTTTTTTTTTTTTTTTTTTTTTTTTTTTTTTTTTTTTTTTTTTTTTTTTTTTTTTTTTTTTTTTTTTTTTTTTTTTTTTTTTTTTTTTTTTTTTTTTTTTTTTTTTTTTTTTTTTTTTTTTTTTTTTTTTTTTTTTTTTTTTTTTTTTTTTTTTTTTTTTTTTTTTTTTTTTTTTTTTTTTTTTTTTTTTTTTTTTTTTTTTTTTTTTTTTTTTTTTTTTTTTTTTTTTTTTTTTTTTTTTTTTTTTTTTTTTTTTTTTTTTTTTTTTTTTTTTTTTTTTTTTTTTTTTTTTTTTTTTTTTTTTTTTTTTTTTTTTTTTTTTTTTTTTTTTTTTTTTTTTTTTTTTTTTTTTTTTTTTTTTTTTTTTTTTTTTTTTTTTTTTTTTTTTTTTTTTTTTTTTTTTTTTTTTTTTTTTTTTTTTTTTTTTTTTTTTTTTTTTTTTTTTTTTTTTTTTTTTTTTTTTTTTTTTTTTTTTTTTTTTTTTTTTTTTTTTTTTTTTTTTTTTTTTTTTTTTTTTTTTTTTTTTTTTTTTTTTTTTTTTTTTTTTTTTTTTTTTTTTTTTTTTTTTTTTTTTTTTTTTTTTTTTTTTTTTTTTTTTTTTTTTTTTTTTTTTTTTTTTTTTTTTTTTTTTTTTTTTTTTTTTTTTTTTTTTTTTTTTTTTTTTTTTTTTTTTTTTTTTTTTTTTTTTTTTTTTTTTTTTTTTTTTTTTCACAACGTCTTCGATTCGATCGTGAAATGTTCGCTTAGGTCTTACTCTCCCGACCACTATCACACGATTTACACTCCCCTCATATATATGTTCCGTCAACCTACTTTCATTCATCCTCACCACATGTCCAAACCGTACAGATGCTGTGTTTGCATTGAGCTCGTGTTGTGCCTATGGGACCATACCTTATTATTTTATGTTATACATTATAATTGTTGAAATATTAGACTTTTCTTTATCTCCGACCGAGGAACCTCATTACGAAACGGTTGCAGATTGTAATAATTATATTACTAACATTTGACAAGCGAAATGATCTTTTCTAACGTCAAAGATCAAGGAGTTCTCGTTAATTTCGTACGTTTTCATATAGAACGCTTTTCAAATGAGCCAGCAAATGTTCTGTATTAAAAAAAAGTATTGTGCAGTATTAACAAATGTGATTAATAACTATGAGCAAATGACTGTAACGAGGGAAGGAGCGCAGCCAGAGCGTCTGCCCTCCCCCCCCCGCCCGCGGGACCGACGCCGCTTACTGTATCCATATGAAATTTCAGATGAATGGGTTCAAAGGTATAACGTGATTAAACAGGCGTGTCGGGGCGTCCTTTGTTTTGTTTCAGTTTCAGCGATATTAGTTTTTTTTTTGTTGTCTTTTGTTCTTTTTTTTTTTTTCACTTGCTTAATTGTCGAGTATGCCCCGGTGATTGGCGTTAGATGTCGATGGCTTTTCGTCTCTTACGGCATCCACGAGAATACATGATATATTCTTAGACTGCTAATACACGTATAAAAAAAACTGTAATACGATTAATGTGCAAACGAATATATCAAAGCAGGTGTGCAACTTGAAATGGGAAGAAATTGTCTAGACACAAAAAGGTTTTGATTAAAGCTAATCTTCTACGTTGCAGCTTATCCAGGTCAATCCGCGACGTGTCTCTTTATTATATTGTTTATAATTATATATGTTTTGTTGTTGATATTTAATCTATATATATTAAATAAATTAAGTGATGAACTATGCCTTTTAATTAACCATTTCAAGTTGACTGTGACTAGAGTATGCCTTATTCTCTACATTTTAGATGTATATAGATGTATCAGTGTGAAAGAAGATGTAGTGACACGAATTGAGAAAGGGATGCTGAGCCGGTTTGGACATGTGGAGAGGATGAATGAAAGTAGGTTGACGGAACATACATATGAGGCGATTGTAAATGGTAGAGTCGGGAGAGGAAGACCAAATCGGAGACGTTATGGAAAAAGGCCAGGTCAAGAGAAGTCTAAACCAACGAGCATGCATCCGAAGATTGGTGAAAGTGGGATAAGCGAAAGACGTATGTCAGGACCGTATCAAGTGGAAGGAGATTGTCTCTGCCTACCCCGTTGGGAACAAGGCGTGTATATATATATGTATATATAGGTCATTTTGTGGAGTGAATAAATATATGAACTAGAGGCAGAACATGCCACCTTACAGCTGTTTCTTCCTTATGGAACCTCGTCATTAAAGATTCTGCCACAGATTGTGAATAATATCGTTTATCATTAAATGAGTTAATTTCATTTGTTTGCTTGCTCGAACTAGGTGTATACTTTCAAAAGTCTGTGCTATGTAATATCGTTTACCAACTGAGACTGAATGGATCAATCATTTGTAAGGATTAAACATATAAAATTAACACACAGAGTAACTGCGACTAATAGGATCAATAGAGAGGACCGAAACTCTGCTTTAAATTTCAACATTCTAAATGGGGTACTTAATATTTGGGATAACTTTTCTGTGGAAGAAACTTTAAGTAATTTACTTTTACTTATCTTAAGCCAACTAGATACATACCTACATACATGTATTCACGCCTGTTCTCAACGGGGTAGGCAGAGACAATGGTCTTCCACTTGCTACGGTCCTGACATACGTCTTTCGCTTCTCCCACTTTCATCAATCTTCGCATGCATACTCGTTGGTATACCGCAAAGCCTCAAGACGAAATTATACAATCAGTGCGTGTTGCCAGTGATGACATACGGATCCGAGACTTGGTCCTTCACTGCAGCCCGTATGAGGAAGCTCAAAGTTGCTCAGCGCGCTATGGAAAGGGCTATGCTCGGTGTTTCTCTGCGTGATAGAGTCTGCAACGATAATATCCGCAGCAGAACTAAGGTAACCGACATAGCCGTAAAGATCAGCAAGCTGAAGTGGCAATGGGCCGGCCACATAGCTCGCAGAACTGACAACCGCTGGGGAAAAAAGGTTCTCGAGTGGCAGCCACGTACGGGCAAACGCAGTGTAGGACGACCCCCGCACAAGATGGAGTGACGACCTGCGCAGTGTTGCGGGAAGTCGATGGATGCAGGTGGCTCAGGACCGTGCTTCGTGGCAATCTTTGGGGGAGGCCTATGTTCAGCAGTGGACTTCTAATAGGCTGAAATGATGATGATGATACTCGTTGGTTTAGAGTACTCTAGACCTGGCCTTTTTTCACAACGTCTTCGATTCGATCGTGAAATGTTCGCTTAGGTCTTACTCTCCCGACCACTATCACACGATTTACACTCCCCTCATATATATGTTCCGTCAACCTACTTTCATTCATCCTCACCACATGTCCAAACCGTACAGATGCTGTGTTTGCATTGAGCTCGTGTTGTGCCTATGGGACCATACCTTATTATTTTATGTTATACATTATAATTGTTGAAATATTAGACTTTTCTTTATCTCCGACCGAGGAACCTCATTACGAAACGGTTGCAGATTGTAATAATTATATTACTAACATTTGACAAGCGAAATGATCTTTTCTAACGTCAAAGATCAAGGAGTTCTCGTTAATTTCGTACGTTTTCATATAGAACGCTTTTCAAATGAGCCAGCAAATGTTCTGTATTAAAAAAAAGTATTGTGCAGTATTAACAAATGTGATTAATAACTATGAGCAAATGACTGTAACGAGGGAAGGGAGCGCAGCCAGAGCGTCTGCCCTCCCCCCCCCGCCCGCGGGACCGACGCCGCTTACTGTATCCATATGAAATTTCAGATGAATGGGTTCAAAGGTATAACGTGATTAAACAGGCGTGTCGGGGCGTCCTTTGTTTTGTTTCAGTTTCAGCGATATTAGTTTTTTTTTTGTTGTCTTTTGTTCTTTTTTTTTTTTTCACAACACAATATTTCCGGTGCACGCGGTCGAACGCAAACAAACAGGGAGCGGGGAAATACGATTGATGGGTTAGGCATTATCGACGGGAATCACATCACCGGGCAGAATAAGAGTAGATGAAATAAATATAAGACAAAGCGTATCACCAATCTACTGAGCCGATATCTACCGCGCTGTATATACAAGAAATCATTAAAAGTCCACTTAGCCTGTCATTGTATCACACTGATTGGACATTACAGACCCACTGTACCCTCGGCGAGACCTACAGTGTTAGGACGGGCTAAGTGAAAACCTAAATGATATCGCATTTCTTATTTCGTTTACATTGAGCCTACCGGCGACTATGTTGCTGATTAGTTATAATAACTGTGAAGTGACAATCAATCTTACAGACGCTCTGCCTACCCCCAGAACCAAGACGCAATGCCCACTACTTCAGCCTATTATATAGTGTACTGCTGAACATGGGGATGATCGCGCCAGTGCTCCGCCCCATCACTAGTCTGTGAGATTTAAGTTTTGCGATTTCGGATGGTCATTCCACTGTTATAAGGTCGCCAGTGTCTAGTTTGTCTCCTAGCGGGGTGTACATCACGTGAAAATTTAACACGGAACAAAACGAATATACGGCGGAAGTAGATCTGTACCGCCTACAGATCTACTCGACTCGTAAGGCAGAAAAGCAGACCCACCGCCTGATTCACCGATAACACACATATAACCGTGGTAGCCGTGGTAGTGGTTCAGGGCGCTCACTTTAGTATAATAGAGCGCAAGTGATCCGGGTTCGATCCCCGGTGACGGTGTCACTAAAATTGTTAATAGCAATTTTAAGTGCTGTATTTACCACGTGATCAACGGTGAAGTAAAACCACCGTGAGGAAGACTGCATATCAGAGATTTCTCTATATATAAATAAAACAATATTATTTCGAGGAAATGTGAAGCCCGCCAACACGCAATGGAGCAGCGTAGCGGGCCATTCCCGGTTCCTACACCTTCTCAGATATTTGAGAATGGAGGCCTTTGCCCAGCCGTGGGCACTTACAGGCTGCTTACGTTCCACAGCAGAGCGAAGGCCTCGTCGTTACATTTAATAGGTTAATGATGCGGGAACAGACTTGTCGGTTGCCTCGTTGAAGATAATATAAACGTTCGACAATAAAGCGCTGGAGAATTCGCCTCGCGCTTTATTACACGAACGCTACATCCCCGTGCGGCGAGATAAATTAGCGGTTCCTTTTCAACATTTCTGCTGCTCATTCCTTTGTTAATATCGGGGTGGGCGCGAGGCCGTTGACCCGCCTCTATCGCGAAGAAAGCCACATCGAGCTAGCATTAATATTTCATGTGATTATTCATTCATTTCCAAATAACCACGAATACAGTGTACGCGATCGGAGACGTTACGTTGCGAAATATTATCGCATTGCGTAAGCGCTCCAGCGTTTCATATAACGATCCTTGGATTGAGTTTCCCATTTAAGGAGTCCATAGAGAATATGGATGGATGGAATTTATGAATCGCACTGACTTCCGAACGTTTTAGATCGCGGGACCGCGGTGTCAATTCTGATGGGATGTTCGAATTACAAGTGAACGGAAGATTTATCTGTGCTACGGTTTCTTTTTAAACTGCTGCATTCATATAGGGGCCGTATTTGCTGCTGCTCTACCGGTTTGCTACCACGGCCTCGCCAGAATACCGGCGTGAAGTAGACGCCATCTGACGCAGAAGCACACTGCGTTTCGTACGGTGCGTGAGGCAATCGGCGGTCTCAATCTACCTGCCCATCCTCACTACCCATCTATCTTCCCATCTCACAAATACCGCTAAAGGCAGGGTAACGCACCTGCAGCAGCTCTGGTGTTGTACAGATGTACGTGGGCGATGGTAATCACATACCATTTTCCATAAAAAAAAACACTACCACAAGGAGTTATAAAATGATTCATAACTCTATATCTGAATTGAAGCAGAATGTTGCCATATCGAACCTCAACTCGTGCTAATAAAATTAGGCCAGCTTCCGGCTGCGCAGCTTGTGCGTACTCTATAAAGCTGCTAACGAAATAAATGAAATGAAACGAATGAAAATCATTGATTTAACTAATGAAATTCTGTTTCTAAAACAGGTACTTTCTGACGAAGAAGAAAAACGCGAAAAAAAATGGCACTCTGTTGTGTAATGTTTTAAAAGATTTTATAATTTTTTCAATCAATAATCTCAAGCATGTTCTAAGATGCTACACTAATGCAGTGTATGCAGATCCGAGCTGACCAGCATCCAGAAGGAGCGCCTGTTAACAAGCAATTATATTGCATGCATATCCATCCACTTTTCACCCCTCCGAGAGATAGAAAGCGTGGGGCGGGGAGTCTCCTCACCGGATTTGATCAGAGAGTCATATCTTGTCACCTGTTTATAATTGAGAGGTCTAGAGGCTTCTAAATATTTTTTTATTAAGTCTTTGGAGAATCTTATAAATACGTTTTAAATATAACTACATTTTAAACATACTCGCGGGTGACGTGTCGCTCATTAAATTCAAACAAAAGGGGTTTGCGTAAACAACAAACACCGTTCGAATAAACATTAAACACTGAACTTTTATATATTTACCACACGCGCTTGTTGCTAATTACCTGCAAAGTTAAATTATTAATAGCGTCGTTTAGCAACAATATCGTCTGTAGAGCCGAGCGGCGGCTTCTGCTGCTGCTGCACGAAAGGGCCGGCGGGACCGGGTTGCTGCCACGGCCTCCCAGAATACCGGCGTGAAGTAGAGGCATATTGCGCTTCCGCGTTTCGTTCGGTGAGCGAGGTATCCGGAGACCCACTCCCCCTCCCCGCCCCCCTCCTCAGCCTCCCTTCCGGCTCTCAAATACTTTTAAAGACCGGCAACGCATCTGCAGCACCCGGTGCTGGTGTTGCAGATGTGCATGGGCGTCGGTAATCGCTTACCATCAGGTGATCCGCTTTGCTCGTTTGGCACCTTTCCCCATAAAAAAAAAATGCGCATTTTGACAGCCGGATAGTCTTCTTCGTGGCTATTTAGGGATTAACATAATATTGCTATTGTCTAAATTATTATCGAACGCATGCATGCAAATTTACACTAGTGTTTTGTATTACAGAATTATCAGACAGAAAGAAAGTTTTGTTACATTTAGAGGACAAAAAATGCTTGACAACTGCGTATAAATCGAACCGCTTCCGGTGTCTACTACCCTCCCTAACTAACACCCCCCCTTCTCTCCCCCCCCCCCCCCTTACGCTGTTCCGCCAGTTAATTGCCAAAACAATTAAACCATTTATCAACAATGCGAATTTAAGTGTCCGATTTCGTTGAAAGTGAACACCGCGCACACACAACCCTAATTATTTCACGTGGTTACACAATTTTCCATTTATTTTCACCTTCGTACCGATATAAGCCATATTTCCGACCAAACTAAACGATTCAGTAAAGTACTAACTGATATGTTTTGTAAGTTTCTAATAATCACTCAAACGTTTAGTCATTATATACTTAAGTAAATTTTCTTGTTTTAATTAACGCATCAATATTACCTATCCATTTTTGCAACAACCAAGAAATCGGACTGAATTCAGACTAACCTATGTCTAGAATGTGTTACATTAATTACCTGCACTACATTGTGTCAGTTGGCTATATAACCTTGCACAAAGAGCCGCAATTTTCTAGAGTCCCAAACGCTGTTTTAAAGACTAAATTAGTTTAACCATGTAACTCTGAACCACCATCGTGGAGTTCAACGTACACCTTAAGCTCTCTCGTACCAGTTATTTTATACGTCACATAAAGAAAGGTGTAATCACGTACCGGTCGTTGTGGACGGCGAGTTCGGGACACGGGACTAAAACACGGAGGCACCGTGGAACCAAGCGAGGAAGGAAGCGGGCGGAAGACCCTCGAGTAAAATAAATAAAAGGTCAATGACGCTGCCCGCTGCAGCGTCGCTCTGAACCCTCTGGAGTAGGCTCACAGCAACCCCGGGGCCGGTTAAGGAGGTACGAAACCTCGGCTTGGGTTACCGTTAACAAAGGTGGTGTCGTGCCTGGCTATTGTTTGGATATTTTATGTGAAGTTATCGCCTGCAGAAACTTTCACAGCGCTATGTTGGATTTTTTATAGAAAGCGCCATCTACAGATTTTATTTGTTCGTTGTAGCTTTCCAAGTCATTTATGTCTTAAAGATTCTTATGTAGTGAGATAGATGTCGCTGCAGAATATCGCAGCAGATATTAGTCTCTATTGTGCATGCAAGAAAGAATGTTTTCACAATCAAATACAATTCGAATATAGATTATTGGATGCGTCCCTTGTGTTGACTGGGACGCGCCGCCCGATGTATTCAGTTTGCAATGACAATAAGAGCGGCGTGTCGTTTGAAACCGGCCATCCGCCGCTGTCGCGGTCAAAGTCTCTATGTTCTGTTCCTATTCGAGTTGTTACTTAACGTAACATCAGCGTGCTTTCAGCGAGCTTTCAGTTGCATGCTGGGAGCTTTGTAAACACGCACAATGAAAAACGTGGTATAACGCCAAGTTTACCCGCTTGACTATTGACTGCTTTACTAAATTTAATGAACAATGGAGTACCGCAAGGCAATAAAGCGGTGTCGACCCCTTTCTTCTGCGATGTTATTTCCAGGATCAAAACTTTGAGCACGCCGGCGCTTGGCCATCCATTAAAAGTCCAATGTTGAACATAGACCTCTGTCAAAGTCTGGTGGGTCAGGACCGCGATGGCCACCTTCATCCACCGAGCTCGTGCAACACTGTGCCAGTCGTCACGCCATATTGTGGAGGAGTGTATTTAATACATCAAAAGGAATCACAGTATTACAAAAGCGTTGTGTTATTTAGATAGAACACGTGCAGTGCCTGTCAAATGTTATGTTGCTTTCCCAGTAGTTAGAAAATAGAGTAGACATCGACTATAATTGCTGCGAAAAACATTGAAAAAACAGTGAACGAAAACAAGATTTCAAAGAAACACAACACCCCTTCGCCTCCTGCATCCAATTCGAAAGTAACACACAATCCAATATTTCGGCGGCGCGCACGGCCTCAGTCGCGATTCCGTTTTAATAACGGCTCAGATAGATCCGTGGGCAAACATTGTCGGGATATTTTTGTGTGGGGATAGAAAAAAAAAAAAACCCCCGCTGGGCAAAAAGGTGCTGGGCGTTCCAGAGTAATAATTGGCTGTAGCAATTAACACTGTTTCGCCCCGTGCGCGGCCGGTTTAATCCAGCGTCAGTTTTTACCACGAAAGGATCGCTACCAGCCGCCCCGCCCGACAATCGGCACAGAAGCGAGTGTAAAAAAAACGCTTTCGAATATATTGGCAATGGCGATTCGTATTTGTCGTGAGATTTTTCCCCTTTTTACCCGACTTCCCCTCAAGGAAGGAAGGAAGGTTATGGGTTTGGTTTTACGCATGTTTATTTCTTTAGCACGCTCTGGTAACCCAGACGGTTTGGTGGGTTTCAACATATGTGGTGTCGTTAGATTGGTCTTCATTGTGTTGTAATGTTTCGGTATCATATTTATATATGGTGTGTGCGAATCAAAAAATAGAGGGGAATTTTAGAAGCTTGTGAATTGGCGCCCATTTTCTTGTTTTGTTTATTTATCTTCGTGATGTAAATTGTAAATATGCACGAGATATATATACATTTATATTCACAAGATAAACATAAATAAGATGAAACTGATAAAGTTAGTTAATAGAAAGACAATAAAAGAAAGATAAATATGTAGGACGATTCACTTTTATAATACGTTTTAACAAATAAGTGTATTTCTCATTAAAGAAATTCATATTTTATTTACGTTTTATTTAATGAATCTAGTCTCATCAAAATGCGGATTCAAATCAATTTGTATCGTCAATTAACAAGATTGTTACGAACTATGTCCAAACCTTATTGTGTGCAGCCTACATAGATTCTTAATAGTATCTCGCATGGAACATGAACCGCACTTCACCCCCATAACACGTCCCATTAAGAGGACGGACAGAAACACCTATCCCAACCGCATTACTCCCGGACTTAACCAACCCTAAGTGTAATAGTAAATGGAAGCCACACTAAAGGAAATTGAGGATTGTTTGAAGGAAACGATCATACTATGTCATTAAAATGTAATATACGGCAATATTCTATTGAGTCATGATTGCTGGGTGGTTAGGGGACCGGACCTCTACGAATTTGATGATCGATTCGATCTCCCGTGTGGGGGGCTCGTAGTCATTTACAATTTTATCTTATCATATAATTAAATATTCACAGAAAAAAATATATTATTAGTCACACAAATATTGTTATTAAATATAATTAATTAAATTACATGCAATGATCATACGTATTGAGCGTAAAGAATAAAAATATTATTTCGAGGATATGTGAAGCCCACCAACCCGCACTGGTGCAGCGTGGCGGGCCCTTCGCGGCTCCTAAACGCTCTCTGATACTCTTATTTGAGAAGGAGGCCTTTGCCCAGCAGTGGGCATTTATAGGCTGCTACTTTACTTACTTTACTTGTACTGGTTTGACAATACATTTAGTTTTTCTTTTCTTTTTCATAAAATTAACCGTCCGGTTTCGTCTTGTGGGTATTCAATTATGTACTTAAAAAATAGCATCAAGTGCAAGTGCCCATTGCTGGGCAAAGGCCTCTTTCTCAAATACTTGAGAGGGTTTTAGAGCCCGCAATGGCGGGTTTTTTTTATTATTCCTTAGTTTTTTTTTCTTTATAGAAGATGGGGGCAACGAGCGTGCGGCTCACCTGATGGTAAGTGATCACCGACGCCCACGAACATCCACAACACCAGAGGAGCTACAGATGCGCTGCCGGTCTTTAAGGAAGGAAGAAGCTCTTTTGGTATTATCAGTAGGTTTCCTCTCGATGTTCACCTTCGTCCGACGGGCGCGTGGCGAACACAGCACATGAACCGCACCGCATCGAACCCGGGTCCACGCGCTATGCGAAACTGGAGCGAGCTCACTGAACACCGGTCTGCCACGGCACCGTTAACACAAGCACCACCAGTAGGAAACGTACCGTTCCTGCGATACAGCACACTGCACAGTCTGCAGTGGCGATATGCGAGCGGTAGGCGAATGCGATTGGCGTTAAGCAATAGCTGTCGTCTGGTTAACACAGCGGTACATTAAAACGATGCGATAAATTGTTATTATCGCTTCGGAGCGGACGAAATTGTTTTCGGGCGCGCTTCGTTTTAATTCATTAACCGTCTGGGTATTAAATAACGTGTTGTATTTCTCTGCAGCCGGTACTGCTTATGATACGCAAGCTTTTGTGTTTCATATATACATATATATAAACTGTCAAACGTGGTAGAGCCAAGCAGGGGCTTTTGCTGCTGCATGAATGGGCCGCGCTAATACCACGAACTCGCCCAGTCCCCTCCTCCAAATATCCTTGAAGGTCGGCAACGCACCTGCAGCTCCTCTGGTGTTGCAGCTCTAAGTACGCGATGGTTACCAGTTACCGTCAGGCGAGTGGCTTGCACGTTTGGCCGTTTAATCATAAAAAAAAAAACAAAACAAGATAAGACTTCACTCGTGTGCGAGTGGCTTTGGCAACTTCAATGGATGTCAACGCCGAGGGCCTCTATGCGCGATGTCCAAAGCCTCGCAGACCTTAACCATACCGGCTCCCGTACCTTACGAATCGGAACCCGACCGTCGTTACACTTTCAAAACGTAACTATAATTTCGTATTCTATTCGCACTGTGACAAACCCCTGTGGCAAACGAGACGTCGTGAATATAATAAAAACATAATTGTACGCAGAGGAAATGCGTTAATAATAGTTCAGTTTCATTTCAAATATTTAGCGCTCGCTTATATAGAAGAGATCATTCGTTTTGTTCTACTGTTAATCGCTATGTAGCATACAACATCGCGGCGTGATCAAAGGCCGACTTCGATCGGTAACGGTGTAAGTTCATGCATTCGCTAATGCATCAATCTATGATATTCCTTGGTTTGATGCGTGCCGCGTATTTGCCGCGATCAAACAGGAGAGTGGTGGTTAATTAAGTAGTTACACGAGTTCGCTTCCTCACTGTGGATTATATGCGGGTGGCGTTCGAACGATGGATCGAACGTGTAATTTGTGACGCTTATCGCGAATCCCGATAGGTTTTATTTTATTTAATCTTTATTTTAATACCTTTAAATAAAAGTATAACAAATGGCGGACTTAATGCCTCTTGGCATTCTCCGCCAGTCAACCCGGGGCGTGGAGAGATATTGCAAGGGTGCCAAATATTAAATTTGTGTAAAAAAATTATTTATCGTACCACTGTAGGTAGATTATTGTGACGAAAGGTTCTTATAATGCCTATGTCCCTCTAAATATGTCTAAAGTGTTTAATAATACATCTTGGGTATTGTAAGATTTGTAAATTTCAAAGGGCAAAGGATACAAACCGAATATACATAACTGAAATGTAAGGCGATGGCAGTATGGAAATATTGTGTTTTTTAAAGAAAGAGATAAGAAATAGTGTGAAAGCGAGATAGGATGTCATTGGATAGATTGAAAAGAGACAATAGATTAGTGTGAAAAAAAAATTTTTTTTGTTCAAAAATATCTAATAATTCATAACTTCAGAGCTCAAGTTCAATAATGTGTCGAAATTAAATAATATAATATTATAAACAAAAATTATAAAAGTTGTATAATTTCTCTGACAATAACTATTGTAGCTTTTGCATGAATTGTATAATATTTAATTGTTTTGTGTCTTTTGGACATTTAGATGTTTATATAAAGGCTGTCTCAGACTAATTTTCGTTTTTAGATGTTAATTAAAAAACAAAATATCAATTAAATCTAATCCAAGGTAAGAAGTGTTTACGTCTAATTGTGTATAAAATTTGTAACGTCTCCTTGCAGTTAAAATCGCTCAGGTCTTAACTGCATAGTCTGCGGTGTTCTTAAACATGTTCCCCGACAGTTAAGAGATCTGAAACATATAATCGGATACCAGTCACCACCAATGTGAAACCATCTATTAAACCCACGCGCCGATTTCGCTCGGACAGTTTTACAATATGTAAACTTGACGCGAATATAAGTATCTTAAATTAGCACACACGATATGTTAGGATCTCTTAATTTACTCCAAGTAGAGGACCGTACCGGGTACGCCTCTGTGTCTCCTGATTAGGAGGCGTATCCCCTGACCACTCTGCTATGGTTCGGATTAATACATATAAACCATTCTCGTATTGAATTTCAGTTGAAAGTTTAGAAGCTATAAGCGAATGGACAGATAAACGCGGATCGAGACATTCTTTAATACTATTTAAGCTTTCCAATGGGTCATATCAAACAAAGCCAAGCTACTTAATATGTCACAGCGAATAGAGTTACAATTCGCTTGCCTATTGTTTGTTGTTATAAAAAACAATGCACCAGATTATTTATCTAAAAAGTTTACTTGGTCCAGTGAATATAACCATCATAATACGCGTGGCTCGAAATATTTCGGCTAACTGTTCCAGGACACGTCGCTGCCGCTTTTCTAGGTAGTTTTCGTTGCTTAGCCACCAAGTGTTGGAACAACCTACCGCCACCTCTTCGTGGGTACCAATCTAAGGCTAGTTTTTTAATTAGGTTAATAGTGGTATGTTCTGTGTTAAAATTTGTCAGTCCTGGTTGTAAGATACGAAGGAAACTTAGACAATTTAAAGAAATTAAGTTACAGTTTAAAGTTGTCTATTGGAGGTTAGACGTATATTACTCTATGCTGATGCGGAATTATATTGTAATTATTATTATTATATTGTTTTGTTGTTATTTATATTTTGATTCCTCATGTAGTACAAAAAGCCTGACCTGCTCGCGTAAAAAAAAACAGGTTTCCGACAGAATACCAGCGCTGTAGTTGTGGTTTAGCATAGCTACAGCATTATGCTAACTCGGACACCGTTTTGTTGCTGCAACTCAATAAAATATTATTATTATTATTATTTGTTATGTTAATTAAGTTTGCCTTGTGTGTTACTTGAGTTGTGGCGATGAATAAAGTACTATCTTTCTTTCTATATCGATGAACTGATTGTACGACTCGTACAATCACTGGGTACCATTTTAGCTGGTGACAAGCGACAAAAGCAACAAGTGTATCGGGCACGATGTGGACGGTCTAATCCAATACTGACACATCAGGTGACACTGATCTACGACAGCCTAATTAGATGTCTAATTAGTAGACTAATTAGACATCTACATGACCGTGGGTTGCGGGTTACGTTCCGGGATCGGGTGTTTGTGCGTGTGCAATTTCAAGCATTGTAAATCAACACTGGAGAAATCGTAACGATTTCATAATCAGCTGTAAATGTCACTGTAAGTTGAGAATTAGAAAGGCGTCCAGTGTCTCTTGCCGTTTTCACTGGAAAGTTGTATTTATAATGAAAGTAGATGTAAATTATTAACGTAAGGGGGTGAAGAAGTGAAATTAAGCTATTATTTAAAGGTGCTGTGGTCACAGGGGGACTGAGGTGAATAAAAGAAATCATAAGTCGCTAAGCTCGCTGGCGTAGTGGCTGAGCTTTTAGCTGCTGCGCTGTGTGTGGCGGATTCGATTCCCGCACGGGAATAGTATTTGTATGGACAGCAAATAACTATTCCTGGTCTGGGTGTTTGTCCGTGTGCATTTTATGTACGTATACTGCCACCGCGACACAGGAATACTGTTAGCCAGTCTGTGATTACTACCTGTGATGGCGTTATAATGGCAAGGATGAACATCTCCGAAAGGGCTACTTTCTGTTACAACTTCGTTTCGATACTTATTGGGATAAATATATATATATTAATATATATATATATATATATATATATATGTATATATGTATATATATATTTATATATATATCGATCACAGTTCATTGGTGCGTGGTGATGACGTCACGTGAAATACGTTCGACGTTGCAAAGCAATGGAAACACTTCAAAGCAGACACAAATACAAACATCAAATATGGGTACAGTTTTTGTTGAACATGCGACTTGGAAACATTTCTGCGGTTTTCCCGGGATAAATAAATATAGCTGTTTGTGTGTATGTTTATTTATATGTATATATGTATATGATGGTCAGAGGTCAGATATTTTAGTCTTTTCAAACCAATATTCACGATAGCTTAAGGAGATCAAATTGAGATGTGAGCCCGTCGCTGTCTCAGTGCTGAAGACGAGATGAATCATAAGTTTCGATAAATTAAATAAAACCTTCCATCGGCTGACTCAGCCTAATACGGTGCAATGTATAATATTAATTGTTTCCTAAGCTTTTTGAGCAGAACTTTTCGTGAGAAAATAAAAAAAATTTAGATTACATTTTTTTAAGCCTCTGAAAATAGAGCTTTCATTCTTTATTAGATGTTCGGATTCGGTCCGGTTCGGATCTCCATCGTTCCTCGTACTCATTTTAGATTTATTAAAAACGCTTATTTATGTAAAAAATTTACCACGGCTCTCAAAAGAATACCTTCATAAAGAGAAAAGCTACACGAAACTCTGGACTCTTTGTTTTATTTTTCTTCTTTTCATGTTTTTATTACTTCGTATTATTAAATGATCATGTAACATGAACAAAATCATCAAAACTTTCTTAAATGTATTCAAGTGATGAGAAATTGAACAAATAAATGTTGATTCGTAATTAAAAAAAAAAAACTACATAAATATGTTCAGACAACATCCTGCCAGCTAAAAAGAGTACTCAACCAACGGTTCCTTTCTCACTCCGTTGAAGTACGGAACCGAAAATTATGCAGCCAGTTATAGCAATTCAATAAGCAACGGTATCTCATTAACAGGCGCTAATTGCATCATGCTGCAACATGTTGCAACATGTTCGAGTGATTTTTTACAGTGTTCTATGTAGAGGTAAATTCATTTGCCAAATACGCCTCTAATTACCTACTTCAACACCTGTCGATGATTAAAAACACCTCAATATAATTATGTTCGTGTCTGTTTTATTATAATTGGCTACGGCGTCATAGTGGCAGGGATGAAATCGACCAATTTCATTTTAATAATAAAAAAAAAACTATAAGAGGATACCATGCTAGCTTGTCTGTGAAGTCACAAAAAGTGAAGTAAAGTAGTAGCCTGTAAGTGCCCACTGCTGGGCAAAGGCCTCCTTGTTGATTTTTTTTTGGGTTTTTTGGAGCCGGGATGGGCCCACCACGCTGCTCCAGTGCGGGTTGGCGGGCTATTATTCTTTTATTATTTCTCAGACATGCAGGTTTCCTCGCGAATGTTTTCCTTCACCGCCGAGCACGTGGTTTATGCAGGACATGTTAAAATGTCCGGCACCGGGGATTACACCCTGGTCACAATAATTCCGTGCGATGACTTCACTTCCGTCGATAAAATCATACGATGTTATTCGACACACGGTTTCGTTTCTTGGTAAACGCGATTTGGAAAAAGGACACCTTGTTATGAAATGATTAGGTTTTATTTTAACGAGTAACTATGTCACGATGTAATATATGAGGCGAGTGTAAATGGTAGAGAGTCGGGAGAGGTAGACCCAGGCGAACATTTCAAGATCAAATCGGAGACGTTCTGCAAAAGAGGCCAAGTTACTAGAGTACTCTAAACCGACGAGCATGCATGCGAAGATTAATGAAAGTGGGAGAAGCGGAAGACGTATGTCAGAGCCGTAGCAAGTGGAAGAAAATCGTATCTGCCTACCCCGTTGGGAACAAGGCGTGAATATATACATACATAACGATGTCACGTGTTTTTTTGTGAAATCTTAGGTGGTATAGCAGCTAAGGAAATCAGCGCCGCAGCCTTGGATTTTTGGACACTGACTCTTCGTTTTAAATTATTATATTACAAATATAAGAATATATAAGAAACGTTACGCGCGAACACATCTGTACATTTTTTTTATAGAAGAAGGGGGCAAAGGATCGTGCGGCGGGGGCAAAGGTAAGTGATCACCGACGCCCACGAATATCCGCAACACCAGAGGAGCTACAGATGCGCTGCCAGCATTTAAATTTAATACATATTTAGATATATATATAAAATGTGAACGATATAAGCGTTTTGCTTTTTCACCAAGTAGAGCCAAGTGGCGGCTTTTGGTGCTGCACGAATGCGCCGGCTCGACCGGGATAGTACGACGATCTCGCAGAATACCGGTGTGAAATAGAGGCTTCTTGTGCTTCTGCGTATCGTTCAATGTTGAAACCCGATATTACCGGTCACCGGAGACGGTGACGGGTAAGTGCGAGCATCTTTCCCCCGCGTAAAGCTAAAAAAAAAAAGAAAAAAAAAGCGGGTCCATGGTCTAGAGCCACAGATGTACGTGGGCACTCAAGGTAATCACTCGAACCGTCCAACGCGTGTACCTTTTGCACGTTCGCGTGGTTTAACATAAAAAAAAAGAGAAAAAATCGTCGAATACCCAAAGTTGTCGAAATAAGAAATTCAACCGCGAACGGTGTGCGCACTTAACTAATGTATTTTATTGCCGTCTTCCTGTTTCCGTACGTTACAATAATTAATTTAAAAATAGAATATTGACGTATTCCGGAATTGCGCCATTTCCACAAACAATAACGTATTGTTTTGTACACGCATTAATAAAATCACAAGGAACGGTGGAATATTTATTCGCTTCTCGCTTTGCACGGAAAGCAAGTGCTGTTTGTTAAGATCTGACTGTAATGCACCGAGATTGGGTCTTCATCCCACATTACATGTGCATGGTTCACATGTATTACACATTGACATGATTTTTTTTATACTATTTATTTATATAAACTCTACTAAGTGTGAAATTAGTTCAATATTTAGGTACGGCAACTTAAAACAAATACAAAATGGCGCCTCGTATGTCTAATTATTATCATGATTTAAAGACTGTAGTTAACCGCAGTTCGATTTTTAAATTCTCTGCAATTTATATCCGAACCCCCGACAGCTATATTAGTAGATAAAATATTCGTAATTCGTATTCGTGTGAAAAGTACTCGATAACGTTGAAACACATACTCTAAGGTTCCAAAACAGTTTGCAACAATGTTGCGTTTTTTTTAATAAATGTATTTGTATGGCGTCCCTTTTCACAGACACACCCGCGACCTGCGACACTCGCTTACTGGGACGTGCGTATTTCGGCTGGGTTTCGAACCCGGGAACCATGAGTCAATAGTCAGTCTCACGCCAACTACAAAGCTAGCACGCTGATCAATGGATGCTGTATATGTTTTTGTCAAGAGGACGCTCCCCAATTCACAACTGATAAAGACGAAGAGTACGTAACAAATATGTATAAATATAGTAATTTATTTATTATATAATTACAAAACAGTATTGCAATTTAAAAGTATAGATCAATTTTATTTCATAAAAAATTTAGTCTGTTTACCATTTTTTCTTTGTTCCATATTTTTAATTAAATATAATTAATAATAGTCTATGCATGTACAATAAAAATTATAAAAAAAAAAAAAAAATTATTAGGTTTAAATTACAGTTTTATCTGGTACGAGGCGAGTTTATTACAATATTTATTTGTGAACATTTTGTCAATAATTTATTATACCGATTCATTAAAATATTACACAGTTGATAGTACTGGCAACACTGCGGAATCGCTCGCGATGCACCAAATAAATCCACATCAATGGCAAGCAAGTTGAGACAATGCTCACGCATCAATCGCGGGATCCCGGCGCGGGACGACGGTGACACCACCATCGAAACGTATTTGCGCCCTGACAGAATCGAATTTAAACAATGGCAGGTCGAAAAGTGGCGCCCCGCTCTCACGGCCCGGCGTCGGCCGGATCAAATATTGACCGGGGTTTACGTTCAACACGTCAAATTTCCCCGCGAAAAACATTCGCAAACAAAATAATGACGCGGCCCGCCGGTACGCGACCGAGCCGCGCTCGGCATAGTTCACAAATTAGTTTGGCAGGCGCGAGAAAATTTAATTGAACAACCGTTTCCGATGGCCGCCGACGGTGATGTATTAACATTTATTGTTTTACAAATTAAAGATAACCCCCGGACGGCGTCCGGCGCTCGCGAATTTGTAGCGCGTGTTTTTTTTTTTTGTCCAATATTCGCTCCGGTATTAAACGCTCGCTAATCGGCCGCGTGAAACTTTTATTAATGGCCAGTTGTATTTCTTTTTTTTTTTAATTAAATAAAAAAAGCAACTGACGAACGCATATCTATATGCATACGGCCGTCAATGCGTTGTTCTATTATGCACAAATTGTTTTGTGGTTTTGAATGTATCAGCTTTAATGAATTGTTGTAATATCTAATAATCTCTTGTTATCGGAATGGTTCCTAGCGTTTGCCAGTGTTCTGTAAGTGACGGACCCAAGCGGCGGCTTCTGCTGCTGCTCGAAATGTGAAGTGTAGCCGGAGGCCCGCTCCCTTTCCCCATTCCACTCCTTATCCACCCTCCCATCGCATCAAGGGTATTCGGGCCCTTAAAGGCCGGCAACGCACCTGTAGCTCCTCTGGTGTTGTAGATGTACCTGGGCGACGGTAATCACTTACCACCAGGTGAACCGCTTGCTCGTTTGCCGTCTATTGCATAAACAAAAAAAAATATGAAAATAACCAAAAGATAAGTAATTAATACGTATGAGTACCAAAAACTATTGTTTACAAATGCGCACAGTTCAGTAATAAATAACATTTTCATATAATCGTGAAGCAGCGTAGGTATCGTCAACGAACAAAAATAATTAATTGCAAAACGTTATGGAAAAAAATAAAATAAGTCGTAAACGAAGTACTACGCATACCGAAGTGTGACGTCGAAAGGAGCAATAACAGCCGAAAGCATTAAACCTATTGACAGGTTAATAACAACATCCCGAAACGTTCGATAGGTACCGAAGAATACCGGGTCCGGTACGAATTGCACTTGGTGTTTAGTGAACAAACGTAGCAGTGAAGGTTGACACCGGCTCATTGGAAAAATTTAGGACATGAGCAATTTTTTTTTTTATAACCTCCGAGCGTTTAAACGATCTAACATACCATGTGATTTCCTGTAAACATCTTCGTATCAAACATGTTTGGAGATGCGTTATCACTCCTGAGCACTGACAGGTAATGTCGCAGAGCGTGTAATTATGCTACTTAATACGGCTCCTGTTCAGAAAATCTAAATGTAACTAACGCCTAGTGAATGCAACGGTCGAAATATTTAAAGGTGTATGTATATATATATTCACGCCTTGTTCCAAACGGGGTAGGCAATCTTCATCCACTTGCTACGATCCTGACATACGTCTTTCGCTTCTTCCACTTTCATCAATCTTCGCATGCATGCTCGTCGGTTTAGAGTACTCTTGACCTGGCCTTTTTTTTGAACGTCTCCGATTTGATCGTGAAATGTTCGCCTAGGTCTTCCTCTCCCGAGTCTACTACCATTTGCACTCGCCTCATATATTTGTTTCGTCTACCTAAATTAATTCATCCTCTCCACATGTTCAAACCAGCTCAGCATCCCTTTCTAAATTCGTAATATAATTATACATTACGTTTAATTACGTAATAAAGATCTGATATGTCTTTACAAAGCGATTTATCTCAACAGTTTTTTTTTTATTTATTGTAACTTTATTTAAATACCTTTAAATAAAAGTATTACAAAGGGCGGACTTAATGTCTCTTGGCATTCTCCGCCAGTCAACCCGGGTCGTGGAGGGATATTGTAACGGTGCCAAACATTAAATTTGTTAAAAAAAAGAACTAAAATACATGAATAACTTTACACTTACAATTAGATACATACTGACGGAATAAATACATATATATATATGTATATATATACACACACATACAGGTGACACACGGTGAAGGAAAACATCGTGAGGAAACCGGCATGTCTGAGAAATAATAAAAATATTATTTCTAGGATATGCGAAGCTCGCCAACCCGCACTGGAGCCGCGTGTCGGGCCCTTCCCGGCTCCTAAGCCCTCTCTGTTACTGGTATTTGAGAAGGAGGCCTTTTACATACTTTTACATACACATAGCTAACAAAATATTATTATAATTACAATGACCGATGATATCAATTGCACTAAGTAGGAACGTATGTCTCTAAGAGGCGTTGTTCACAACTATATAGTTTATAAGTGTTTCATTGCGACAAAGCAAACCCTAAACGTCCAAACGTAAAGACCGCCCAAGTCCCATACGTTTCGCCACCCGCTTGCTCTGCTCAGAGTTACGGACCGGCGGCGTTACTCGCTCGACCCTCACAAATCGTAATCGGGAGTGACGATGACTCAATCTCGCGCCGTATGCACGCCGACTTAGATTTATACGAAGCGGACAAAGCGACGGGCGGCGCTATGGAGCCGTAAGCGAGCGGGCACTACGGCCGTGCCGTTCGTTTTTTTTTCACGTGCAACGCGTGTCAACGCTAAAGCGCAGGACTCGACGCCACCCCGCGCTCTGTTACACCGGCCGACGACTTGCGTTAGTCCCAATTCGGTTCTAATCTAATGCACGACGCGGTCGCTTCGTGTGTTCATAACGGCTATTTATACGGGGGTCTACCTACACCAATTTTAGGGTTTAACTCGTCGACATTGACTGTTGTTGCCTCGGCTATTTGTTATCCATGCTTGGATTAGTAAACGTTAAGATATATCTGCAACACCACAGATGCTGCAGGTGCGTTGCCGGTCTATAAGGTTGTTTGGGAGATGGGAGGGAAGAGGAGGGGAATAGGGAGGGAGGTAGGCCTCCGGTTAGCTCACTCACCGAACGAAACGCAGAAGCACAAGATGTCTCTACTTCGCGCCGGTATTCTGCGAGGCCGTGGTATCAATCCGGTCGAGCCGGCCCATTCGAGCAGTAGCTAAAGCCGCCGCTTTGCTTTACCACGCTGTGTATAATTATTATTATAAATTTTTTGGGGTATTTCTATATTTACTCATCTGGTTGGGTTGTATAAATAAATACCATAATATAAATAATATTTTATAAATTATATATATATAATAAAATTAAATAGATAATTAAAACCCAACCAGATGGAAGCCCCCGGCAGGGGAGACCAGACGGCCGAGGGTTAGGGAGAAAGGGAAAGAAACCGGCGGACAATCGGAGCGGTATCGAGTAACACTGCCTTCTGCATTTGAGCTCGGAGCGGTCCGTCACGGAGTCCCAGCCGCCTCAGATGTTCCGAGAGGCTGACTGGGATTACCCCATTCGCAGAGACGACGATCGGAATAATTTCGGCCGGCATACCACCCCACATGTCGGTTGCCTCGTGAGTTAGCTCCAGATATTATTATAAATATTATTATAGTATACGTAATGTATGAAATACAAATCAAATAACATAATTAAATTAACTATGGAATGTCACAGATGAATTCTTTCAGAGACAACATCACAGATGACTGAAAAATAAAAACTCGTGTAATCTATTATGTAGACGGATAATTTGAATTTCGAACCGTCGATAGTTTAATTATGTAGGGCGAGTTGAAAATAGTTGGATATTGAAAAAGGAGTCCCGTGTAGTGGCGGGAGATTTTCAATAATGCAGCCAGCACTCGTACGTTTCCTGACGGCGACCTCGAGGTTAATTAATTTGACGTATTAAAACACGCGCGCGCTCGTCCGCCATCTTGTCATTCGCGTAATACTGAATAATGTATGTCCATCGTAATGTGGTACCATCGAGCTGGTCCGGCGCTGGGAGCTGGGTGACGGAACTCTTGAATGGTTAATAGTAAACCCGTCGTGTTTGGGCTCATTGGATTTGCCTTGACGTGTTCTATTTGTTTCAAGAGGACGAAAGTGATCGAGCGGCAAGCTTGAACTTGTCTCGAGGACGAGACTCGTCACCTGAGATTCTTCGTCACCCGGGGATATGAACAGTGCATAGAGGTAGTCCGTTCGTCCGCGCTGTCATTACAGTCCAATGGAAATATCCCATACTTTTTTCAAAAAAAAAAAATTAAATCGAAAGTGTTTGCGAACGCGCCCGAACAAACAGCAAAAACAACTGAAACAAGTATTCGCATTCGTCGGCTATACCATTGTATTTTCGTCCAATTCCGAATAAAGCAACGTTTCCGTACAAAATCGGTACCAAGGTGAAAAAAGAACAACAGCCCTAGTTGGGTAGACCCTGGACGGCAAATGGGAGCATCGAAATTACGAAGCATCTCCCCCCCTTCCTCCCCCCCTTCCCCGCGGACGGTCAGAAAACGATATAGATCAATTAAAACGTGCCCCCCCTCCGACGTGCGACGGGAGCGGAATTAAAAGCTAAACTTCGTTATCGAAGAGTTATCATTTTGGGATTGAAAGAAACTTGTTACGTCGTAGTCTATGATTCCAATTTCGGAACGTATCCGACGCCCTGATTGGGTTCCCGGTAACTTATAACGGGTGATTCTTTCCCATTATGGACGTCGCCGGTGCCCGGTCCGAGGCTGCGGACGGCGTGAAGTTGTGCGGTGAGCTTTTTTTTCAGCGGCCGCCGGCTTTGGGTCGCCGACTATGTACATGGTGACGACTAGTTATTATAGATATATATATATATAGATAAATACATAATAAAGTTGTGCGTTACCTGTACGCGTTGACGCGCGGAAAACGTTGACCACATTCTGAGCGCCGCTGACAGCATAATCTCGATTTAAAATTGTCGCAACGCGCGTTGGATTGTACTGACTTTTTGTATATAAGATACCTGAGCGATTTGAAGATTGCGTGGCTCTATATTAAATAAACATCTGTTTTTTTTATTTCAATGCGTTATTTTATTCACTTAAAAAAAATACTTTCTTGCTTAAATCTTATAATATGAAGTGACAAAGGGTGGACTTGATGCCTATGGGCATTGTCTGCCAGTCGACCCAAGAGGTTGGTGAGATACCCATAGAGGCTGTATTCATTTAACTAAAAGTACTAAAATATAAAATGATATATATGAATTCATCTATCACCATCTATATATTCAGCATTCGGTCTGCTACCTCAGCTGATCCTATTTATGTGTAATTCGCGTTATGTTGCGGATATAGTCGTTGTAAGATTTTTTTTTTTACGGGAAAGGCGGCGGCAAACGAGCAAGCGGTTCACCTGATGGTAAGTGATTACCGTCGCCCGCGTACATCTGCACCACCAGTGGAGCTGCAGGCGCGTTGCCGGCCTATAAGTATATTTGGGGGATGGGAGGGATGACGGGGATCGGGGTTGGGGGAGAGAGCAGTGCCCTTCACGCCGGCATTCTTCGGGGCCATGACACAATCTCGGTCTACCACAAATGGAAGCTTCTGTTTGGCATCATATATTTAATTGTCAGTGATAATATCCCATATCCCTATCGTCGGGTTCCATAAGAGTCAACTGAAGGTAATGTCGATCAAACGACCTCTAAGTCTCGGCTGTTGGCGAAATCTCTCTCATCTCTCTCATCTCTCTAATCTCTCTTAAAAAAAAATGCTAAACCGAATATACTAATCTGTGTATTACAATTCCGTTTAAACTAAAAACCATAAAACGTTAATTCTAAACGTAAATAGTCACGTCACTGAATTGCTATATTAGTTAAAATTAAAGTTAAAACGGCAAAGTAGGTCGCCGGCAAATTAACGCTCACTGTGTTTAATATATCCCATCACCCACACGTTTAAATAGATATCGTAAAATAATTCACATCTATGCCGTCCGTGAGAGCCGTATTTACAATGGCCTTAATAATAGTGGGGGGTTAACGAATAATAATACAGCTAGCCGAACGCTGTAGCAAGTAGCGTTTGCGGTCGAGAAATTGCTGTATTTATTATAATAGTTAAAAAAATTGTTAATAATAATGAAATAGATGTTGATAATGCCCCAACTGAACCGTTAATTTTCCAAATTATAGATCTAAATCTTTTATACATTACGCCGTTCGATATCTTATATTGACGCGCGAGTGCTACCGAAATACGATTATTAAATGAAAAGTCCGACTTCCGTATTACATCGGAATATGCCAGTTCATAGGACTACATTATTGGACAGATCATTCTCTGTACAAGCTGTTAGACGCGCCCAATCCATACCAGTTTTTAAAAATCTCGTCAAGGCCATCTATCTTTGTAACTTCGTTTATTTAGACAGTTCTTTTATATATCTATTGATTTAGTCTATTTATGTATATGTAAACATATATAATAATTATTTTTGAAATGTGTATGTATTTCTATAATATGTGTATATTATTTTTTATGTGCTTTTTTCATTGTGTATCAATTGCTTTTATGCAATTTCCAAATTCATTTGAAGAGATCGCTTTTAGCGATTGTTCCATCTCTCATGTCTAATTACGTTCTTGTACTATTATATTAATTTCCTGTTTTTGGTGTGCAATAAAGCGTATTCTATTTGCATCGGCCAGAGTCATCGGTACATAGGTCTAACTCGGAAAGCTACAGCAACAGCCGGCACAATACCTTTGGATGCTCCGTTTGTAGTCACCAGGCCGAGGCGCCGGAGCCGCGGAGCCGAGCCAGTTCGCTACTTAAGTCATCGCAACAGGTAACATTGTACTTAAATAAGTACTAAAGGGTACTTATTTAAGTAAAAATGTTAGTTGGGACGGAATTATTTGGATAGAATATATTTACGTTATAGATATTGGGTTACGTAATATATGTTTTCGGTGTGCTTTATTAAATTTGACATCCGTGACGAACATAGCTTCCAGATGAAAACCAGCCCGGCTCTAAAGCTTGACAATAAGCTGATCTGAAGACCTATCGGTCCAGCCAAGTGTAATTGTTACTTTTGATTTATTTTGTACCTTATGCTTTTATTGAACTCGTTTTTGATTAACACACTCCGAGTGTGCTGTCTCTTTATGCTGCACTAATAAATATTTTTCTTTCTTTCTTTCATTCGAATCAAAAAGACATTCCTAGCCACGTAGTAAAACCGGAGCGGCTTGTACATCGCGCCCTTTATTATTAATCCGGGGGCGGGGTGCGCAAATAACGGAACGGTCGAGTAACATTGTGTACACTCGAAGTATAACGCTTATTAAATAAAATATTGGACCGTATTAGCGCCAGCCAAGGTGCCCAACTAACATAAAACCGATGCATATTTTATTGAACGCGCCTTTCCTTATGTATGGTGCTTATGTTTTATTCAGAATTACATTTCCCAGTTGCCGTTAGCGATATGAAGCTATATATAATGCATGGAGGACGCAGACGCCCTTCAAAAATAACGTTAATTTTAAATGAACGGAGCGACTGGCGGCGTCCTAGGCGGAGAGCTAAATTCGATAAAGTCTAGGTTGTTTACAGGAAGCAACTTAATAAAGCGTCTATTTGGCCTCTTCCGTCGAGCGCGGGAAAGACGCACGGCTGTCGTCTACAAAGTGAGTTAGTTCCAGGGAGTCGATCGAGTTCCAGCATAGTGGGTAGTGGATGTTATAAGCGAATACAATGAAATAATACATACTGAACGTGGAGCTAAATTTATTTAGAACACTACCTTTCCAGGCTTTATTTACAACTGCAACGTAAATAATAAATGATGCAATTTCAGATACTTGAGAATGTATAAACTATGTTATAGGTTTCACCGTCGCTTCAGCCAAAAGATGATGTGTAGAAGTCTGTTAATTGTAGTAAATGACGGGAAGTCTATTTTGTAACTTACATTGTATCATTTCCTTGAGTGCTAAATACATTTTTTTTTCCTTGAGACTATGAAAACTGAGCATGTCTTTTAATTGTCTGTATCTAATAATAACTATAATACATCCGGCGAATGTATAACTGTATTCGATTTTAGTTGTACTATTTATGAGAATGTTATAATTCGTTATTATGCTAACAAACCAGGTTGAAGAACAGCGATAGGAAATTTAGTGTCTGAGAAATAAAAGACTAAAAATTTCGTGGACACGATTTCTCCTGCCGCATTGGAGCAGCGTGGTGAAACTCCTCTCTTTAACAAAAGAGAATGAATAAGAGGCGATCGGGCCCAGCAGTGGGCTGCTGCCTTACTTTATAAGAAATCGACGCTAAACTAGAAAACACAATATGAGTGCTCTAAACAGTTTAGCGATGACCAGAGCCGATCGGGTGCCGACGGTAATGGAGGGCGGGGGGGGGGGGGGATGTATTATCTCGAGAGGGAAGCAGGGAACGCGACCCGTTGGGCTTACATTTTGCATGAAGCGAGGCCGTGCGAGCGGTGCGGTGGGAGCGAGAGCTCGTGCGAGAGGGACCCCTCTGAATCTACATTTTAAGCGCATTGTAAGCAAAGGCATTATTAATGGATCAGGTTTAGTTGTCGGGGAGCTGGGCGCGACGGCTGCCAAGAGTGTGCCAGCGTTGTTCATGCATCATGCATGTGTCATTCATATTTGATCCCTTTTAATTTCAGGCGTCTCTTGTCTGCGGAGGTGGCGCGATGGGCTTTCGTTTGCGGCTCGATGGGACGGAGCTGAGCCGCACGTGAGCGGGTGACGCGGCGGGTTCGATGAATTCAACGTCGCAGCGGCCTCCTTTGACTGATGACCTCTGGGGTTCAAAGTTAACTTCGTATGTGGTTCTATTTTTTTATTTTACGGCATCGAATTATATCCATTTTTATCTATCGACGGAATGAGCTACAATGTAATAAATGTTCGAGTCATTCTATGTCTCAGGAGACGTCCGTGTAGGCACCAATCTTGATCGTTTGAAAGGTGCAGATAGTCAGTATAATTACAGGCGTTCCATCTTTGTCCTCAGGAGTGACGACGCGTCTGTCACCTACTTGTCCATGGGCACCGCACCAGGACTGACCTGTCCATAAGTTCACTACCGAACAGAGGCCATGCCCAGCGTAGCGAATGGTTCGAGAGGGGGAAGCCTACATAGCCAAGATGCAGTGACGATTTTTTTTTTAAGTGGTAAAGGCAGCAAACTAGCAAACGGTTCGCCTGATGGTAAGTGATGGTACCGTCGCCCGCGTACCGTACCGACTTTCACAGAGCCGCGGGAAGTGGATGGCTAGCGGCACAGGACCGTGCTCTGTGGTGTTGACTTCGAAGTCCGTACAAGTGCCGTATGATAGCAGCATATGAGTGAATGGATGAATGAATGAATGAATAAATTTAATGTATGAAAATTCTTTTTTCTTCCACGTTAAGATAGTTACGTTTGTCAAATGTCAATTCAAAATTATTTTTTAGCAAACTACCAACGTTTCGTAATGGGGTTTCTCTGACAGAGACGAAACAGACGTAAGAAACTACTTGGGTAGGTAAATATCATAAAAAAAAAGGCTTGGTGAACAAGAATAGGGTGATCCACCAAATTAAAGGGCAATTTCCAGCTTCCGCAAGTGCAAATATGAGCTATTCATTATATCTGCTTACCCCTACGTGTGACAGACGTGAATTATAAAAAAAAATTACTTCCTTTATTATATGGACTAGGACCTGTCGCCCATAGGGCCTAGGCCTGCGCAGACGATGGGAGTCCGTTTTAGTCCGTCTAAAGTAGATAAAACTGAAACGTGCAGCGCACAGAAGACGGATCAAAAGTAACGCGTGCAAAACGACTATGTACTCTTCTCTAAACTTCCGGCGAACAAATGAACGTAAACAACGTGTGAGTCGTGCGCGACGTGTGCGACGTGTGCGCCGTGTCCGTCGCAAGTCCCGATGGACATTGCACGGACGCTTCGCGTACTTTTGTATCGCGGACAATGGCACCTCCCTAGCCACACGGGTCGCCTGAGAATAGGGAGGGTATCCATTTGTCACCATGCAGTGTAGTCAAATGGGATTCCGCAACCCTCCCTTATATATTTTTAAAATCTACACATATTTGTTATGCCGAATGTGAAATTTATACACGCCAAGGGTCTGAGAGATTCGGCTGTGTGTTCGTGATAGACGGACGGAAGAGAGTGATTTTATAATGTAAAGAATGCTGAATTCAAACTCAGATCAAATAGGAATGTAAAGGATGAATTTGTACGGCAATGGAATCGATCGGGATACATTAAAGTTGGAATAGCTTAAAGCGAAGAGCAACAAGAAGTTACAAATTAAACTACCTGAGAGGGAGCGTCAATGTATACGAAGCTTTTAAAAACTTCGTTCAGGAATGAAAAGTTTTCGAAATTTAAAAGGAACTAGTAATACTCCAGGCGCAAGTATTTATTTTTATCCATAATATTCTTTCTTTTTTTCTTTTCTTTTCTCGGGCGCCGGTGCCCTATGTAGCAACAGTGTTTAGCTATCCGCCAGTGACAAGCTACTTAAATAATTTTACGACAATTCATGACGTGATACTTCGTTCAGGTATTTATTTATTCTTTATCGAACAATATAAAACACAGGATTAAAAGGTGGACATCTTGTTCAAAGCATTCTGTGCCTGTCGACTAATAGGTGTGATAAAAAGAAAAGTGATAATCGGATCGAGATAGTATTGAACTTCCCATCCCACCCTGTTCGCGATCATACCTCGTGAGCGTCACATGGATTACACATAGACCGAAACCAATTTCACCGGATTTAGTCGAGTTTAATTTCAACATGTCTAATCGTCGACTTTTCGGGTCCTTATTGCACATAGCTGTTACAACTAATAAAATACTCCGACTGTTTTAAGTATTTAGTCGAGTTTAATTTCAACATGTCTAATCGTCGATTTTTCGGGTCCTTATTGCACATAGCTGTTACAACTAATAAAATACTCCGACTGTTTTAAGTATTTAGTCGAGTTTAATTTCAACATGTCTAATCGTCGATTTTTCGGGTCCTTTATTGCACATAGCTGTTACAACTAATAAAATACTCCGACTGTTTTAAGTATTTAGTCGAGTTTAATTTCAACATGTCTAATCGTCGATTTTTCGGGTCCTTTATTGCACATAGCTGTTACAACTAATAAAATACTCCGACTATTTTAAGTATTTATTTTTATCCATAATATTCTTTCTTTTTTTCTTTTCTTTTCTCGGGCGCCGGTGCCCTATGTAGCAACAGTGTTTAGCTATCCGCCAGTGACAAGCTACTTAAATAATTTTACGACAATTCATGACGTGATACTTCGTTCAGGTATTTATTTATTCTTTATCGAACAATATAAAACACAGGATTAAAAGGTGGACATCTTGTTCAAAGCATTCTGTGCCTGTCGACTAATAGGTGTGATAAAAAAAACAAAAGCGTGTGTCATATTCTACTAAAGATTGTTTCGTGCCATTATAAATAATGGCGCCATATCGGGAGAAGACAATTTCCTGCCTCCGATTAAATTTTCCAATTACTCTATGTTCAGACTCCGATGCACTCACGGCATAATGCACTATCAATATTATACATGGAAACAAGAATAATACAGAAATTAAAAACAAAATCAAGTCACAACTATCGATTTGATAGTAAGCGTCAAAAGTCATCCATGATATTATAAAACTATAATGGAGTTCTCCATTTTCATCATCATCACAAGTCTACTGCTGAACCTATTTGACACAAAGCACAGACCTGAGCCAAAAGCATTTACAAACTACTCGCTACATTGCGCAGGTGCTCGCTCCGTCTCGCGGGAGGTTCTTCGCTGCTTTTGTTTGTAAAATGATTCAATTTGAGAACTTTTCCTCGCCAAAAAACCCAGGAATCGTGTAAGTGGATATCACACTCTTACCAGTTTCTGTTACCAAAGGGCAGAGCGACTTCTGTTGTCTTCTGCGGTTCGAAGGGTACAGGAAGCCAGTGTAATTACGTGCTGTGAGGCCGGCCATCTTATTATTCAGGGATGGCGACGTATCTGAACAATCGCAGATGAGGAGATCGTTTGCATGTTTACAGTACTCTAGCCGGTTAGCGTAACCGTTAAAAAAAGGTATAACCACGACAGGCCGAGTGGTTATGGCATATGCCTCGTACCAATTCCGTTTTTCGAAACTTGTATCGCTTGCGATCTGTATCGTTGCTTTGAACACTCAAAAAAGGCAGACAGACTGACGGCCCTTTTCTTTTTATGGGGGATGAGGCAAACGAGCAAGCGGCCTGAGAAACAGATGATTACTGACGCCCACATACATCTGCAATTCCATAGGAGCTGCAGGTCCGTTGCCGGCAGCGCATCTGTAGCCCCTCTGGTGTTGTGGATGTTCGTGGGTGTCGGTGATCAGTTACTATCAGGTGAGCCGCACGCTCGTTTGCTCCATTCTTCTATAAAAAAAAAAAAAAATGTTCTTCACGCCGGTATTCTGCGAGGCCGTGGTACGAACGCGGTCGTGCCGGCCCATTCTAACCGCAGCCGCCGAAAACCAGACGCGTTGTCCCAAATATCTATTTCTATACACGCTCAGACGAATACCCCAACATTGGGCACGGTCGTGCGAGCATATACAGTGATAAAAAAGAAAAAGTGATAATCGGATCGAGATAGTATTGGAACTTCCCATCCCACCCTGTTCGCGATCATACCTCGTGAGCGTCACATGGATTACACATAGACCGAAACCAATTTCACCGGATTTAGTCGAGTTTAATTTCAACATGTCTAATCGTCGACTTTTCGGGTGCTTTATTGCGCATAGCTGTTACAACTAATAAAATACTCCGACCGTTTTAAGTATTTAGTCGAGTTTAATTTCAACATGTCTAATCGTCGATTTTTCGGGTCCTTTATTGCACATAGCTGTTACAACTAATAAAATACTCCGACTGTTTTAAGTATTTAGTCGAGTTTAATTTCAACATGTCTAATCGTCGACTTTTCGGGTCCTTTATTGCACATAGCTGTTACAACTAATAAAATACTCCGACTGTTTTAAGTATTTAGTCGAGTTTAATTTCAACATGTCTAATCGTCGACTTTTCGGGTCCTTTATTGCACATAGCTGTTACAACTAATAAAATACTCCGACTGTTTTAAGTATTTAGTCGAGTTTAATTTCAACATGTCTAATCGTCGATTTTTCGGGTCCTTTATTGCACATAGCTGTTACAACTAATAAAATACTCCGACTATTTTAAGTATTTATTTCGAACAGGCGGAGCTTCGCCTTACGCGTTGAGATCTGATTTCCAATAAGATGCCTTTGCTACAGGTTAATGCGCTTTTATACAGACTTTATGCGGCAATCGACCATAAATAATAAAAAATATATAGGGTATTTCCGGTATGTAGAATTGCATAATTAAAATAAACAACTGTCATTTGTTAACGGAAATACCCTAAGATTCTCGAGTGGCAGCCACGTACAGGCAAACGCAGTGTAGGACGACCCCCCACAAGATGGAGTGAGGGATGGACTGCGCAGTGTTGCGGGAAGTCGATGGATGCAGGTGGCTCAGGACCGAGCTTCGTGGCAATCTTCGGGGGAGGCCTATGTTCAGCAGTGGACTTGTGATAGGCTGAAATGATGATGATGATTATAGGCTACAGAACACTAACGCATTTAAGTTCTATAAGGACAAAATTAGTGACCACACGTATGTATTAAATGACGTAATTCGGCCATCACCGGACCGTTGAAAGAGACGACCAACCTTACCGTCCTGTGAATAGTCCACCATTCTAGCCATTGTGATTTTCAAGGCAGGGTAGAACTCTTAGTTGCCCGTGTTCTTAAAAATTCGGGCTGTCGATAATCCCGATTCAACTCTGGTAGAAGAAAAAAAAAGTTTAAGTGAATACTAAACTAATAGTTTTAATTAGTTCAACTAAAGGACTTAATGCCATCTTTGGGGAGGCCTATGTTCAGCAGTGGACTTGTGATAGGCTGAAATGATGATGATGATTATAGGCTACAGAACACTAACGCATTTAAGTTCTATAAGGACAAAATTAGTGACCACACGTATGTATTAAATGACGTAATTCGGCCATCACCGGACCGTTGAAAGAGACGACCAACCTTACCGTCCTGTGAATAGTCCACCATTCTAGCCATTGTGATTTTCAAGGCAGGGTAGAACTCTTAGTTGCCCGTGTTCTTAAAAATTCGGGCTGTCGATAATCCTGATTCAACTCTGGTAGAAGAAAAAAAAGTTTAAGTGAATACTAAACTAATAGTTTTAATTAGTTCAACTAAAGGACTTAATGCCATCTTTGGGGAGGCCTATGTTCAGCAGTGGACTTTTGATAGGCTGAAATGATGATGATGATTATAGGCTACAGAACACTAACGCATTTAAGTTCTATAAGGACAAAATTAGTGACCACACGTATGTATTAAATGACGTAATTCGGCCATCACCGGACCGTTGAAAGAGACGACCAACCTTACCGTCCTGTGAATAGTCCACCATTCTAGCCATTGTGATTTTCAAGGCAGGGTAGAACTCTTAGTTGCCCGTGTTCTTAAAAATTCGGGCTGTCGATAATCCTGATTCAACTCTGGTAGAAGAAAAAAAAGTTTAAGTGAATACTAAACTAATAGTTTTAATTAGTTCAACTAAAGGACTTAATGCCATCTTTGGGGAGGCCTATGTTCAGCAGTGGACTTTTGATAGGCTGAAATGATGATGATGATTATAGGCTACAGAACACTAACGCATTTAAGTTCTATAAGGACAAAATTAGTGACCACACGTATGTATTAAATGACGTAATTCGGCCATCACCGGACCGTTGAAAGAGACGACCAACCTTACCGTCCTGTGAATAGTCCACCATTCTAGCCATTGTGATTTTCAAGGCAGGGTAGAACTCTTAGTTGCCCGTGTTCTTAAAAATTCGGGCTGTCGATAATCCTGATTCAACTCTGGTAGAAGAAAAAAAAGTTTAAGTGAATACTAAACTAATAGTTTTAATTAGTTCAACTAAAGGACTTAATGCCATCTTTGGGGAGGCCTATGTTCAGCAGTGGACTTGTGATAGGCTGAAATGATGATGATGATTATAGGCTACAGAACACTAACGCATTTAAGTTCTATAAGGACAAAATTAGTGACCACACGTATGTATTAAATGACGTAATTCGGCCATCACCGGACCGTTGAAAGAGACGACCAACCTTACCGTCCTGTGAATAGTCCACCATTCTAGCCATTGTGATTTTCAAGGCAGGGTAGAACTCTTAGTTGCCCGTGTTCTTAAAAATTCGGGCTGTCGATAATCCTGATTCAACTCTGGTAGAAGAAAAAAAAGTTTAAGTGAATACTAAACTAATAGTTTTAATTAGTTCAACTAAAGGACTTAATGCCATCTTTGGGGAGGCCTATGTTCAGCAGTGGACTTTTGATAGGCTGAAATGATGATGATGATTATAGGCTACAGAACACTAACGCATTTAAGTTCTATAAGGACAAAATTAGTGACCACACGTATGTATTAAATGACGTAATTCGGCCATCACCGGACCGTTGAAAGAGACGACCAACCTTACCGTCCTGTGAATAGTCCACCATTCTAGCCATTGTGATTTTCAAGGCAGGGTAGAACTCTTAGTTGCCCGTGTTCTTAAAAATTCGGGCTGTCGATAATCCTGATTCAACTCTGGTAGAAGAAAAAAAAGTTTAAGTGAATACTAAACTAATAGTTTTAATTAGTTCAACTAAAGGACTTAATGCCATCTTTGGGGAGGCCTATGTTCAGCAGTGGACTTTTGATAGGCTGAAATGATGATGATGATTATAGGCTACAGAACACTAACGCATTTAAGTTCTATAAGGACAAAATTAGTGACCACACGTATGTATTAAATGACGTAATTCGGCCATCACCGGACCGTTGAAAGAGACGACCAACCTTACCGTCCTGTGAATAGTCCACCATTCTAGCCATTGTGATTTTCAAGGCAGGGTAGAACTCTTAGTTGCCCGTGTTCTTAAAAATTCGGGCTGTCGATAATCCTGATTCAACTCTGGTAGAAGAAAAAAAAGTTTAAGTGAATACTAAACTAATAGTTTTAATTAGTTCAACTAAAGGACTTAATGCCATCTTTGGGGAGGCCTATGTTCAGCAGTGGACTTGTGATAGGCTGAAATGATGATGATGATTATAGGCTACAGAACACTAACGCATTTAAGTTCTATAAGGACAAAATTAGTGACCACACGTATGTATTAAATGACGTAATTCGGCCATCACCGGACCGTTGAAAGAGACGACCAACCTTACCGTCCTGTGAATAGTCCACCATTCTAGCCATTGTGATTTTCAAGGCAGGGTAGAACTCTTAGTTGCCCGTGTTCTTAAAAATTCGGGCTGTCGATAATCCTGATTCAACTCTGGTAGAAGAAAAAAAAGTTTAAGTGAATACTAAACTAATAGTTTTAATTAGTTCAACTAAAGGACTTAATGCCATCTTTGGGGAGGCCTATGTTCAGCAGTGGACTTGTGATAGGCTGAAATGATGATGATGATTATAGGCTACAGAACACTAACGCATTTAAGTTCTATAAGGACAAAATTAGTGACCACACGTATGTATTAAATGACGTAATTCGGCCATCACCGGACCGTTGAAAGAGACGACCAACCTTACCGTCCTGTGAATAGTCCACCATTCTAGCCATTGTGATTTTCAAGGCAGGGTAGAACTCTTAGTTGCCCGTGTTCTTAAAAATTCGGGCTGTCGATAATCCTGATTCAACTCTGGTAGAAGAAAAAAAAGTTTAAGTGAATACTAAACTAATAGTTTTAATTAGTTCAACTAAAGGACTTAATGCCATCTTTGGGGAGGCCTATGTTCAGCAGTGGACTTTTGATAGGCTGAAATGATGATGATGATTATAGGCTACAGAACACTAACGCATTTAAGTTCTATAAGGACAAAATTAGTGACCACACGTATGTATTAAATGACGTAATTCGGCCATCACCGGACCGTTGAAAGAGACGACCAACCTTACCGTCCTGTGAATAGTCCACCATTCTAGCCATTGTGATTTTCAAGGCAGGGTAGAACTCTTAGTTGCCCGTGTTCTTAAAAATTCGGGCTGTCGATAATCCCGATTCAACTCTGGTAGAAGAAAAAAAAAGTTTAAGTGAATACTAAACTAATAGTTTTAATTAGTTCAACTAAAGGACTTAATGCCATCTTTGGGGGAGGCCTATGTTCAGCAGTGGACTTTTGATAGGCTGAAATGATGATGATGAAGGACTTAATAAGGTTTATATTAAAAAAATGTTTTCGAATCAATTGCTCGGTTCAACATCCCACTCCAAATTATCGAATTCATATTTGTCATGCAAAATGTTGATGCGATGGGCATTCACGTCTATTTTCGAGAATCCCTGACAGGGTCGTGTTAAGATTCGACACTGCGCTTGCCGAACCGAGGCGCCACAAGCGCTCACTGAACACTTGCAGACTAATCGACGCGCTTTGAATTTTTCACGGCACCCCGTCCGCGCATGCCTCCTCCACGCGAAGCACGTCGGAGCTTCATCTGCGGCCGCAACTTACGCAGCATCAATGATGCAGCATCAATATGCTCTTCCGTGTAGAAATATTTCCATATACTATTTCGGCCACCGATCGTTATTGCTGTAAAGGTATTATAAGTAAAGCACGTGGGTAATGTGACATCGTGTGATTTACGCCATTGCAAGGAACGTATAAACCAGTCAGCTGCGCCATTCCGGTGTTTGATATATTCAAGCCTTCTCCCAACGGGGTAGGCAGAGGCAATCTTCATCCACTTGCTACGGTCCTGACATACGTATTTCGCTTATTTCACTTTCATCAATCTTCGCATGCATGCTCGTTGGTTTAGAGTACTCTTGATCTGGCCTTTTGTCAGAACGTCTCCGATTTGATCGTGAAATGGTAGATCTTCCTCTTCCGACTCTACCCATTTACACCCTAGTAGTTACAGTCGCTTATTAGTATTTGGAAATTAATTAAGGCATTTCCTGTTTCCTGTTGCTGTTGGTTATGTTATAATGTAATTTTGTTTTCTATGTAGAAGTTAAATGGTCGAGAGCAGTAAAATCCAAGTCCGTTATATTCTTTATTATCGCGTAGACTAAACAAGTGGTGAATAGAAGTTAGCACAAATGTAAATAAAAGTGTATCAACAATTACAAAACCTTCCCGGTCACAGGTTCAAAGTTAATAAAGAAAATATATGGTTTAAAAAGGGTTATTATAATCATAAGGAATACACGGATGGTAATAATCACTGGGAATAATATGTTCGCTACCTAGCTGGTTATTTAGTATCATACTTATTATCTGTTATTTAATAAAAACAAAATATTAGATTGAATGGGAGATAATAATGTATCTTTATTACGTCAAATTCAATTAATAATATTAAGAAAAGCGCATGTTACTTTGTTTTGAAATCGAATAAATAAAAAAAAAGACCACATATTGTTTTGCTATTTAAAATTTGTTATCCAGCATAAAAATCATTATGCAACAAACAAGATGAAACGAGAAGTTAATTTGAATAAATGATCCAAAGATTAATAATGTGAAGTACACCATGTAAGGGGGATGCGGGCCTCCGGTTACCCCACTCACCGAACGAAACGCAGAAGCACAAGATTCGTTGCGTTTACTTCGCGCCGGTATTCTGCTAGGTCGTGATGGCACCTATTTACAAAAGCCGCCGCTTGGCTCTGTCGCGTAAAAAAAAAAAGGGGGAGGGGATGATTTTTATCAAATGCATATACTTTAGAAATCATTTTATAAGTGACTGTTGAATTAGTAACCACTATAAGTGTTTCGCAAATAATTAAAAGAAGCGTCCGAATAGGGACAGTCCTATCGCGATAAATCCCCGACAATCGTCATATCGTCAGCACGCGCAAAAACACCGGGCGCCGTGGCGTATCAACGAACCGTGCAAAAGTATTGGTGTTAATATCAGTGTGGTGCAGACAGCGGCGTTAGAGGGATAAAAGTGGAAAAACATTTTGAAACAAACCCGCGACTCAAGGCGGCAAAGCCGACGGCTCACAAAGGGCCGCACTCCACAATTTTCTCAAAATAAAAAAAAAAAAAAACCGCGCGCCCGCGCCAACTGCGCCCAGAGTGCAATTCAAATGGCTCGACCCGCACCTACGTACATAAGTTATTAAAAAAAGTGTGCCTTTGCTGTAGGTTTTAATAAAAATAGTCCTCTCGCGCTACCCTTTGTCAGAACATCAGAGGAGCTTGTGCCATACCTCTATTAATGTGAGGGCTGCCTCCAAGACGCACAGGGCCGCACTCGGCGGGGTAATTATTAATTAGCTTGCAACACTAAATAACTCCGAATTGTTCAGTGTTTTATTTTAATGTATCTTTATTTGTAATGCACGATCTGAAGTTTACACTCAGATTTAGACATTGCCGAAGAATATGAAGGACGACGTTTCTAAGTGCTGGTGAAGCGAGAGGTGGATTGTGGTGTGATGACGAGTGGATAAACATGGTCTCTACGTATATTTTTTTTTTATAGAAGAAGGGGGCAAACGAGCGTGCGGCTCACCTGATGGTAAGTGATCACCGACGCTCACGAACATCCACAACCCTCAAGCTCTTTTCTTCAAGGTCCCTAAGTCGTGACTGTTCGGAAATACCGCTGGCGACAGCTGATTCCACAAAGTCGAAGTGCGTGGCAGAAAGCTTCGACTAAAACACACCGTGGTGGAATGCCAACCGTCTAGGTGGTATCGATGGAACTTCGAATTCTGTCGCGATGTACGATGGTGAAACTCAGCAGCTGGGATCGATCCGAACACTTCCTCAGAACATTCCCCGTGGTAAATTTTGTAAAAAAAAATGCAAAGAGGAGCAACATCTCTTCGCCAGAAACAAAACAAAACGGATCACGGGCGCGACTGCTTATGCAAGTATATAACGAATTAAATATATTCTTGATAATTCTGAAGCGCTAAGAAGATGAATATTCCAATTGAATTTGCCGTTTATTCAAGCAGTCTAAAACTAGTTTGCCTCCTGTTGTTTTTAATCCCTAATTGCAAGTCTGTGCATAAACACATACGATATTTAATTCGTAGACGATTGACAAAATTATCTGAGCCAAAAAAAGAAAAAAAAAAAGAAAACCGTGAAAACATGTGCGTGTGTGAAAAAAAAAAGGAGATATATATCGCAGTCGAGGTCGGCCCTGAACGCTGAACGCTCAGCGCTCGCACAGTGTTCCCCGTCAGGCTACCCATGTTCCATGTGAATGCATAACGACATACAGACAAGAACCATTTTCTTGAAAGGCCAGCATCGCATCCGGCTCTGTGTGACGCACAATATATTCCAACATAGGACTGAATGGATGGAATGTTCCGGCAGACAAACATTTTAAGAAAGTAATTATATACGAGTGTGCTTTAACGCCGGCTTTGCATCGCGCCGATGCGTGTTCAATTTTATTAATGTGCGCCGGTTAGATGTTACGCTAAAGTTTAAGCAGGCGATTGTAGAGATTGTAGTGTTGTAAAATTTCATTAGGCGCGATTTGATAGTAGCTCGGGATCATTTCTAGATCGGATTTGAGCTGATCCGTGAGCGGGGAAAACATTGAACGCCTCCTTCTCAAATATCTGAGAGGGTTTTGGTCCATCACGCTGCTCCATTTCATGCGATGATGTTTTTTTATAATTTCACAGACATGCAGGTTTCCTCTCGATCTTTTCCTTCACCTTCGATCAAGTGATAAACAAAGCACTTAAAATTTGCCATTAACAAGAAACATTAACAAGATCCGGCATCGAGGATCAAACCCAGGTCGCTCGCGCTCCATGAAACTGATACGAGCGCCCTGACCACTAGGTCAACACGGCTCCAGCTACGATCGGTATAAGCATAGAACTTGCTCAATACACTCTAATTTTATTATTAGCTATTTGTGTATTCATCATCATCATCATTATCATCACTTCAGCCTATCACAAGTCCACAGCTGAACATAGGCCTCCCCCAAAGATTGCTACGAAGCTCGGTCCTGAGCCACCTGCATCCATCGACTACCCGCAACACTGCGCGGGTCGTCATTCTATCTTGTGGGAGGTAGTCCCACACTGCGTTTGCCTGTACGTGGCTGCCACTCGAGAACCTTTTTCATATTTGATAATCGAGATAATTTATTTAAGTAACTACTTAAAATACTTAATAACTATATAAGTACTTATTGCATGGTGTAAGTACCACATTTGACAACGTAAAGTGTATAAAATGCAATATGAGAAAATAGTTAAAACAAAATAACTATGTTAGAAAGTCACTATTCTAGTGCCTGATCTATCCCTAAGAGGAAAAACTTTAACATCAGCCGGCGCGTAAAAGTTACACGCGCTTGGCGTTTTAGCGTTTTAGGGTGTAAGCAGCAATACTTCAAATGTCAACCTCACCTGCACCAAATATGCAGGAACTCAAATCCAACAGAGCAGTACTGAGCAGCATCTCTATTGCGTGTTTGCCGAAACTGCGCTCACCGACACGCGTGCCGAGCGTAGTGAATGTAGGAAATTATTCATGAGCGGCATGCTAGCTTTAGTTCTTTATGTAGATACCTATGCCCAGCAGTGAGATTACACAGGCGCCTAAAGAAAGAAAAGACAGGACTTTAAGCAGGCTCGGTTCTATGCTCATAAAACACTCTCAATGTTTTCTATGTATCTAATTTTAATACGTCTGTCAACATTTTTAAACAGATGCACCGATTGCGTCTCGTATAACGTACATCTAAGTTACAAACGAGATAATAGAAATCGGAATAACTAACAGAGCCGTAAACCGTAGGAGCGCGATTAACAAGTTCCCTTTGAGCGACGCCTGACCCCACCCCCAGCGCCGTCTAACCTCAATATCAATGTACAAATAACGACTCCCGTTAAAGACTCAAGCATCACACTAGTCGCACAAAACACGTCCACTCAAGATTTGCATGCGAAACGTCGCAGCGCTGCCTGCGCCAACGATAATGTTTTCACATCCCGGGCTTTTGATAAGACTAGGCGAGATTTTTCATTCGGGTGCACGACGGGCGTCGCGCGAAACACGACCCTTCGACGCCGACCGTTTGAGCCGACAACGGCCCGGCCCGGTGGCCGCGCATCGCTCGAGATATTAATGAACGCATCGGTAATAGGCGAAACATACGTATGAAATTCAAATTTGCACGGGGAGGGCTCGGGTACGGCTGCGCATATTTAAGCGGGCAACGCTGTGTGAATTAGAATATCTTGTTGGCATTTAGAACGTCAGCCCGATGTCCGTAAACAATGCGGGAGTCGCGACGCGCTCAGCACTCGCATTCCACACTCGTCGAAAGCATTTCAATTTGATTTTGTCTCATTTCCAGCTCCAATGAATGAAATATATAACATTCCCACTTTCTAACAAACAATGGCACATCGACTTCTATTCAAAAAAAAAAAGAACGTCAAGAAGTTAATACATACGCGCCTGAAAAATAAAATCCACATCAATAAGTTTAAAAACCGAATAGCACGAATTCAAGTTAATTCTAAGATATGAAGTGAGCATCGCGTAAACTTGGACACAAGGATGCATTAAGACAAAACATTTTAATCACATTCAAAACGTTGCAGTTTGGAAAGGTTCTATTACAAATGAATAAACAAAAACAACGTCTCGAGTTATGTATACGCATAAGTTCGCAAACGTCGTGGTACGAAGAACGTAGCGCGGGTTAGAAATTAAACGCGGAATGCGCGCCGAAAGATTTACAGTTAGTGTAGAAAAAGTAATTAGCGAAAGAAAACCGGGCGTCGGAAAAGTCATTGGACATAATTCATAACAAACAGAAATAACGGGAAGTTGGTTCGGCACGGGTAGGCAATGAATAATTCCCTAACTGCGGACACCCAGCGCTGCCCCCCCCCCCCCCCTAACCCCACGCGTACGCCACACGCCCCGGTAGGGGCACAGCGAAAAAAGTATACGACCCGGTCGAGTTTTATAGTCCGAGGTAAAAATAGGAGGCGCCCAAAATATCTATATACGGCGTGTGCAAAAAGTAGAAAAAACTACAATCCCGCTCCCATGAATAAGTGAGTGCACCTTCATATAGAAAAAAGTAAGCAAACAAAAATAAAAGCATCGGTCTGGGGACGCGCAAGGACGGAAGGAGGGCGCTCGCTTAGGCAGCGTCCAGCATCCACCGCGCATCCGAACACGCACTAACGGACGCCCGCGGTCACGCCTCGCCCTTGGCTCGGGCTAATATCACTCACCGGAGGCTTTGCGTGGCGTCGCGTCGCCCCTGCCCCGGATTACGAAACCTATCTGAAAACAAATTCGAAACAAACTAGAGACTAGCGTGGTCTTTAATCTCTGACTGGAATCGATACGGCGGAGGTGATACAGTCGGCAAAGTAATAGGCAATTTTATTTTTTCCCGCCGGAATAAATACGACAATATAGACGTAACCATACAGAGCGGTTACGAAGCGACGTAATGATTGAAATGCATTTAGAATTTTAGAAGTTATTCGCGAACGAATACACGGACAGACTCGGATTGTAGTCTTCGTTTTATAAAACCACAAAGATTTCACATCTTGTGTATCATGTGAAATTAAGACAGTTATTGCGTTGACCGGATACATAATACTTGTTACGTCTCTATCGTAGAAAACGGAACGTGCGAAAACTATCACAGCGCTACAAAATGGCGACACGTCTAATCTATGTCACGTAATTTCTGTAATGTTTCACCTGCCACATTCTGTAATTAGGAAATGTACAATAATTAAAAAAAAAACCTTTAGCAATTCATAATAACGCAGTCTTGATGATAACATAATCTATTTAAAAATATCAACAGACTAAAAAGAAAAATGAAAAAGCACGATCTACTCACCCGTAGATGCCGACACGCTTTAACAAGCAAAAAAAAAAAGAAGAAAAAACGCCCGCTTCTTCGTTAAAGGGCTTTAAACGTGTCTAATAACATTGTAGAATACAAAACTCCGCCTGTCGTCGACTATAATGCACTTAATTGTTGTCCTTTAATACACAGATTGCGAAGCGCGCGGTCGCTGAAAAAGAAGCGCTTGCTTCGCTTTAGGAAGTTCGCTCGAGCGCTTATGAACTCGACTAATTACAGCCTCTTGATATGTAAAGGTTCAAGTTAATAATTGAATTTTTAAGGGTATTAATAATAATGTTTGTAAAGTTTTAGTGCGCTTACGTCATTCGGTAGATTACGACGGGATTTTCCTCTACCGGAAAACACCTAGGAAGCTTAGTTATCCGTGCAATTTGGTTTTGTTCGCGTGAAAACGAATTTCGTTAACTTTTAGCGCTTTTAAGCGGATTCAACTTGAAGCCTTGAATATTAAGATGGGAGCACAACAGTTATGTGTTTAAAACTGTTTATCAGTAAGTCGAAGGAAATCAGTTCGGAATCTGCTTATTAAATGAAACAAAATAAACTTATTTTTATTGTAAATAGGCTTTAGTACTCTACCAGTACATTTATATTTAAGGCGGTTCGTAACAATTTTTAATATGGTTTGAGAAGGGCGATGGCGATTGCCGCGTGAGTCATACCCGTGAACAGGCGCGGGAAAAAAATACGAATATAATATAAACCTATGGAGTGTCTTTCGCATGATTCTTCTCCGTCTGACACGTTATGAAACGGTGGTGAAATGTACGTAAAAAAATATTGCGTTAAATAAAAAATGTTCATGCATTCATACATTCGTCCATTCAATTGTTGTTAAATGGGTAATACCAGTGGGGCCTCGGTAATCCAGGCCGCGGAGCGTTCGTCTTTAGTAGGAAAAGTTTCGAAAAAAATTATTGGCCGAGCCCTACCTAGGGTAGGCAGTATGCACCTTTCTCCGAGCTATAAAAAAAATCCACTATTATATGCCGATATATGATAACTTCGCCGGCTTACACTGTAGTCGCAAATGTAACTCTTACGTATCAAGGCCAGAGGTGGACTTGCAGGTGGCTCAGAACCGAGCTTTGTGGACAGCCTTTGGAGTGAGGCCTAAGTTCAGGAACAGTGGACTTGTGATAGGTAGAAACGATGAAGAACGATGAAGACCAGAGGAAGGGTCATAGGAAGCGACGCGTCCAATAATTTGTGTTGTCAAATATAAAGAGATTAATTTATAATTAAACTTCAAATGGAACTTGGTGTATGGAAATCTGCGAATCTGAACGCGGGGCACGCTACCCGGCAGGCTGAAGAGATATCGGACGTAATCTCATGGTGGTAGTGACTGAAAACTTTCGTACCGTCAAAGTATAAAAGTGCTTTTGTTACATCTCTTAGTTTCCCATTCATTTCTAGACAATTTAATAGCTTTGAAGGGGAGACTGCAGACGTGATACGTCTCAACAATCTAAACAATGCTAAGTGCGAGCCTCGTAAAAGGTTCGAAGTAATAACTCGTGCATTTTCATTTATATCTGAAAGGAGATAAAAATATCTCAACATTGCTTATATCTCCAACATATTCATTCAACAGCTGTAAACAATATTATGGATAATGGAAATATTTAAACGGATTTTATCACAGATGTGCAGGTTAATAATGTGACATTTCCGGCTTAGTGAGGTGTCTCTTCTAGACATGGATGCGTGTCGCATCAATGGATCTATGTAAGTCAATGTTCCTTTTCATAAAGTCAAAGTCAGTCTTTGTTAAAATTCTCTCGTTAACTAATAGATAGGAAACGTGTGAGAACGTAAAAGATAGGAGCCGGTATGAAGTTTTGTCGTCACTCTTGTTTTTCCTCGGTTTCACAAACGTGTTGGTGCCGTAACGAATGCACAAAAATCATCAATCATCCCTTTCGCATTGACAGGGAACACGATTATTGGCATCGAAATTGAAATTAGTACTCCATATCGTGACATGATTTTTCTTTTATTTTATTTTTTACCGATGTAAACACGGCACACTGATTAATTTAATTCCATCGGCTTTCTTTTTAACTGTACCGGGCTATGGAAAGGACTCTGCTCGGTAGTTCTCTCTGTTAACATCCTCAGTATCTTGTTTGCATTACTTGGGATTATTTTTTTTTCATCTAAAATTCTACTAAGAACCCTTTAATTATCGGTTCGTGTTGAATGATTAAGTTCATGAATTAAGTTCATAATTCCCGAACGTTGCTCACGTTCGTCGAGCGCCGTGGGGCAACGTAACTATGAATGTAATATGGCGTCAATCGGGACAAATTTAATTACATCGCAGTGTACTGCCGTGGCAATAGTGAGCTACAAGCGGCATCAGTATGGGCGGGGTCCCGGTCCACGGTCCGCAGCGCCCATTGGCGATACACCGGGTGCCGCGTGAACTGTACGCTCGACACGCACGCACGCGCACGCTCGTGTCGATGTGAGCGTCGCAAGAACTTCATTAGGAGCGTTCTCTTGGCCGGTTCAAACTGCAACCGTCGACAGATCGGGCCGTATTGGAAACTGTGAAACGATCGGAGGTAGTTTATATTAGCGCCGGTACACGGTTCGTCTCCCGCAAACCGTTGCCTATCCAAGTGTACGATGGCGAATATTGCTCTTAGAGAGCATATAGGACTGATCGTTGAAGTTGTGAATTTGAAATGTTTTGTTGTGATTAGATTCGCCCGCGGATGGAATTCGATACGATTGTGTCGGTAATGTAACGAAATTCAACTTATTTATCAAACGTGATAGAGCCAAGCGGCGCTCGAATGGGCCGACTCTAGACCGGGTTGGTGCCACGGCCTCGCCTCGCAGAATACAGGTGTGAAGTGGAGGCATCTTGTGCTTCTGCGTTTCGTTCGGTGAGTGAGGTAACCGGTGGCCCACTCCCCCACCTCATCCCTCTCCTTATCCTCCCTCCCATCTCCCATATACCCTTAAATTACGGCAACGCACCTGCAGCACCACTGGTGTTGCAGATGTACGTGGGCCGACGGTAATCACTTACCATCAGGTGAACTGCTTGGTCGTTTGCCACTTTTTCGTAAAAAAAAAAATATTACACATGAAGCATTGCTAGTTGTTTAAGAAAAAAAAAAATATTTTTTTGTTACGCTTAGCTACCCGGGCTCGATGTTGGGAAAGTAAATTAGCCCACTTTGGGGCAATGTGTTTAAGAGTGTTTTTGAAGCCACCTCGCTGTTCCAGTGCGGATACACGAGCATCAGACATCCTAGAAAAAATTTTTTTTTTATTTCATCAGAAATTTCAGACTTGCGCGCGCGTGTCAAATAAAAATTACAATAACAATTCCAGTGGACGCCACTACCCGGAGATCGAACCCCCGGCTCACTCGAGTACTATGAAATTAAAGCAGGCGTAATGACCGCGAGGTCGTGACAGAATATAGCTGCTTCGTTCGTTCCGTGACTTTACCAGTCTATATATATATATATATATATATATATATATATATATATATATATATATACCTAATACATAAATAAGCCCACGTCGTATGAAAAATATTTATATTAATTTCTCACTCCCAACATAAGGACCTTACACTAGACCAGGGGTCGGCAACCTGCTTGCGAGCCACATGCGGCACTTTGGATATGAAGCAGCGGCTCTTTAGTTCCATACGGAGTTAGTTTTTTTTTAACAAAAAACTTTATTTAAGCAAGTGCTATTTATTCATCACCTACGGAACATAGGCCTCCTCCAAAGATTGCCATAAAGCTCGGTCCTGAGCCACCTGCATCCATCGACTTCCCGCAACACTGCGTAGGTCGTCACTCCATCTTGTGGGGGGTCGTCCCAGACAGCATTTTCGAGAACCTTTTTTCCCCAACGGTTGTCGGTTCTGCGAGCTATGTGGCCGGCCCATTTGCCACTTCAGCTTGCTGATCGTTACGGCTATGTCGATCACCCAAGTTCTGCTGCGGATATCATCGTTGCAGACTCTATCGCGCAGAGAAACTCCGAGCATAGCTCTCTCCATAGCGCGCTGAGCAACTTTGAGCTTCCTCGTCCAGCCTGCAGGCTATTTATTATTGGCAAGAAAAGTTTTTGTCCTCCGAAAGTTCCCCCGACTCAAAAGGTCGCCGGCCCCTGCGCTAGACCGTCAGTGAGTTAAATACTTCATTAAAGTGTTGCTGCGTTATAAATCATTGAAGCTAAGTGCTTCCAGTTTTAATTAAGCATTGTGCGTGGAGTTTTTATTCCGAATCGGCCGGTTCGAGATGGTCGACGACACCGGGCGTTACTATATCATGTGCCGGTTGCTGCCTGATCCGGATTCCTTGTGTTTCTTTTTGATGCGTGCGCGCAGGGCCCATTGTTTCGGGGCCCAAGTGCGCCACGCTCCACCGCTTTATGGTTTTAATAAAGTGATTAAATGTCATGGCGTAACGCCGGTCCGCGATTACCTCTCGCTGTCGTTTTTTGGTATCGCGGAACAGTACGGAGCTGGTCGAGAACGGACTATGCCCCGCCACCTTCAATAAACAACCCTTCGCGTGTCGCAACGGTAGAATTCTTTTATTGTTTCAAGCACACCCCAAAAGTTAAGATCGTTAATATTGACTAATAACTTCTTTTCTATAGATATCTACAAATTATTTTTATTGTGCATATGTCAAAACATATGTAAAAAATATAAAAAATATAACTAAAAAAAAAAGTTGTTTAAATTTCCTTAAAAAAATCAATTCCTTTTAGAGGACTTGTGTGGTAGAATAGCAAATGCATTCTTTTTCATTCCAATAAGCCTACAACAGAAATGCTCCCACCGGATATTAATTTTACGACTTTGTGACATTTAAATTAGATCGAAACAGCCTGAGATCTTTTCAGTAACGGAACTCAATACACCGTACCTTAACAGCCTCTGCCTCTCCCATAGGGAGGATATGCCGTGTACGACACGCTCAGCGAACGATGACACAGACACCTCGCACCGTAGACGCTTTTTCTTCTGATCTTTTCCCTTAGTCGACCACGGGTAGAAATGTCGTGTCGAATTCGTATTCCAATACCACACGGCTATACAATACACGAATACCTAATGAAATTTCAATAATAACACCGCGCATTAATTAGTAACGAGACAAAATTTCCATGAGCCCTGAAACAAACTAGATAAGTTCTTATTGGCTGACCGTGTGATTCATTCACCGCCGTCCCCCGGGCACCGGGAGAGCATGGCATTGAAAATATTTTGTTCAAACTTAATCCCGCTTTAAAATATAACGTCTATCGGCGCTAGCGAAAGGAACGCCGCGCTCCCTTCCCGAACGTACGTACGAACGAACGAACGAGCGAACGAACGAACGAACGCTACGGGGATAACTTAACAAATTTATTATTGATGCCCTAAAAGGTTTTTTGTTCGATTTGGACGATATCCAGGCGCTACATTCACGTAATTGGTAAAGAAAACCGTGCACCGTGCAATGAAACGCATTCAGTATATGATATACGTGCTGTTAGATGTCCGACGAAAGGGTCAAGTTAAATCGCGAAGTAGAAATTCGCGGTTAAACGCGCACGTCATTAAACAAGCCACGACAGACAGACACCTTAGAAGAATGTCGCTCTTAATAAGTCATCAGCTAAGTAAAGCCCCCGCTAGGTGTCGGGGGCGCGAGGGTGGCGTCGCGGGCGGCGCGGGGGCCGGCGGGCGGGCGGCGCCGCGTTTGCACTAAAAACGACACAAAGTATAAAATTCACCATATCGAAGTGCAGCCAGCCTCCGAGAGGCTCTACGCATGAAGTGCTAAAATGCAATATTCTTCAATGACGCGTTAGGTATTGTTTTAACTGAGGAGAGAAAAGAAATAAGTCTAATAAAATAAACGGTGGTTTCACGATGTGATTTGAAAAATAAAATAGAAATTTAAACCTAATATGCGTTCTCTCCTATCAGTTATTATCTGATATAAAAAAAAATATTTATGAAACCCACACCCAACATATAAACAAACACGAACTCTATGTCTATAACACTAACCACTACATTAGCATAGATAATTAAAATATTATTATTAAAAATATGTATACTAAAAGCTACCTGATCTATGAGTCGAGTTTAGTAGACGTCGCGTCGCGAGCGATACGACGCTGCTTTCTCGTTGTGATAACGCATTGTTCCCCGTTAGAGGGAATTACCTGTACCCTCCAACCCAGCATTATATTCGTCAAGTGTTCGCTGCTGCTCCCTTCCACTCGAAAACTAAACCCTATGTTCTCCTATGCAGCGCACCTCCGACTTCTGTCTTCGCTTCTGTGTAAATTCATTCGGAATCCACCATGATACATCCAGAGATCGAACAAAAAAAAAAACGCGCGCGTGTGGGTGTGTACTTATGTATGAACGTTAGAGAGGTTACACTTATTAAGGGTAACAAAAGAAAATTAATTAAGAATTTTATCCCGTGTGTATTCTTTGTTTTGTGAAAAAAAAAATCGGTTTAATTGACTAAGTTATAATTAACTTAATTTTTATTTACACAATGTTTATTTATTACACAGTTATAGACAAAATATTATTAGATATATAAATTATACAGAATAAAATTCAATTAATTAATCTGGGTCTGATTCAACGGCCATGTGTGTAACAAGTGTTGCATGGTGGTTTTAAACGTGGTGGAACCAAGCGGCGGCTTAGGCTGCTGGTCGAATGGACCGGCTCTACCGGGTTGGGACCACGCCGTCGCAGAATACAGGCGTGAAGTAGAGGCATCTTGTGCTATGTTTCGTTCGCTGCGTGTGCTAGCCGGAGACCCATTCCCCTCCTCATCATTCCTCCTATCTCCCAAACATCGGTAAGGTACCTGACGGTAATCACTTACCATCAGGTGAGCCGCTTGCTCGTTTCCCGCCTTCCCATAAAAAAAATGGTAGCTAAAATATGATACGAACGGTCTAATAGAAACGTTTTCTAAATATCGTACGAATACATCATCAATTGTAGTACCCAGTCGCGTTGTAGAACCTGTGAGGTGCATTATTCATTGGAAGATTTGAAAACTTCACGTAAAAAGTTGATAAGTACGTAAGCATTTTCTCAGTTATTAAAATCTCCACTTAAAATCATCTGTAACTGATATTCAAATTATCCCATATACGCCCCTCCGATCATTGTGTATGGAAATAACGCCCGTTATATACAATTAATTAATATATTTTTTAATAATTATGTAGTGATCATTAAGAAAACAGCAAAAGATTAATAAATTTTCTATACATCTGTATACAGTATATCAAGTAAGATCCCGAAAAGGAGTAGAATAATAATGTAATTATTATTAATATACACCGACAGTTAACCTCAAATCTATAAACCCTTTAAGTCTATAATATAAAAAAAAACACTTTTATCACGAAAGCTCTCAATAAATTATCATTCACCACCATATATAATTTAAAATCACACACAAATATACATGTATATTTATATATGTATATTTTCTCTGATATAAAAGATGTTTTTATATATTCATATATATTTCAATAACTACCTTGAATATAGTTATCAGTTCTCACGAAAACTTGTGAGACAATTACCAACCAACTTCATGGTGTCGCTTTTAGGTGTCGGTGTGCGCGCGCATCTTAGAAATCCATTCTCATAATTTTTACCAAACGCGCCAAAAGAAGTATAAAATAAAAAAAAAAACGGCGTAAAATCTAAAATAGTTCTATTATATTATCAAAGCCTACAGACAATAGACGTATCAATAAAAAATTGTACTCTTCGTTTGAACTTAAAACAAAAACAACGAACAGTGAAAATATCAAAAATGCAACGCATGCCGCGAACGTACGAACGAACGATTAGATAAATCATTCGTTCGCACATTCAGTTATTCAGAACGTAGAGTAGGGTGTGCAAAAAAAGTCAAAAAAATAAATTTTATGCGAAAGTTAGTGCCGTTGGAACAATTGGCGGTTGTACCTAATATGCAGATGTAAGTGACATTTATGAAAAACTTTTAATAAATAAGTAAGAGCTCGATTAAGTAACGATTAAGTATAGACTTGTTAATACGCATTACAAATAAATCTAGAACTTAAAAAACTTATCAAATATTCAGCCAGAAGCAAGGAGTAGCAATGGATAAGACAAACTAGACTCGAGTTCGATACCCTGTGATGTACGATTTGTAACGTTGCTGTGAAAGCTAAGGCGGTAGGCAGGAATCAATTAGCAAAAAATGTCCGTCCTCTGACTACCCCCCCCCCCTCCCTCCCCCTCCCATTGGATATCAGGTCGCGAGAGCTTTTTTTTTTTTAAATCCTAACTCACAAACGTACACCGCGTACCGACCGTATTCAATTCATAACCAATCACTCCCGTAACTTATCGGAGAAATGTAACCGGGCAAATAGCCAGAGTAAAAACTTCAAACATAGATGCATTATAAAATGCCCAGCTAAAATAAGTCCGACCACGGCGTTGCCTATATCGAAATGGTGAGACGAACAAACGAACGGAAATAAAATAATAAAAACTATTATCGAAAAACCGCGCTCCATTCCGGGCCCCGTTGAGGGCGTTAGCTAGTTAAAATATGTAATACTTTAATGAGATGAAAAGTTTGAATGGCTCGAGTGTCGGTCGGTTGGTACGGGCGATGCTTGTGGCCATACTAATTGGTACCGAACGGATCTAAAATTAATTGAAAGCTAAGTGATTCCGGCGGATTCCGCGAAGGTGACTGAGGTGATTCTTTGATATCAAATGATTACCAATTCATGAACGAGGACTCGAATGAGTTGAGATTAATTAGAAGGAGGGGGGGAGGACCTTCATTGAGCCCTGGGCTTGCGGCAATAAGAAAAAAAAAGTGGGTATTTACAAGAGGGTTCTCTACGAATGCGTTGTATTTCCCCGTTTCTATCGACACGGAACAGAACGTTCATTTATTGCTCAATGGGAATATGCTTGCATTTTAAATGTCAAAGAAACGGTGCGAAGTATTTCATGTGAGTAAACAACAGACGGACGGGCTCATTATCTACGGAAAATTTCGATGTTCGAGGTCTCTGTGACGGACATGATTTATTATTCCTTTGTAGCGCCTCCACGGCTCGAGAGAAAGTGCTGCAGTGGGAGCGTTTTAATACTATCATATTTAAGAAGAAAAAAGAGCCCAACATTATACCCAATACCGGAGCAATCTGATAAATATCATGTTAATAGACACTCGTTTCTCTGTTACATAGATTTCACGTGACGGTCATATTGAGCGGAGGGATTGGCGTTCTCAAATATTTATTAATATAAACTTTATTTAAATACCTTTATAAAAGTGTTACAAAGGGCGTACTTAATGCTTTTTAGCATTCTCCGCCAGTCAACCCGAGACGTGGAGAGATACATGAACAACTTAGCTAAACTAAAACCTAAAGATATTCTGTCCTAAATAAACATATAAATATATATAACACATACTACTAAATTTATACTTAGATACATACTAATAGAATAAAAACAAATATGAATACATATATATATATATATAATATTATTATAACTGCGATGACAGAAGAGGAAAGAATGTCTTGAAAAGGTGTTCACATACCAGTCTTTTGAACGATAACTTGCTGCACACTTTCCTAATGTCTTCAGGCAAGGAGTTCCAGAGTATTGCAGCCTGGACAGTAAAGGAGTTGCCAACAAAATCGGTTAAGTCTCGCGGAATGCTAATCTTATGATTATACTATTGCCCGAAGAAAATATTTCCTATGTTTATTCAGCCATATGTCCTGGATTTTGGATTTTCCTAGTATGTCACTTGTTCGACTTCTACAACGCCTGTAGAATGAAATGGCATGATAGATCTTACGTCGCCATCGTATGACTCACATGATTTATCATCTGTGTCTTAATAACACCAGAACGTACGTCGTCTGTGCGCAACGGTATTATGCAACGCTATTATGTAACGCCGAAGTGGCAACTGGACGACCACATGACACGTAGAACTGATAACAGTTGCAGAAGAAACATCCTCTCGGGTAGCAACCTCGTACTGGCAAATGGAGGGAGAACGCCACCAATATGTGGGGTGACGACACGCAGTGTTGCAGGAAGTCGACGTTTAAGGTTCAGGCGACCAACGTCCTTGCTTTGAGGCTATCAAAGGGCGAGGCTTCTGTACAGCTGCGGACTTGTGACATTTTTTGTATGATTCACAACGATGTTCCATTTCACCTCGAATGTACCGATTGAATTTGACATTACTCCTTTTCTACAGGCTATCTCTAAGTCATGCCACAAGTATCAATTATATGCGGAGAGCAGTTTAGTCACGTGATATTTTTTTAGTTTTTCTTATACAGTCTCATGATATATTTTCGCTATTAATTAACAAGGCCAACGACATCCAGGTCACAGACCTCATCGAACGACCGCGCCGGTGTTCGCCGCCCGCTTTGAAGTAGCCAATGTGCCGACAATCAAAGAGGTCAATAAACTACTAGGCGTATTTTAATTCGATAATTAGACAATTTAATTTGTACACAAAAAAATATTTTAACGTTTTCCGTTATAAGATAATTAATTAAGAAGAATTTATGTGTATAGTTTTATTTATTTTCCCACGGGAAGAGTCCTTCTTGTTTATTTGTACTGTTACTATAACAAGAATGAAAGTAGATTGACGAAACAAATATATCAGGCGAGTGTAAATGGTAGAGACGGGAGAGGTAGACCTAAGCGAACATTTCACGATCAAATCGGAGACGTTCTGAAAAAAGGCCAGATCAAGAGTACTCTAAACCAACGAGCATGCATGCGAAGATTGATGAAAGTGGAAGAAGCGAAAGACGTATGTCAGGACCGTAGCAAGTGGAAGAATATTGTCACTGCCCACCCCGTTGGCAGCAAGACGTGAATATATACATACATACAACATTTTTTTTTCATGACATCCGGAACAAACGAGGCTTGATAGTAAGTGATTACCGATTCCCACGTATATATGCGGAGGAGCTGCAGATACGTTTCCACGAGCTTTATGGTTATTTGGTAGAAAGGAAAGGGGAGAGTAGGAAGAGAGCGGGGGAAAGAGTTACCGCACTCACCGAACGAAACGCAGAAACACAAGATGCCTCTAGTTCACGCCGTTATTCTGCGAGGCCGTGGTATCAACCCGTTCGATCCGGCCCATTCGAGCGGCAACAGAAGCCGACGCTTGGCTCTACCACGTACGGTAATTCAGTACAGTCCATAGCGTTACATTACAATTGTTAAGATACTCACGCCTCTATGTGAACTGAAATAAATAGAGACAGTAGAGGTCCTGTTTATTCAACCTGCGGAGCCCTAAAAATATATTTAATTAGTGTCGAGTAGGAGGTCGGTGTAAGGGCGCGACGTCTCCCGTCTCTTTGTGCACCGCGGTGTATTGGCAAGCGATAGAGGACTGTGAATGATTATTAAAGAGATGCATTTTATTTATGATTGACTCAATAAAAACGAATTGATCCGCGCGTCGGTTTGTCTCGCTTATTTATTTATTTTGACAACTAATCCATTTTAATTGAACATTTCACTCGCGGACAACGTGCGAATATCTTAATAATTTAAAGATGCAATGCGGCATTTGTTTGTCTGTTACGTTTAAAGGCTCGCTACAGTAAGCAGCGAGACAGGATCAAAGTTATTTGTGTATTCTGGATTCCTAACCTTAGCAGGCTCGTTACTTAGGTATATAATATGATGTGATGCGATTTATGTGGTGGTGGGATAGATTACCAAATGATGATTTCGGAGTTACCTGTTGTGACCTTAAGTCTGACGTGGCGTACCGACCACATACCTCGGAGGCACATACTTTGGAGGATGAAGGAAGGGCCAACGTTTCGGACTACCGTAAGATGGATTGGCAACCTGCAGTTTTGCGGGAAGTCGCTCAAGTAGCGTCAGACTGTTGGGTGAATGTAAATGAAATGGTTCGTAACAATTAACAGGTTTATTTATGAGGAAAGGAGGGAAAAGGTTACGTTCGATGCGTAACTGGCAAGTAAGCCAATAGTATTAAAGGTTAGACCTTACTCCTTTTTCTTCTATTTAGACAATCCAACAATGAACATAAACCTCTGGAATGATTTGCGGAAAACCCCACTCATGGGAAGCGTGTTTTCGATCGCAGCAAATTGTCTCCTTCTCCGACCAGATATTATATCTTAAGTGCCTGGAGATAGATCCTTATTATTATTATTAACGACTTAATTTTACAATGTAACAGGGATACGAACCTCGAACACGGGCTCATATAAATGTGATCGCATTCAATGCTAAGCCACCGGTTGTCATTGTTACTTAAATGATTCGCATGTGATATTTAAGAAATTCTTTAAAAGCCGCATTCCATTAAAGTTCGTCAAGGAAAAAAAAGTAACAATACCATAAAAGGTCATGTACCAGCGCATACTTACTGCTTAAATATCAAACCACCACGAGACATTGTAATGATGGTTATAAGACCTTTATATCTAAATAAATAAATCACTTATTCCTTATAGGCAGAAATGGTAGACCCGACTCTAGCTTATATTTTAACGAAGCGTAATAACGTTTTTTGTGATAGGGATATAGCTCTCCTTACTCGCTATGCTCTGCGAAATTTCACGAAAATTCCCAGTGACAACATTTCACAAAAAAATCTAACCGCGTTTTTTTTTTCCACATGGTTTCGTTTAATCATGTCCTGGATGTGAAAATATATACACGGTATGCTTTTGTTACGACGAACAATGGCATATGGAATCTTTGTGAAGTATTTTTGTGACGAATATGGGCCGAGATATTATGCACGCTGCTCTTCTTGGATAGGTTGTGATGATTCGTGGACAAAATGGAGGAAAGGAGGGGGGGGAGGGTGGCCGAGACCTCACAGACTAGGGATGAGGGGAGCAGCATCACCGGCGTCGCTCAGCAAGCTTTGCCCAATACAAGTATTAGAAAGAAACCTCGCACGTTAGACGCTGCTGCCTTGTCTTCGAGCTGCATTATTTGGTCTTGGTACTGACGCCCTGACTACTAGCCCTTCACGGCTCTATTAATAAATATTATATATATTCCATTATTGATGAGCCGTGGTAGCCTAGTGGCCAGGGCGCTCGCTTTAGTTTCAAAGAGCGCGAGTGAGCTGGGTTCGATCCCCGGTGCCGGCAACACTAAAATTGTTAATAGCAATAGTAAGTACCGTATTTACCACGTGCTCAGCGGTGAAACGAAAACATCGCGAGGAATCCTGCATGTCTGAGAAAAGGGATAAATAAGAGGATATGTGAAGCCCTCCAACCCGCACTGGAGCAGCGTGGCGGGCCTTTCCCGGCTCCTAAACCCTCTCTGATACTCTTATTTATTTAAGAAGGAGGCTTATGCCCAGCAGTGGGCACTTACAAGCTGCTACTTTTTTCATTATTAAGTTTTGAAATATTTGAACTTTATTTTATTTAGTTTATTTATTTACATCTGCTCCCAACTATATCTGTGGTTATTGTAATCGAAGAGTATGTTAAGAATTTTTTTTGAAGCGTAACACTTTTAAAAAAAGAACTATATCTTTATACATGCACTGCATTTGTATAAATATTTGCCTCCAATGAGTGTCGCTTAACAATTATGTATAGTGTACTATCGAAAGATCTCATGTATAAATGATTAACAGCGCTACGATGGAGTATATGTAGTATGATTAGATTTTAATAATTTATCGAAGTAATTAGTTACCGAACAATTAGACAGTCGTGGCGCAGATGGTAAAGAATATTCACGTGTTTAAGGACAGTACAAATAAAGAAATCAAATTAATTTAAGGGTGACACTTTTCATTACCTTTAATTGTTGGTTCTTAATATCCTTTAAAAAAATGAGACGTATTAATTAAGTGTAGATTACTTATAATGGGGGTCGAGTCTTTATTCATTGGGAATAGTTTCGAATTGAAGAAATAAATTAGTTAATTTAAACTGAACAGTGGGATAGAGTTGTTAACTGAGCTTCTTAAACGTCGCCGTCCCTCTTTAGGAATTACATCCGTGTCGTGGAAAGCAGTTCACTTACATGACATTTCACGCGCGGGCAAGGAAACGTACCTAATCGAACACACAAGGATAATCGGGACGTGAAGTGTGAACGAATGTATGATGAAAATTTGAAAATTACCATTTTTATTTAATTTAGTCAGGTTATATTATTGTAAACTGTATAATGATTGGATAGTTATAAAATTAGTGATAGGACGTTATAGGGGATTATAATAATATTTTGGTACGCGGTGTTGCTAGCTAACACTTAAGATGGCGACCTACTAAAGGCGCCTGTAAATTGTCCACTGCGGTAGATACTCCTTCCCCCCTTAGCGAGAATATTCAATAATCTTCGCACCTTAGACGCCGTTGAACGTCTAACGTCTGCTCGAATTAGATCACCTACTTTTTTTTACTTCTGGTTATTGCACTCGTCCCTTGTTATTTCATTTCCCTCGCGGTGCATTATATGTACATCGGGCGGGGCGGGAGAACTAAATAAACATCGGTTCGTCCTTGTCATAGTCACGTCATAGTTGGGCTAGCTAAATTATTCACAATTATCAAAGAGCCGTGGTTTTTTTTTTTTTTTTAATTGGTCACGTTCGTGTATCGATTTTGTGAACGCACCCCGGAGTAGCTTACGCCCCGGCTGGTCATAAAAAAATAAATAAACAGCATAATATTTTCGGGGGCGTTCGGTACAGAAACGATTGTCGCTCCCTCTCGCTTCACTTTCTTCGTCCTTTTCTTTTTAATTCGGCGTATTTTTATTTGCTATGATAAATTGTAACTGCGGCGGGAGGAAGGCTGGAGGGGGGGAGGGGGGGGGGGGGTTTCGCGGCGCTCCGGTTCGCTTTTGTTTCGGTAATTTTTATGTCTGGTGTTTGGCTTAATTGCGTGGTGCTCTGCGGATGCTTATTGTGACGATGTGGGTCACAGCGGGGCCTGGGCGTACCGCGCGGCCCGCGTGACCCGCTCACCTTGCCTTGGGCCGACCCCTGACTCATCATAGACAGTTAGATATCCATTTAATTGTCGAGTCACGTCGGCGTCTCGCCGCCGACACTCGGCAGGTTGTTTGTTCACAGCCACACAATAAGATTATTCGTTTTAATTGTTTACGTTTGGCTATATGATTTAAGTATGTGCTTTCATGACAATCGAGAAATTGGAATCGAGGTGAAAAAACATTCCGAACTCACGTGAGCCTACGTCTAGTCTTCGAGCCGGCGTACGTATCGCTTTGACAGACATTAGTGCATCACGCATTCAAATACAGCCTAAACTAACTAAAAACTAAACTGAATCATTTCTATTCAATTTTTCTATCAAATTTCAACGCGCAAACCGTTAACAAAACGCTCGCGAGTCGCGCGGCCGCGTCGCGACTTTTCAGACGCGCCCGATTCGCACGCGGACGTGCCGCGCGCATGTTGCGTTGTATTTCCAGTAAAATGTAAACATTACATAGAACAGGTACGGGATATTCCGATCGTGTGTCATAACTATTAGTGGTACGGTGAATGGGACACACGAGCGTTGAATACGAGCAGCGATCGAAAACGGCGGGCGCGCGCGCGCACGTAAGGAAGCCGTGTCGTCTTTTCGTACGGCAAGTTATATTGTTATGTTATAATGTGAAACGGACGGCGTCGAGGCGGGCGATGGGTGGTTCAGTGTCGATTTGCATTAATAAAATATTGTTCGCTTATCTACTTCACAACTTAGCATTGAATGTGTGCAACAACAACGTATAGTACATGTGGATGGTACCACGGTCTCGCAGAATACCGGCGTGAAGTAGAGTCGTCTTGTGCTTCTGCGTTTGTGTCGGTGTTTGGGGTAACCGGCGGCCCACTCCCCCCCCCCCCCCATTCCCCAAATACTGCAGATGTACATAGACGATGGTAATCACTTACCATCAGGTGAACAGTTTCCATGAAAAAAAAATCTAATAAGTCTAACTGGCCGAGATGTTTCTTACCTTGGTCGTTCATTGGTGAAGGTGATTTATGGTCATTTACAATAATCCATATATCCCTATTGGAGATGGGAATATTACTTCTATGTAGCTTCTGTCAAATTTCTATCCCCAGTTCAAGTAAAGTGAAATCTGTTACTTTAGATATAAGTGCCCACTGCTGGGCAAAGGCCTCCTCTCAAATATCTGAGAGGGCTTAAGAGCCAGTAAGTGGCGGCGGGCTTCTCATATCCTCGAATTAATATTTGTTTTATTATTTCTCAGACATTCACATTTCCATTAAGAAAAATTAAGAGTAGAAATAATTCAGTGTATAACCATTTCAGTGGTACCGGCACCGGCATCGAACCCAGGTCGCACGCTCTATGAAGCGAAAGTGAGCGCCCTGACCATCAGGCTACCACGGTCTCCAGTAAATAATACAAATATTGTAATATCACCTGACTACTCATATATTAAGTATAAAGACTTAGAAATATAATTAAGTACTGTAATATAATTATACAGACATTATACATACCGTTTTTAATTAAAGTCTTAAAATGACATTGAGAAAAACACCCCAGTTTCTAGCCGGTTATTCTCTGGGGGTGTTCAACCGGTGTTGATTATCACGTTCATAAGAGCTTTCAATTGACTTAATTTGAATTAGGAAGCTTCAGCTAAACTCTTCATCGCTACATTTCACGATCCCTTCAAGGCAATGAAGTGAAAAGGACAGACAGTTGAAACTTCATCATAAACGACATCTTCTGATATATATATATATATATATATATATATATATGTATATATATATCCAGTCACCTCGCTCGCTTACCGCACGAAACGCAGAAGCACAGGATGCCTCTATTCACGCCGGTATTCGGGGAGGTCGCGGTACCAATCCGGTCGAGCAGCAGCCAAAGCCGCTGCATGGCTCCACCACTTCTTACCTCTGCCGTGTCACACGCTCTTAATGAATATTGTGAAATGATATAACGTAGCGAACATTTCATTTGTCTAAAAAAACTGTCGCCCATTGCTACAGAGAAATATCGACGTATTTATAACAGCATTGGAGACTTACGATTATCTCATTCCACGCAGTCAAAAACCACATGTATATATTTAAAATAAACGACGAACAGAGCGGTAAATGTAATATTTTTATTTTATAAGAAAGTGATTGCCTAACCGGCCCGCCAAGCGTAAACGATTACGGTGAACTCCAGCCACGATCTCCGTGGCTGGAGTTCACTTTGAAGCGCACGTTGTTTTCCATCGGAGGCAAAGCCCGTAGCACGGTAACAGTGTGACGGGCGAGTCGGTTATATTTCTCACTACCCGCGCGGGTGAGTTGAATTTTGACATTATTCAAGGACACAGATGTCGTATGAGAAAAGATGCGGCTGCGAAAGATCACGGCGTCGCTTGTCGATCGGTAAGTTGCACTAAATGCATGCCTCGCATTTGGTAAAATTCCAGTCGTTTTGAAACTGCTATTTTTATAAAGACATGCATGGCTCAACGGTTAGCGTCAACATTAAAATTAAAGATCGCTGGACACCCATTGCTGAGCAAAGGCATGATCTCAAATGTTTGAAAGTTTCGAAGCCTTAAGGAATCCGCCACGGTGCCCCGGGGAGGTTGGCAGTCAAATCAAATCATTTGGTCATCGACTTGAGCAACATAAAATTCACTTGTTACGTTTGACATTTGTAAAATATACCACACAGTTTCGTTAATGGGTCCCACGTACGGAGAAAGAACAGGTGAAAGAAACTCGTTAGGTATTCTCTTTTTGGGACTTTTTACTATAACAAAATCTTATCATTGATAGGAAGACTTTAAGCACCCACTGGGATTTTGTTGTAGAAAAGTATGCATTGCCCCATGAACCAGTGACTGACTCCATGGAGTCCAGTGACTAAGCATCACAAGCTCCTACCCGTGTTCCCGGTATCACTGTTCATATTAAAAGTATTTATGTTTTTACGTACATAGATTACATTTTTATAACTCCCGAGCAGTTGACAACTGCCGATTGTAATGGGAAGTTGTCATAAACGGCCGAAAGTTTTTTTTGGAATGAAAACTGAAAAGCTCACGTCTACCGGGTATTGTCAATAAGCTTTCAGACTAAGCCTGCACTTCGATAAAAGCCCGCGCAATCATATGCCTGTAGGGTGATTTATAATCCGCGCGTATCAAATCCCCGATATTCGATTTGATAGAAATTAGTAAGCGGTGGGCGGATAAAATCCGCCTGAATATTTTTAGTTGTTTATCCTTCAACTCAACCACACAAAATTCGTATCTTGGTGGGTTACCAAGTACCAGTGTTTAGTTTCTCTTTTTGGAGATGGGTATTCCGCTCAACGGTTACAATTATTTAAGAACTGTGTATCTTATGTTTTTTACTAATAATGCTTTTTTTATGCTTCCTGTCCGGTTGTTCGTGAAGTCAATGAAGGACCCGACTGAAAAACAGTGTAGTCTTTCATGTTTTTCTTTTGTGTTTTGTTGTGAGATTTCAAAATAAATGTGTTTCTTTCTTCTTTGTTACCAACCAACGACACGTGGTAAATTATCAAATGATAAGACAGACATCCACCGAGCGTTCTTCTAAAAGATTGGTTCGTGAGAATCTTTCGAATTCCCCGGATGTTACATAAGAATCTATGTATGTAAGTGATTTTAATGCGTTTACTTTGCATAATAGTTTTATACTGAAATGTCTATCTACGTTATAAGTGTTTTACTACTACAAAACACAAACAGAGGAGACACCTCACCATGTGTTGACTGCAACTGGAGGTGCTGCAGGTGCGTTGCCCGCCTTTAAAGGGTAATATGGGGGAGGGGGAGTGGGCCTCCTCATTAGCTCACAAACCGAAAGCGAAACGCAGAAGCACAAGATGCACTCTTCTACATCGTGTCGGTATTCCGCGAGGTCATGGTACTACCCCATTCGAGCAGCAGCAGAAGCCGCCGCTTGGCTCCATCGCCTATGAAAGGAATATATATAAAGGAATTGCTAAAAAAACAGTTCTATAGTTATTCTGTAATAAACGATTTTTTTTAATTGATTTTATAAGTAGAAAAGTCTTAAGACAAAGTCTTAAGGCCGTGAGTCGGTTAATCCAGTGCTAATAAAGGACATGTCTTTAACCCAGCAGTATCATGTCAGTCGAGAGTTCAGTCCTGTTGTCGATTTTAAACGCACGTCTCGGCGGAGAGCCGTGAAGAGATGAGACAGATCACGCGATGCTCTATTCGCTGTGCTTGTAAAGTGAGATTCAAATATATAACAAAATATTAACAGGGAGAAATAAAGCGCGAAGCCTTCAATGGTATCTTCAACCCAAGCTGCGCTCACGCATCACCTTAAGAGTGCTTTTGGGTTCCTGGTAGCATCCCAGTTCCCTTCTAGTTTTATTTATTTATTTAAACTTTATTTGAATACCTTTAAATAAAAGTATTACAAACTTAAAGGCGGAGGCGGACTTAATGCCTCTTGGCATTCTCCGCCAGTCAACCCGGGTCGTGGAGAGATATTGTAACGGTGCCAAACATTAAATTTGTTAAAGAAAGAACTAAAATACATGAATAACTTACACTAACAATTAGATACATACTGACGGAATAAATAAATATATATATATATATATATACTTACAGAATACAAAATATTATTATAATAACAATGACCGATGATATCATATCCACTAAGTGGGAACGTATGTCTTGAAGAGGTGTTTAGTCTTCGGTAACAGCGCCCGGAGCGCGACACAGCAGCAGGCAGCGGGAACATACCAGCGCCAGCAGCGCCAGCAGCGCCTCTGATCCATAAACTATTTCTGTTCAGGAGTCTTTTCCGCCGAAGCCCTCGATGCCATCGGGGCAGTGATAAAAAGAACGTCACTATGCCCTTGTTTTATTTTATATATTTTATAGCACCATAATGTTACTGCTATATTATAATGCTATACAACCTCTAACACCGCTGTAGGGTTCACCGCTAATTGTACAATGTTTTATTACGTTTACATTAGCCAGGAGTCTTTGTAAGCACTGAGTGAGAATTGGTATTACTTGTGTTTATCTTCAATTTATTGTTCTACGTTGTAGGAGGGCTTTTGTAAAATTTATAAAGTTCTCTTTGATTACGTATAGTAAGTGTTACGTACACTTCGCTCGCTCGCGTTTGAATAAACCGATATCCCAGACAGCACCTTATTATCCTCAAGTTTGTAGTGTTGGTTCGCTTGCAGTTCAGCTTGAAGCGCTGATCATAAAAAGCAGAAGGTCTAATATTTAAAGGGCGTCGCTTAACATGCATCAAAGTTTGATGTTTTATAGAGAGAGCATAGAGTAATGATTTAGCAGACAACATAACGAACGATGGATCGCGAGCCGAGCTGCCTTTGTAGCTGGCCCGATTGAGTTACCTGGGCTAATTTCATGCCCGTAACAAAGTGCTTCGGCTGTAATAATGGGGGGCGGGGGGGAGGAGACCTGTGGCGCTACCACGGTGTGCACTTTGAATTCTAGTTTTTTTTTTTCTTTATGTGCACTATCTACTCTACAGAACAGAGAAGACGTTTCATTCGGCATTACGTGTAAACGTTTGACAAAAGAGATGTTTCTTTTTTTTTTTTTTTCGCGATATGTATCTCTTACAACCGTCTTCTACAAAAAAAGATTTCTATTTAAAGTATTTTGTCCGTGTGCGTGTATGATATTTTATATATATATATTTTTAGCCGATATTTTAGCCGAATGTAAACTTTCTTTATTGATGATTCTTTTCTTTTATTGAACCTATCTATAATCTCTATTGTCTATATTTCCCACCTCAAAGGGTGGGATAGTAGAGGTAGAAATCGGTTGCTTCTCTAAAACTTTGTTTCGAATTGACTTGTTAGGGTTCCGTACGGAGCGCTGTTATTAAGCCTATGCAGTTTCTGTGTCTAACCGTCTGTCTTATCTTAGAAGGGACCTATCTTTTAAACCGTAATACGTCATAATATAATATAAAAAAACATGTTTTCGTTAAAGTTTTTTTTTTATTGCTCTGCTATTGTAAATACGTTACATACATACAGACGTTAAACAACACCTCGGCGTGATTGTGGTGCGTAGTTTATAGTTAAACAACAAATAATAGATTCACGCTCACAATACGATACAGATATTCATTACACCAGTAGATATACCAATAGAAATATGAATATGAATATATGTAGAAAACGAAACAAAAACTTGCAGCAGTGTTAAGGTGAAGTAATAACCTACAACGCCCTTTTTTTTCCAGTTAGTGAGAGTTAGAAAAATAGAATAACGCGACACGTTCTATCTCCGGGAGAAGTGAAAGTTCCCTTATTGGAAGTCTTGTTTCGAATTCCTAATCTCTGTCCACCACCTCTACATAGGTGACACACGCTAGTGCTTAAGCTTTCCTATCCGAAGCGATGTACTTTCCGTTTGTTTACATGGAAATGAATGAAATACTAAATGTATACCATCATCATCATTTCAGCCTATCAGAAGTCCACTGCTGTACATAGGCCTCCCCCCAAACAGTTACCCTGGCTGCCACCATAGCCAGGACTAGCGAGGCCGCCGGGGACTGGGGGCCATTGCTTTCTTCTACCTCTCATCATGAGGGGAAGCCAAATGTATACCATAACCAATATGAAAACCAGCGTCAGGCTCTAAAGCTTGGCAATAAGCTGACCTGGAGACCTATCGGTCCAGCCAAATATCTGAGAGGGTGTAGGAGCCGGGAATGGCCCGCCACGCTGCTCCATTATTGCGGGTTGGCGGGCTTCACATATTCTCGAAACAATTTTTTTTTTAATATTTCTCAGATATGCAGGTTCCCTCGCGATGTTTTCCTTCACCGCCGACCACGTGGGAAATACAGCACTTGAAAATGCTATTAACTATTCTAGCGGTGCCGACACCGTGGATCGAACCCTGGTCAGGTCACTGGCGCCCTTTGATACTAAAGTGAGCACGGCTCTGTACGCTGTACCAATAAATATATTTTTTTCTCTCCTTCTATTTTCAAACTTAGACTTACGTGGCAAGTGCACGAGCATGTCGTGTTCGAGCGGAGGCGACAGCGGGCGCGTGCGCGCCGGCGGGACGTAACCCCGCTAAAACTGCTTCGGGGCCCCGTCGCGCGCCTCCCTCCTCATGAAATATTAAAAATTCAATTGCGCTTCTCTTTATTTTAACCCCCTCGACTCCTCCGCGACACCCCCCCCCCCGCACCTTTCCTTACAATATAAAATGAAAAATGTATTTGAAAAATAACTCTCGTCTATTATTTACAATTCGTCGTACATAACGACGCCACTGTAGTAGATCGTTGAGTCAAGTCCCCGCGAGCTCGCGATACGTCTGCCGCCGAAGAATCCTATATATATATATATATATATGTGTATATATATATATATATATATATACATATATATGGTGACTTCCTGTAACTTATATCTAAATACAATGATAAAAGTGAATTAAAGTTCAGCAGAACACTAATAATAATGAACAGCAGGCGTACCTTCCTTCGGCTAGAAGTCGTCTAACATAAACCACACAGCAGTGGATTTCTTTTTCTGGTAATGATGACGACAAACCAGCAAGCTGCCAGGTACACCTGCAAGAACATGGGAGCTGCAGATGCGTTGCCGGCCTTCGAATGATATTCGGGTGACGACGGTGATGGGGGACTGGGGGAGGGGGGGGGGAGAGCCTCCGATTACGCCCCGCTCACCGAACGTAACGCAGAAGCACAAGGTGTCTCGCTATTCTGCGAGGTCGCGGTCACCGGCCCGATGCTGCGCTCTGCTCTGCTGTGGCTCTGCTGCGTGCAAATAACTGAGAGCGTGGTAGAGCCAAGCGGCGGCTTTAGCTGCTGCTCGAATGGGCCGCCACGACCGGATTGATACCACGGCCTCGCAGAATACCGGCGTGAAGTAGAGGCATCTTGTGCTTCTGCGTTTCGTTCGGTGAGTGTGTTAACCGAAGGCCGACATATAGCCCCTCCCTATTCCTCTCCTCTTCCCTTCCATCTCCCAAATATCCTTAAAGACCGGCAACGCAACTGCAGCACCTACGGTGTTACAGATGTATGTGGGCGACGGTAAGGACTTACCATCAGGTGAACCGCTTGCTCGTTTGCCGTCTTTTCCATAAAAAAAAAAAAACTGTTGTGCTCCGGTTTCATAGTGTACAGAGGCAGCACGGGCTCCGATCTTAGTGCTCAGTAGTATCAACGCAACTGTGATGCTCTGCGATTGGAGTTGCATGCATGTGCTCAAGAGCTGCAGCAGCAGCGTTTCACCACGAGGTGGACTCTACCACAATCCAATTAAAACAACGATTTGGATAACAGTGAAAACATAAATCAAGCAACGTGTTCATCTTTACGACCCAAACACTGTGTAGTCATTCGTTATAGATATGCCGGAGAGTTACGCTGAACTGAATGTAGCTCAGACTTCGGACCGATTGTCGTTTATAGCTAGCCGGAGGACCTGGGGCTGCTTACGAGGCAGACGACTACTTTGCAGCGCTTCTAACATACGTCATATTTGGCTTTAAAGCGTAGAAAAAAAAAACAACAAGCCGTGTCGTAAACTGACCAGAAAGCTTTGAGGCTCGTATAAATGACTTTTTTTTTAAATTTCCATACGATTTCTATCGTCCGTTTGAATAATTAATACGGCAATAGTTTCACTCCCTGTGACGATGTACAAAATATGATGTGTAATAGGATTGATGTTATAAGAACTTCATATCATCATTTCAGGCTATCACAAGTCCTCTGCTGAACATCGGGCTGCCCCTGGGATCGACAAACATGGTCCTGTGCCACCTGCATCCATCGAGAATCATATAATTTCCATTCATTTATATCACCACCGATAGTTTCTAATCTTTTTTGTTTTCGATCTAAGTCGAATACCTTAAAGAAAGCAGTAACAACATAATGTAATACGAGTTGAGTAAAAAAAAAAAACTCTTTGATAAGACGCATCGCAAATATATCACACGAAAGGCTAAAGAAATATTTTTACAATAAGAAATAGTTCACGTTGCCCTGATTAACTGTAAAAAGTACGCGATGCGACCTAAATATAAAACGTCTGTATCACTTGGTGGAAAAAAGCCGCCTTCCGCGTAGAAGGCGACTTTAAAAAAGGAACAAATTGGAGCGCCGAGAAGTTGGCGGCGCGGCATTTCGGCGTATGTGCCTTTGACGTGTGGTGAAGTGCCCTAAATAGCGGAATAAGTAGCTCTGCTATTTGCAACAACGACAGCTTTGTAAAGTACTTCTAAGTTACACCTCCGCGCTCCCTCTAAGTCTTTTCACGTATATTTTACTAAACACAAAATCTTTGAACGGTTTCGAACGGACGCCTCGCCGCTTATTGTGTTGCAATGGGAAATATGAAATTATATATAAAAAAAAATCATTGAAGTCGTGTGTCGTTTATTTAGAGCGGTGAAAAAGTAGAAGCGACTGTATAAAAAAAAAAATTACAAGCATAACAAATTAGCCAGCTAACTGAATGTTGTATTTGGGTAATTTACAATCCGGGCTAAAGAGGGCTCGAGTGCGGTTGTGAGGAGGGCATGGGGTAGATGGAGCAGGCGTTCCTTTGTCGCGGCGACACTCGGGCAGCGGGCCCGGAGGGTCGCGCCACGCACTAAACTTCACAGCAATTGCACTTTTTAAATTATAATTTCGCTAGAATATGTTTTTACGTAGTTGCATTCAACTTTTCGTTTCGAGTATTCGCTGAAAAAAAAAAGCTAATTAAATAAATTTAGTTCCAGAGTTGATACTCCAACAGTTCTAACGGAGTTGTAATTCGTGTTTATATTTTTCAGACTGCTCTCGGTGATTCAGAATCATTACTGTTAGCGAGTGATTTTTTTTTATAATTAAATTCAACAATATTCGTTTTAGAGCCTAACAGTGTTGCATTTATTTTTTGTCTTCGCAACACCCTGTATAAGGTCACCGTAGACCATAAGTATTACCATTAAGTATGTATGTATATATATATTCACGCCTTGTTCCCAACGGGGTAGACAGAGACAATCTTCTTCGGCTTGCTACGGTCCTGACATACGTCTTTCGCTTCTTCCACTTTCATCAATCTTCGCATGCATGGTCGTTGGTTTCGAGTACTCTTGACCTTTTTGACCTTGACCGATTTGATCGTGAAATGTTTGCCTAGGTCTATATTACCATTAAGGCGCTAGCAAAAGCGATGAGTGAAAGATTTGATAATTATTCGTTTGTTCCACTTTTAATTTAAGATATCGTCAGCTGTCGCCTTAAAAGTGTTGCCTAGTAAACCATTTTTAGTTTCACTATTAGTGGGTGGGTAGATCTGGTATAGATTTAGAAATATGACCATGTATTGCACCTTAACAATGGCGTTAAGGCGAAACCGATATCTTCTCTCCTTATTGTGTGAAGCAGCATCGTATAAGTGCCCACTGCCGGCCAGAGGCCTCCTTCCTAAATAACTGAGAGCGTTACGGAGCCGGGAATGGTCCAACGAGCAGCTCCAGTGCGGGTTGGGTTTCACATGATATTTTTCATTATTTCCTAACGAAATTTTCCTTCACCGCCGCGCACGTGATAAACGCAGCGGCTCAGTAACCCTCAACTACCAGGCGAACAATCAAAGCGTCTGTCAATCTATCTACAATCTACATTGCTTTGTTCGCGCCCTGAACAGGCCCCGCTACCGAGCATAAATTCAGGGCTGTCGATCGCCATATAATATATATTTTCACATCGTCTCTGAAAATGTTAACATATGATCGTAGGCTGAGGACGCTGAAGAGATAATACATTGCCCAAAAAAAAAAATTATTACTTACCATTCAAGGCAAGTGCCTATGTAAGCGACTTGCCTATGTAGCACCCCTGCGCCGTAAACGCACTTACCTTTATTCAGCTCTGGATTCTAAACGAAGGTACGGTTTTGCCGTATCCAACTTACCTGTAACGGGAGATTTTTAAATTAACGTCGTTAATAAGGAGGAGAGCATAAACCAAAAAAAAAAAACATTAAAATAAAGCGGTCGGTTGTTGTGCGAAATGGTGTGGGCTATTTATAAACAGGAGACCAAACGGATGTTAACGTCCGAGCGGCAGGCACTCATTAAATGTTTTTTTTTGCTTAACTTTTTAATGACAACGCAAACGAATTTCTAGTGCCAAACGGGGGCGTTTGCTGCTGCTCGAATCGGCCGGCTCTATCGTGTTAGTTAAAACGACCTCGCAGAATACCGGCGTGAAGTAGAGCCATCCTGTGCTTATGCGTTACGTTCTGTGCATGAGGTAACCTCCAAAACACCCTTAAAGGCCGGCAACGCACCTGCAGCATCTCCGTTGTTGCAGATGTACGCGGGCGACGGTAATCACTTACCATCAGGTGAACCACTAGCTCGTTTGCCACCTTTCCTATAAAAAAAAAACGAATGTGACTATATTTTAGCTCGGCGAATGATACCCGAGGTAGAACAGTACACGTGAGATAAAAATCACACGAATTCATGCCGCAGTACGGACGGAGAAAGACGGAACTGTTGCCGGCGAGCTATATCGAAGATACACGATCTGTTACTGAATTGATTCGGGCGACATCTATTGTACTATGTTCGAAACCTTCAGGTAAGGGTCAACTGCACAAAATGTTTGAACTCAATTGGATGAACGATTCGCAAACACATATACGACAAACAGACAACCATTATTGTTATGAGAAAAAATGAAAAAAAATGTCTAATAGTTTTTCATACGTTTATGGGCCTTTAAACGAATTAGTTTTATTTTTACAGTTTTATTGTTAATACAAATAATATTATGTATTAAAAACTTTTTGGGTAACCTTTTTAGTTAATAAGAACAAATATTGATATGAATAAAATAATAAATTAGGAACGGAGTAAATAGGTTTTTAAAAATATCCCATCAATCGAACAGAAAAGAGTGCCTTTACGGAAAATTATCGAATAATATTTATACATGCATGAGGTCCAGTTTAGTTTAAAAGTAAAAAGTAGTAAAGTAACAACATGTAAGTACCCACTGCTGGGCAAAGGCCTTCTTCTCAAAACGCAAGTATCTGAGAGGGTTTTGGAGCCGGAAAGGGCCCGCAACGCTGCCCCATTGCAGGTTGGCGGGCTTCACATATCCTCGTAATAATATTTTTATTATTTTTCAGACATGCGCAGGTTTCCTCACGATAGTTTCCTTCACCGCCGAGCACGTGGTAAATACAGCACTTAAAATTGCTATTAACAATTTTAGTGGTGCCGGCATCGGGGATCGAACCCAGGTCAATCGCGCTCTACGAAACTAAAGTGAGCGTCCTGACCACTAGGCTGCCACGGCTCTTTCTAGTTCTTAAATTTTCTTATTTCTTTCTATTATATACATATATAACGGTCGCCGGTAGAAAACAGGATTATATGTATATGCCGTTACAGTAAGGTATCTCGGAATCTCGAAAGACATACTAAATATTAAAATTATATATAAATATAATTCTTCTACTCCTATTTATTACAAGATTAGTATATTCAAAAGCGGAATTCCAATTACCAGGCTACCATAGCCACTAGAGAGGTGCTACGAAAAAGGATCAACGAAAAGGTGTAATTAAAAAAGGCGTCGGGACTGAACGGTCGAGGAGCGCGAGCGGGCACGAGCGGGCACGAGCGGGCACGAGCGGGCCCGGCGGCCGCACGAGTCCACCGCGCTAAATATCTCATCGCATATTCCAATTCTCGTGCGATCTGCGGCGGGATTTTCCAGATTTTCCGCTGCCGAATTGCCCCGGGCCCTGTTAAGAATCCCGCCCGCCGTTCGATATTTAAATTTCCGACGGTTGCGAGCTATGCGAGCGTTCGGACCGATAATTTCGGATCACTTTATTATGCTCGCACGTTTGAGCAAAGCTCGATTTTGAGTTATGTTACGTGTTTGAATTTAGTCTTCGTCTTGGAATCGATGTGTACGATTGATGATAACTTTACGAGGCGTGGAACCAATCGAAAATCAACTGTAAACATCTAGCAAATGAACTAACGAAAACCAACTGTAAACATCTAGCAAATGAACTAACGAAAACCAACTGTAAACATCTAGCAAATGAACTAACGAAAATCAACTGTAAACATCTAGCAAATGAACTAACGAAAACCAACTGTAAACATCTAGCAAATGAACTAACGAAAACCAACTTTAAACATCTAGCAAATGAACTAACGAAAACCAACTGTAAACATCTAGCAAATGAACTAACGAAAACCAACTGTAAACATCTAGCAAATGAACTAACGAAAACCAACTGTAAACATCTAGCAAATGAACTAACGAAAACCAACTGTAAACATCTAGCAAATGAACTAACGAAAACCAACTGTAAACATCTAGCAAATGAACTAACGAAAATCAACTGTAAACATCTAGCAAATGAACTAACTAAAATATTAGTCTATATCAACAAGAAGAACATTTCAGCTCTTTACAAACAACCTATTCCGCGAATTATTTGTCGCATTGTGTGGCGGCTTGCGTTCGCTCGCGTTGAAGCTACAATACGGTTAAATGTTATTACAGAATGTACAAACAATATTACCTACAATTCGATAACGACCGCTGACATATCCCCATGTTTTAATAAAATCTACTGCGGTGGGTTCAACGATTGCCTGTTAAAACTATACCACAAACTGCATTTTCAGTAAAAAAAATTTTATGGGAAAGGCGGGAAACGAGCAAGCGAGCTCACCTGATGGTAAGTGATTACCATCGCCCACGTACATCTGCAACACCGTAGGTGCTGCAGGTGCGTTGCCGGCCTGTTAGAATACTTGGGAGATGGTGGGGAGGAAGAGGAGGGGGACTGGGCATCCGGTTACCTCGCTCACCGAACGAAACGCAAAAGCATAATATACCTCCACTTCACGCCGATATTCTGCGAGGCCGTGGTACCAACCCGGTCGATCCCAAAAGCCGCCGCTTGGCTCCGCCACTCTTATCTCTAAGAGGTGATGATTCAGATCATAATTTACTGCTTTGTCCGTCTTGAGCAAGACGAATTTCGTATCTATTTCCGCTGTATAAACTGAAATAACTAAAATAAACTAACGTAGCTGTTTAATGTTGCATATTAGTTACATCTTATTTGTGCTACATGTGCTGCAGAGCTAATTCTGCTAACAAGTTTGAATATATGGAAGCCCCATTGAAGCTTCGCATCAAGAATTATTTCAAGAAAAGCTTTGACTTTTCGTATTATATATATATATATATATATATATATATATATATATATATATATATATATAGTCTCTAATATTAAAATTTATAGCATTTCGGCGCAAATCATTAGCGTTGAACAGTGATTATTGAAAAGCCGCTTATTCCCAACAGTGGACTAATACAACAGTGGCTCGATAACGAATGGGAAGATGAGATGCTTTGAAAGCTGAAACTGAGATATATGAGTAGAGACTGTCTCCATACACTGTCTCCGGTCCTTCGTCGTAATGCCGTCCCAGTGACGTAGGTGTTACGTATGTCGACAAATAAAGAGCCGTCTTCGAAACCGTGTGTTTAATAATGTTAATATCGAAACGTAGATATGAAAGAGGTGAAAAAAAAAGAAACACCGGACAAAAGAAACAATGTCTTCCGCATTTCTATTCCAGAATAAAGAGCCACGCTGCGCTGTCACATTAGGACAATGGGCCCCTCGATATCCTGGCGGATGAACTGTCGACGTTAGGCCTCCCGCGCGCGAGGCGGAAATGACACGTCCGTCACGATCTTCGGGCGACAGAGAAAAGGCTGGGCGGGCGACGCGTGCGTTCAGCTGCTAATCACAAGTTGGCTATCGCGGACCCGGTCCCGACGCACGCCCGCCGCCAGATCCCGGCGTGGCTGCCACATAGCCTTCCTGCAGACTTTAAAATTATATATGCTTCTATCTAACCGGTGTCTGTGAAACGATGTATTGTGATTGTGATGATTTACATCGACTATATTATTAACGCAGTGCAGGACGACCCCCCACAAGATGGAGTGACGACCTGCGCAGTGTTGCGGGAAGTCGATGGATGCAGGTGGCTCAGGACCGAGCTTCGTGGCAATCTTTGGGGGAGGCCTATGTTCAGCAGTGGACTTCTGATAGGCCGAAATGATGATGATGATGATGATAGCGATTATTAAAGTAAAAGAACGACTAGACTAGACATTATTATCTATTATTATCAAAAACTACATTTAAAAAATTATATCGTCTATATTTATTAAATTTGCAAAAGTCAAATAGACTAATACATACTCTGTTTCTTTAGATGTATACTAAATATGTCTATATCAAACTGGATTGATTGTTTAAGTTTTCATTGTTGGTTATATATGGTAGTGTTATGTAGTGTGTAATATTATGCTGTTTTTGTTTTGTTTTAGAGAAAATTTCCTTCTATACATTAATTGTCGCTTTGATATTAATTTGTTATAAGTAACTTGGTTATGCCTGTATATGGATGGTAAATCATGGAAGAGCAGTTCGTTTACAGCAAACATATCTTGCGTAGTGCGATTATGAAACAGTATGCGAAGTACAACGCGCAACAGGGTCGGTGCTGACTGAAGATCAGCGTTGCGGTTGACCCCCCGCGACACTATGCTGAGTCAGCACCGTTTCATTTGACACGACACGGGTTATAAATTATATTAAATCTTTCCCTTAAATTATTTCTTTTTGTTTTTACATATCCATTGTTTTTTTTTTTCTTCTGTATAATTGTATTTCTTGTTACTTTTATGTTGTGTAAATGAATAAATCGTATCGTATCGTATCGTATAAATACAGTTAGATAATTAATTAGGCAGCGAAATGGCCATCGAAAACAAATAAATGGCAAGGCATATCTAGAAAATGAGCAATAAATTATTGTACATTTCACAAATGAAGGGAGTGCTTTAGCCTATTTAAGTAACTAATTGCTAAGCTAATTTCATTAGTCGTTCACGTGGAGAGCAAGGCCGTAAAAGAAAAACCACAATAAAGCACATAACAAGGATTACGCATAACGCGCATTGTCATATCCGTGTTTCGTGAGACCTTCGCGCAACAATTACGACATATTAATGTCACATATGGGACGGACAGTTGGCTTATGAAAGACAGGTGGTTAGCCGAAATCATGGTTAAATTAAGTTAATTTAATAAACAACCCACGTGGAGATTAATTGAAGCGGATGAAATTCACAGGAAGACGAAGTTTTTTTTTTAATTTAAAACCAGTGACAAGCCTATGGATACGTGTAATTAGGGAATGCAATCCAGCAGCGTTTTATATCCGGCTCGTTGGTGCTGATCCTCTGGTACACCGGTAGGTATTATGTCAAATATATATAACGTTTATTTTGACGTGAATCAAAGCGTGTTTAATGAAATAGTACAAAAATTAACAAACGACTTAAAAAAAAACTTAGTCGAGTTAAAAAAAAATATGTTAGTTTGGTTTTTTTTGGTTTACCACGTGCTCAGCGGTGAAGGAAAACATCGTGAGGAAACCTGCATGTCTGAGAAATGATAAAAATATTATTTCGCGCATATGTGAAGCCCGCCAACGCGCACTGGAGCAACGTGGCGGGGCCCTTCTCAGATCCGAAAACCATTTTTACATTTGAGAAGGATGCTTGCCCAGCAGTGGGCACTTACGGGCTGCTACTTTGCGTTATATAAACAGTATATAGTGTTACGTGTGTAATAAATGTAAAGAGATAAGCACCTGTATAAACATATAACACACAGTACTGTCGTGGCAGTAGTGAACTTAAAAGTTTTTTTTAATGGGGTTAAAAAAACCCAGCTGTAAGCAGTGTCACCAGTGAACGGCTACAGTAGCCCATTGGACACCTGTAACCGTCTTCAATCGGAGAGGGTTACAGAAGCGTTTACACCAATGAGGACTAAGATGGAGCGCCACGCAGGCCGTGATTACACGGGCTCTCTATGGCTTTCAAGCCGGAAGACCACAGAGGATGCAGCCGGACAACTCCGCCGAGGAGTAAGTTGCATTTGGATAACTAACCTGTCTTTACAATCGCCATATTATAAAATTAAATAAAATAACGTCTAATTTCAAAATTATTGCAAATATATTGTTTTTTTTTTTTAATGAATTGAGTAATTTCCCTTTATAAAATGAAATGATCAATTGTGTAATTTCCCAATAAACTTCTTAATATTAAGAACAACTACATAACCAGCGGCTAAAAACGCTCCTACTGCCTCTACGGTTGATGGCTTGAGCGTTAATAAATAGCCAAGTCGAGTATTCTCCTTTCTTTGTCGTGTTCTTTTTTTAAACCTTCCCCTTTACTAGTTCCTGTCCGTTTACCGAAGTCTTGAAGTCTACATTCACGACTTCATCTATTATAACTCCGAGTAGAACGTTTCTTATCGTATCTTATTGTTTCTCGGCACGGGACCGATCCCCTGCTCGAGGATCAGCGTGCGTATGCGCAAGCAGGTGCGAGACCACCAGATCTGGAGTGGTGTTAGATGTACCCCTGGCTACTGATATATTCTTAAAATTGTCATTTAAAAAGAATTATATTAATTTTATTACAGATTATAAATGACAATGTAGCGTTTAAACGCAAAATAACAGACTCGCATAGTTTATTTCCGGTTCTTCCCCGTGAAGGTCTTGTTTTGCGAACCGGTGTAGATTTTAAAGCTAGTAACTGCTTTAAAGAAGCCTAAATTAATTAAATAAAGGGTGGAACCCACCCTTCACAGCCTACTCTGACGGCTCCTAAGCCAAGAAAAATCACCTAGTATCCGTCAATCACCCGATTGCCTCCTTCAGCATATAAAAAAAACCCAGCCGGAGTTTGTTGTCTACTATTCTGGGTCTTATTTCCTCCGGTCTTATTTCATGAGCCATCCGAATCCCATCAGCATCACAAGTACGAGAGTGCAGACGCTGCGCTCACCAACCCAACCCTCTCGTCCAGCATGGTGAACATGGTTAAGCCTTACAACTAATGCATTCGCTGACGTATTCACGGAGATGACCTATGTTCAGCTGTGGAACAGACCGATGTGGTAGCAGTGGTAGTGGTATAGTGGTATAGTGGTATATATGCATATGACAAATCTGGTAAATCAACAAACAGCGTCTAAAATAGTGAAATGAGCGCGTACATAAATTGAATACCCGTTTCAATTTCAAGACTTTTCATATACCTTTGAAGTAGACCGACAGTGAAATTAAACAGGGCTAGATTGTTCTCCGTTTTGCAGAACGTTCTCCGGCGCAGTCAGTGCAGCCAATCGCTCGCAACAGTAGAGACATAGATATATAACAGCGGTGTCAACAGTGGAGAAGCGTTCGGCCCTACCGCACCAATCTATTTCCAATTGAGCACGCTTCTGATGCAAATAGAAAATCTCCCTAACGCGGTACGGTCTAGGTCCTATATGTGTCACATGGTACGTACATTCGGATGCGAAGAAACAATTTGACTTGTAATAAAAACACAACCCAACGAATTATATACAGACGTCTTTATGTGTTGGTTTCTCAATTATGACTGTAAGGTAGCTGGTGTTGTTTAAAAATTATTTATAATTAGTATTTAATGTTGTTATTACAACTGTCTATTGCTACATGTGTTTGTTAAAAACACGAAAAAATCAATTGTGACTCGAAATCTTTTTTGTACTCATTTATTTATTTAAACTTTATTTGCACATTACATGACAAAAAGGCGGACTTAATCCCAAGAGGCATTCTCTACCAGTCTACCATTAGATTGAACAGAGGAAATGTAAAAGGTTGCACAATAATATTATGTTCATATATATATATATACTCGAATATTATACTACAATATAATAATACTTATATATGACGGTGGCGAGACGGGAGACGGGACACATGACCAATGAAAATGCTTCATATCCACTGCACATAACATATAAAAGCTCTAAGTCCATGCGCATGTAGCCCATGGAATTATGGACTGAATCGTGAAATACGCATTTATATCAATTTGCAAGTCAAAACGTCGTTACGGAGTTTTGTATGGGAACAATAACGGGATTGGGGTTTCCAAAACACCATAAACAAGTCAGTGTAATGACGTTGCCACCGCCTACGATGCACTCCTCATATATATAATTTCGCAATATGCGATACTAAAATTGTCTAAGCACAGCAACCCCTGACTAAACTGGCGCACACTACAAACCCCCTCGCACACTCGCGCCGTCCACTTGCACCCCACGTCGCTCGCCGATACAGTGTGTTTCCCTTTGAGGTGGCCATAAATTCCTATCGATTGCTATCTCCAAGCGAGACGTACCGAATGCGGAATACGAGCTCGGAACTATTGTTAATTTTTATTAATACATTCATTTCAATACAGACTGATAACGGAAACGTTCAAATGTAGAAAGTAATCCTGTATCGATCTTTATTATATTTTAAACGTTAACGTTAAACCTATGTAATTTTTGGCGTTTTTTTTTCTCTAACGTTTTATTATACACACTTTTAAGTGCATATAATAAAATGGAAAGGTATTCCACGTTTACATGATCAAAGCAATTTTTATCCCCTAAAAAAATGTCGGACTTATTATAATTACAAGAAACCAAAAAAAAAAAGTTACTGAGTTTGAGGTGCACGGAAGGAGAAGAGCTTTTAAATCGAACGCCGAATTCGAACTTCCACAGCATCCTATCAACGGTTAATCTTGTTAACGTCAATTGTTTCACGGATCGACATTGAATCGAAATGAAATTTACATATATCAACAATTTTCTTCATTATATCTTTCGATAATAAAAAAAATAAATTGTAGAAGAATCAGCATCGCAGCGACGAGCACGCCGTATGTATGGGGGAGGCGCGGCGGGCGTCTATTTGTTTTGCCGTAGCTTTGTCGGACTAGGCGCATGCAGGTCATTAATTGTTGTAAACGCTCGCTCCTAATCGATACAGCGCCACGTTCGATTCTAGTTTATATTAATGTCATTTGCGCTAACCGTGCACGACGTCAGTCGCACGCCCGATGCCTGCGGACTTTTCAAAGGAACGATAAGATAAATCAATCGAGATTCGAAAGACGTAATCGTTCGAAGTTTGTGAAATTTAACGAACCACTGTTTTTTTTTTTTTGTCGTTGAGTTTAAAAAAACCAAAAAACAACATCACGTATAGAATGTTTTCGAGGTGCTCTTTTCAAGTTCAAGACCAAATCATTTTCTCTATTCGAGAACTACTACTACACGACGCTCGATATGTCCGCTTAAAATTAACAATCCTCAATCGTACAGGAGACCGAGCGTTAAACGAAAGCAAAAGCGGCGAACAGGGGATGCAGCTCAGGAACGACACCAATTACGGGCCCATCAAAAATAATGGCGGACACCCTCGGCGGGACTGTGAGCTTCGCTTCTGAAAATACAACGCTCTTCTACGAAAGTGTAATAAGTGAGCAACATCGTTTCTTAACTAATTGGATGGTTGCTATAGTTACAGGCAGACCATTGCGGAATATTATAGCGCCGACAGCATCAGCGCTAACCGAGCCACTCACTCACTCTTCAGTCCCTTCTTTGAAGCCAACGTAACGCTCATCCGATTAGATCATATTCACACACACATGCAGGTGTTTAGAGACAACCGTCAAAATCTTTTTATGTCAATTTTTTTTTTTTTTAAAACAAAGTTGCCCTCTCTTTGGGTAATTCTACTGAGTTTGCGAAGGCCATCAATATGGTACACATGGACAAACATTCGGAAAAAAAGTATATGCATGTACCGTGCTGAATCTATACTGTATGATGTAGAGCCTTTTCGATTATATACACTGTATGCTGCATGTATGTGTAGAACCTTGGTAGCCTAGTAGTCAGGGCGGCTCAGGTCAGTTTAGTTTCAAATAGCGCGAGTGACCTGGGTTCGATCCACGGTGCCGGTACCACTAAAATTGATAATAGTAATTTTTTGTAGGAAAACATCGAGAGAAAACCTACATGTCTGAGAAATAATAAAAAATATTATTTCGAGGACATGGTGAAGCCCGCCAATCCGCACTGGAGCATCGTGGTGGGCCCTCCACGGCTATAAAACCCTCTCAGATACTCGTGTTTGAGTAGGAGGCCTATGCCCAGCAGCGGGCACTTACTGGCTGCTAATTTTATGTATATATATTATTAAACCAAAATTAAGCAGAGCGATGACTTATTTTCGATCTGGTACTTTTCTAGATCGCGCCATCTGTCGGTAGGCGCTGTAATTTTCCCCTGGTCGCATCTCACGACACCCACGGGAAGAGAGGGTGGCGGCGGATTCTTAGGCCGACACCGCACGGCAAAGCTCGTTCGAAGCCGCACTTGCGAGCTGAGAAAAGTCAGGCAGAGACTGAGGCGCGGGACACGGCACATTACCACCCGAATGATTCGGCTGAAATTCGATCCAGGCGCCCATGGTTTATTATTCTATATTAAACGCTTGCTTGCTCACTGTATGAGGTCTAATGGCGGATATAATGCGACAAACATCCGCCAGACGACAAAAAATTACATAGATATGTCCTATGACGTTCAAAACTAAACAATTATGTGCGTTTTTTTTTTTTTTAAATGTAATCGAAATATCTTTCTTTAAGTTTTATGTTGTCAAGGGTTTATGCTTCAGACTGTAAGCTAAAACAGAATAATGTATTCATTATCATTGTCATTTCAGCCTTTCATAAGTCCACTGCTGAACATAGGCCTCCCCCAAAGATTGCCACGAAACTCGATTCTGAGCCACCTGCATCCACAACACTGCGCAGGTCGTCACTCCATCTTGTGGGGGTTCGTCCCACACTGGGTTTGCCTGCACGTTGCTGCCACTCGAGGACTTTTTTTCCCCGACGGTTGTAAGTTCTGCGAGCTATGTGGCCGGCCCGTTGCCACTACAGCTTGTTGATCCTCACGGCTATGTAATGTATTAATAAAAATAAGACTTATAAAAAAATCCTCAGGATATCTATGGAGTTTTTTTCTTTCGTTTCTCCTCCATTTCTCCTCCTTCAGAGAGCGTGCCGTATATATATATGTCGCTATGCCGAAGACCCAAGATTGCTCCCTTATTAGCACCAGGTACTCCCCAGGTATGACGTCATCAATAACTCCTCATAACTCCTCTATCGGTTCTAAGTACCAACACGGCTTTGTAACAAGTTATACTAACACGAGAAGCGGAACTAATTTGCAGCACCAATTCATATCAATACAACTGGCGTGTCTGTGTTCGTCTGTCCGAACAGAATGCGAGTGCATGAATGTGTCTGTTAATTCAACTTGTCAAGATGTAGTGTGAAGTTAAAGGGGTAGAGCGACCCCGCCGGCTCGGTTGCTCGGGACTTGGGGAGGACGTCCCCTCCTCCTGAGCTTTATTTGAATCTTGCAGTATGTTGGAGAGATGAATCGGTGTGACGCTGGAATGTGTTCCCCGGACAGTCGTGGTGCGGTAGATCACATGCTGCGTGACCTAGCCCAGGTGTCCAGTGCGTCGAGGCATATGGATACAGTGCCGCCGCCACAGGGACTTGATGATTCTCGGCGGCTTAAAGACAAGGGTGGCACGCGTTGTGCCGACGGTGCTGAGACCGTGATGGTTGTAGATGTCGAAGATGCTGTTGAAAAAGCCTGCTCCGTGTATTCTTCGGCTATCAACGTCGGTAGAGATGGATTAGGATGCAGAGGCGTGGAGGCTATGCGTTATGGCCTTCTATAGGGAACCTACGACCAATTGTAAACTTGTGACATATTGAGATTACGCTGTTTAGTTTATTCTGTAGATATCTATTATATATATATTATAATCGATTGCATGTAAAACTAATTTCGGGTCTTACTAATAATCGAACAAATACCTCTTTTTTTTTTACATAAGTTTTTTTTACATATTTTTATGGGATGGGGGGTGACAAACGAACTCACTGTCCATAAACAGCTGCTCATGGACACCTGCAAACTGCAAACTACATTCGAAGAAGGTTACAGGTGTTTTGTTGCCTGAAATTGAATACCACATAACCTGTAATTATACCGGCTCACCTCGACACCTTTATAACCGGAACATAACAGTCGTTGACACTGCTGATTGAAGGAAGGAGACAGAGAAGGGCCTTTTTTGCAGTCTTAACCGTCCAATGCCGAACATAGGTCTCTCAAACTAGGAGAATCTGCCGTTGGCACCTGGCAAGCGGGTAGGCGCTGGATCAATTCTCGCCTTTAAATTTAAGACACTCCAGGCGTTCTGAATCGCCATTTACGACACTCCAGGCGTTCTGAATCGCCATTTACGACACTCCAGGCGTTCTGAATCGCCATTTACGACGCTCCAGGCGTTCTGAATCGCCATTTACGACGCTCCAGGCGTTCTGAATCGCCATTTATGACGTCCATGCTATGAGGATTCAGATTCTCAATCGTCACCGCATAAGTAGCTCTAGACGTGTCAGAAACAAATAAACGCTCTATCTCTATACAGCTACACTTGAATCGTCAATAGCAATATATAATTGAAACTCAATCAGCTAATGAAATCAATAACGCTTATTAACGGATACGCGCAAGTTGTGGGAGCGGCAGCAGAATTAAAAAAAAAAAAAAAACAAAATCTAGCTTAACATCAACAAGATTCTTTCGATTGTCCTCAACTAATATTGACACTTTGTTATTTAGAAAAGTGACTACTTCTCAGAGGCCGCCCGTGGCCTCCGATTGGTTATTGTTTGTTTATTATAATTGTTTCGAAACCGGCCCGCAATGATATTTTCCGATAAACGTATAAACTTTCTTTGTTCTTTCGTGTTATTCAGTAACACGAGCACTTTCGTTTATAATCATTTGTGTTTCAAAGTAATGTGGAAGGAAAATCGAGCGTCCAGTAAACTAAACTACATTGTTTACAATCAAAAGTCTTTCAGATAGCATTTCTTAGTATTTTTAAGTAAAATACATTAAACATCATTAAAAATACAGTCTAGACATATAATCGCTCACGGGGTGGGCAGTGATTAAAACACCTCCAACAACTGTTATCAATATTTGTAGCAATACGTTATCGATTAGCCGTTTTATTTATTTATTTTATTAAAACACTGAACGTGCCATCACAAATACTGAATACCATAGACGATTGCTACCTGCAAGCGCAAAGAGACGCTGCACCGCTCACGCGTTCTTCATCTCCCCATGCCCGTGCTAACCTTAAACTTACTTTAACATCCTGTAAATATACTCGACCGGATTGATACCACGGCCTCGCAGATAACCGGCGTGAAGTAGAGGCATCTTGTGCTTCTGCGTTTCGTTCCGTGAGTGAGGTAACCGGAGGCCCACATCCCCTCCCCATTCCCCCTCCTCTTTCCTACCATCTCCCAAATATCCTTAAAGACCGGCAACGCACCTGCAGCATCTATGGTGTTGCAGATGTATGTGGGCGACGGTAATCACTTACCAGCAGGTGAATCGCTTGCACGTTTGCCGTCTTTTCCATAAAAAATAAAAATGTTCCACGGCAGGGCACAGATCTCCCCTATGGATATCCCTATAGTATCACCCGTAGACGCCAAGCCAGGCAAACGTATAGCAAAACTCCGGTACCGATCTGCTTATAATTGGTCTGGTATATTTGGAGTAGGTCATCCCGCCATCACTGTGGTAGCAGATTATTACGACGCCACCGTACGGCAAGTAGCAAAGAAAATATCCGAGGAAAGGTCGTATGCCATAGACGCGTAACGAAATCCTTATCCAGTACCAAAGGTTTAACAGACGGATATGCTTACAAATAAATCACACGGTTGTGAAGTTATGTACCTTATGTTATTTAAGATAATATGTAACGATGTAAGATGTATGATACGATGTAAGATGTTATAACTCTACAACTCTGACTGTCTTAATTAAACTGTATGAAACAACATACTGTGCAGTAATAGAACGAAATCCACATTGACACGTTGGAATGAAAGCAAAGTGAAGCGGCTCTCGGGGTACCCGAAAAAGACTGAGGAAATTCCCGTCGAGGTTCAATTAGCCCGGTTCACCGTTTCCCGTGAAAAATTAAACGAGCGTACCTCTCGACGCTCAGTGGGTTAGTGGGGTTGAACCTTTTGCTGAACGGAGCATCACGCCCGAACGGCACGGGCCGTGATGAAATGATAAATTCGCACGGGCGAAGCGGCGGTGGGATAATCCATGCGACGCTAACCACGCGGCCTAGAGCCCGGGGGGCACACAACAATTTCCGGCCCAATAGCGGTCTGTGCGAAAATTGAATGGTGTCTGTGGAGTGGTGCGGGCGGGCCGACGCTCGCGTCATGTGTCACTTAGTGCGGACTTTAATTTGGTCGGGCCGAGCGTGATGATGCACGTCCCATCTGATCTCGTGTTGTATTCACCGATCTGTCCGCGGCAAATACAAAGACTACTCGGGTCAGGGGTTACAAGTGAAAAGTTCGCAACGTTGTATATGATTATTTTTGTACGGATTCGACAATATTTGGAACGTTTAATTAGAAAGGTTCATATGTATAACAGCCGTGGTAGCCTAGTGGTCAGGGCGCTCACTTTAGTGTCATAGAGCGCTAGTGATCTGGGTTCGATCCCCGGTGCCGGCACCACTGTAATTGTTATTAACAATTTTAAGTGCTGTATTTACCACGTGCTCAACGGTGAAGGAAAACATCGCGAGGAAACCTGCATGTCTGAGAAACAATAAAAATATTATTTCGAGGATATGTGAAGTTCGCCAAACCGCACTGGAGCAGAGTGGCGGGCCCGTCCCGGCTCCTGAACCCTCTCTGATACTAGTATTTGAGAAGGAGGCCTTTGCACAGCAGTGGGCACTTACAGGCTGTAACGTAACGTTTTATATGTATAACATATTCACATTTCGTTTATATAATAGATCTGTCCGTGCGTAACTCGGCGCGATTCGCTGATAAAATCGTAATAAGGTTATTAACAACTTTGATAAATCAATATTAAAAGCTAATCAATTTATTTAATTATGTGAACACCAGTATGGGTTTTAGAATTAGTAACATGTAGTATTAAGTGCTATTAGTAATATCTCGTATAGTCGTTTGTTGTTTGAAATGAATCAATAAAATTAACTATTATTATTGTTTCTGGTACTAGTTTGTTTTTTTTATTTTATATAAGTGACCGACTGGTTTCGGCTTATGAATCTTCGGGGTATTCAGTTATAAATTAAAATGTGTCGTTATTGTCAATATGATGAAGTTCACCAAGTGAAAACAATCGCAATTAAAGATTATAGATAAAATTAAAATTATGAAATAAATAAAAACTTCTAAATCACCACTACGAAGGATTTCCTTTTAATTTTATCGCCATTTGGCGATTTACCTACAAAACGTTCGTCTACATCTGAAATGAAACTATTTACTTATGTTTTATTTTTGAACATTGGACATTTTTTCCGGAATTAAGGTGTTTTTTGTATGGAAGTATTTTATATATAACTACTAAACATTATTTATATATAACGGAGCATTCGAGTCGAGAACTTTGGAATTTTTCAAACAATTCCATAGTATATAAACTGGGTTTGCTTGTGGAAATGAATTCATTGGAATGATGTCAAAACTATTGAAACCAATTACGTGAAAGTCAATTATGAAATTTATAAAGTAATAAAAAGCATTTTACCAAATCTATAACATGTAAATGTTTTTTAATATTTGTATGTTTATAGTAAAGAGTGAAGTAGCAGCCTGTAAGTGCCCACTGCTGGGCAAAGGCCTCCTCCAATACGAGTATCAGTGAGGGTTTAGGAGCCGGGTGAGGGCCCGACACGCTGCTCCAGTACGGGTTGGGGGAGTTCACATATCGTCGAAATAATATTTTTATGAAATTCTTACGATGTTTTCCTTTACCGCTGAGGTCGTGGTAAATACAGCTCTTTAAAATTGCTATTAACAATGTAGGTGCCGGCATCGGTGTTCGAACCCAAGTCACTAGCGCTCTATGATACTAAAGTGAGCTTTTTTTTTATGAAATAGACGGCAAACGAGCAAGCGGTTCACCTGGTAAGTGATTACCGTCGCCCGCATACATCTGCAACACCATAGATGCTGCAGGTGCGTTGCCGGTCTGTCTTTTGGGAGATGGGAGGGAAGAGCAGGGAAATAGAGAGGAGGAGTGGGCCTCCGCTCACCTCACTCATCGAAAGAAACGCAGAAGCACAAGATGGGTCTACTTCACGCCGGTATTCTGCGTGGCCGCGTTACCAACCTAGTCGAGCAGGTGGTAGAGTAGCACCAAAAGCCGCCGCTTGGCTCTACCACGCTTGAAAGCTTAGAGCTCCCTGACCGCTAGGCTACCACGGCTCTATGTTTATCTAGTCGTCTATTCACATACGTCAACGATGACGGACAAACTTCTAATTAACTTGCATTTCTTAATTGATTAATGCCGTTATTACGATAATTATCTCCGTTAAGATAAGTGATTTTTTTTTTATACGCTATAAAACAAAGCGGGCTCGAACGGAGCGTTCGTTCGTCAATATGGTCTGACGTTGTGACGCAACTTCTTGCAGTGATCGGTAAAATTATATTATCCTGTTAAATTATATTACGTTGTAAGTGAAACTAGTTTCAACATCATCATCACTTCAGCCTATCACAAGTCCACTGCTGAACATAGGCCTCCCCCAAAGATTGCAACGAAGCTCGGTCCTGAGCCACCTGCATCCATCGACTTCCCGCAACACTGCGCGGGTCGTCACTCCATCTTGTGGGGGGTCGTCCTACACTGCGTTTGCCTGTACGCGGCTGCCGCTCGCGAACCTTTTTTCCCCAACAGCTCTGCGAGCTATGTGGCCGGCCCTAACTAGTTTATGAAAAAAAAAAAAACTGCCATCAACATGTGCGGCGAACGACGGCTTCACATGTGCAATTATGGTCGAGCGTTAACTTTTCGAAACACAATGGGTTCACTATAGTCGTTTTTCTTTCGCAGTGACATGCGTGTGCTTTTTTAAGGGAAATGGGTCAAACGATCAAACGTCCACGTACATCAGCGAGACCAGAGGAGCTGCAGCGTCTTTTGAGATGTTAGGGGATGAGAATGAGGCTGAGGTGGTGAGGAGTGGCAGTGGACCTCCGGTTGCCCTCACTCGCCGAACTTAACTCACCCTACTTCACGCCGGTATTCTACGAGGTCGCGGTACTGCCCGGCCGCTTGGCTCTATCACATACAAAAACCTGATTGGCTTCCTGGGTGCCTCTAATACCAGACGGGGTAAATGTATGTTTACCAAAGGAATTATTGGTTTCGGCTCTACATGTGTCATGCATCCCATTAAATATTGCATTACGTCTTGATTGTTATCACTAGACATTGTATTATTTAAGAGGAAATTTAAGAAAAGTTTTCCTCGATATGGTGTGACTCAAACACCCCAATATATCTAAAGTTACCGTAAAACCGAACACAGATATAAATAAGTCGGAATGAATTACTTTCTATGACATACAATTTGGTAATATGTATGTATGTAGATTTTTTTATTGTATTTATATAACCAAGATATATCTCAATCGCTGTCATAAGGGTAAAAATTGTTTTATGATGGTTGCATAGATATAGGATTAAGAATAAGTTTGTTTGTGCTGTTTTTTTTGTGTAGAAACGATAGACGTTATTACTATTATCTAATCATTATTATTTAAATAATTTAATTAATTAAATATTTATAATATCTATCTACATATATTATCTAATTATTGCCAAACGCATGGTTTCAGAAGTACATAGATTTATTTATTCTTTATTGTTAGCCTTAAGCATAAGGCATAATGGGCTTACTTAATGCCAAGTGGCATTATCTACCAGTCGACCATTGTTATGGTGAAAGGTAGTTGCCAGGTACAAAACAAAGAATGAAAAATAAAAAAACAAATAAAATAAAATAAAAAACTCCAACAATAATAATATATCGAATGTTAAGACATCTCATTTGGTTGTCGAATCAGGGTGGAGGGAGAAAAAACCACACAGATTATTTACCTATACATTTTAACCGGTAATATTAATCAAAGATGAACTAGGACGTCGACTTGGATATATATACATATAGTATTAAGCTCACAGCAATAGGAATTAAACATGGGATGTCAGTATGTCCGTCTACGATAATGAAGAGGACGGCTTCCCGCTACGCAGACCTCGGGGCAACAGCTCTACGGTACATAGCTAACTTGATGGCTTCAATATGCATTCCGCAAACAATATCTACGAACTTGAAAATCGGATTATCCGACTCCACGTTTGTGAATGCGAAATTATAACCGTTCGTACGTTTGTGCTCTTGCGTATTTCGTGGAGCAGATAATTGAAGAAGTTTAGCACTGTATATCTATAGCATAACTTAGCAACTCGGCTTTACACGGATATGTCTGTAATATATTCGCTTAATTTGAATGCGTTATACATGTGAAACGTTCTAAATTATGGTGAAAACAGCACCGAAATCCTACTAAGGATTCGTAAGCGAAAAGACAGATAGACAAACGCGAATTATAGTATATATTATAATGTACTATTAAAATATAAAGATATATGCAGCACGAATGGATTGGGTCCAAAGGGGAAGGACAGCGGAAGAACCACTTCCCTTTCGAAGGACTGTGAAAAAAAAAAGTAAACACAATAACTTTCGAGTGTAGTCCTTTTACTTATAAGCAAATATTAGTATTTCATCAGCCTAGTTACAGTGCATACGGCAAAGACAAAATGAAAATCAGCACATTCGGCGTCAGGGGTGGAGGGGGCTGGGGGTGAGAGGGGGGGCAGGGCAGGGCGAGGGTGAATCTAAATTCATGGTCACTAACATGATTAGGACCGCGTTGGTTTACGCCGGCGCGCAGTTTCGTTAGGTAAAACGCCATATCCGGGTAATTGTTTATCGCTACATTAACGTGCCCGGTTGGGCCGGATCGCGGCGCCGGTGTTCACGGGCGACACCTAGTCGCATGTTGAATCCTCCGCGTGGTTTTTTCATCTGTGCTTTCTCGACGAGAAAACAATCGGTGATGGCTGTTGACAGACGCTTCGGGGCTGTCAATATTCTTGTTTACTTTTAGGTAATGAATGTCTGGGTTATGTTTTTGGTACTGTATAGGATTGATTCCGTGGATGTCACGAAATGCGAGAAAGAGGAATATGAACAAAGACATGTCCATACGGATTATTACACCGAACATAGACTGTCACAGATAGGCAGCAGGTGGGAGAGGTGTCTGACACTGAGATCACCAACACAGCATCGCGATTGAACCTTTTGACGAACGCCGCTATCAATGATACACAACAAAAACAATATTTTAAGAAAGTCATGTTGTTTTTTTTTTATGGCGACGAGAATATGGCTCAAGTGATGGCTAGTGTTTACCGTCCACCCACGTCAACAACACCAGAGGATCTCCTGGCGCGTTGCAGGCCTTCGAGGATATTTGTGCGGGAGAGGTTCTACCTCTGCTCCGGTTACCTAACTAACACCGAACGAAACCCAGAAACACAAGCTGCCTCTACTTATCGTCAGTATTCTGCTAGATCGTATTACTGAGCCGGACGAGCCGGCCCTTTCGAGCAGTAGCAAAAGCCACAACTTGGCTCTACCACGTTTAACTCCTCCTTAATTACCAGCCCGTAGGTAGTTCACTTCAGGTCCCCGCTCGGCAGGCGATATGATAATACCGCCATCTATTGACAGCCAATGAGATTTTCAAGACCTTTTTTTCCCTTATACGTCTGTTACTACAGCAACGGGAAGAAAGACTGTGGTCGATTAAAACGCCATATGATCAGAGCGCCTAGAAAATCTACAATTATAGATTCTGTTTAACTTTGGTGCTTAATACGAAATACACATATTGGTAGTGGTATCTATCACGTACCCCGATACATAGTACTACCGACGGCATACCTACACGATTCGACGAGCAATTCGTTTTGATAAATAGATCGACCGCCACCGGAAGCGTACCAATTATTACACGGGATATTATCTATCTCTAGTAATGGCATAGCCGGATCTTGGTCCTATTAAGATGCGCCCACGTCAGTCGGCAAGGCTTAATCCAATTCACCCAGCATGTTATTCTATCAAACGCGCCGAATTCAAATGCATTCAATTCTAAATTATTACGGCGTTAGTGCCGTGCACAGCATCTGCTGTATTAATCATTTGAACAGTTCGGGACATGTTAGAGAAGGTAATGTTATGATAATAAACCCGGATGCCTCACATTTCAACATATCTCGAATCCCACGATGTGGCATAAGGTTAGAGGAAGAAACAAACGAAGTACAGAGTCGTGGTAGCCTAGTGGTTAGCATGTTCGTTTTATTTTCAAAGAGCGCGAGCGTGTTGCTGCAGTCACCAAGTGCTCGGCGGCGAAGGAAAACATCGTGAGGAAACGTGCATGTCTGATAAATAATAAAAAAATATTATTATCGGAGCAGCCCGCCAACCAGCACTGGAGCAGGCTGGTTGGCGGGGCCCTTTCAGACACACGTATTTGTGAAAGAGGCCTTTGCCCAGCATTGGGTACTTACAGGCTGCTACTTTTACGGGACAATCGTAATACTCAGTTCACATTGTGACAAAGGTGTGACGAAGGGAAGATCTTGAAAATCGCAATCCCTAGCGACAGACGGCGGGATAACTATGTCGAAAATAAGCAGAAGGTCTGCAGCGTCGATGGTGCAAGGTATCTGTTACTGTGATCGCTAACCCGCTTGGCGATCGTGGCGAATATGGAGAATCCACCTTATGGAAGAGGTACATATACCTCTCCCATAAGGGGATCTCTCTAATGCCTGCAGAGGACTTTACAAGCTGTTAAAATTCAAGATTAATGTATGTTTTGTATTTGATATGAATTATTCATTTATCTAACACAAAGGTGCACAAATACTAGGAAAACAATAAAAGGAAAAAGCAAACAATAAATAAATTAAGAAAAGCCCCAGCCGACTTTGAACTTTATGTACCCGCGTCGTGTCTAATGAAACGGTACTAAGTCAGCGTAGTGTCGCGGGGTTAACCGCAACGCTGATTTTCACTCAGCACCTACCCTATTATAGTTGCTATGTATCTTTACTCACTGCTACTACTTGAATATACACAAAGCGGGATATTCACGAATTATATTGAAATCGCATAGTCTTCGAACGATCCTGACTACAAGACGTAACAAGCAATCACGACATACGTCAATGTGATAGACATCCAGTGGGAGAGTGTTCGATCGACATCTGTACTGTTTCTGAATTCCGGGTAGAAAACCCAATTAAAAATAAACGAGCCCACACTACTTGACATTGCTATCACAATTTAATATATTAATCGTATCTAACATTGATTACAATATTAAAAAATAAAATTAAAAAAATAACAATGGAAGGGGGGAAACGAGCATGCGGTTCACTTGATGGTAAGTGATCACCGACGCCCACGAACATCCACAACACCAGGGGAGCTACAGATGCGCTGCCGGCCTTTAAGGAAGGAATAAGCTCTTTTCTTGAAGGTCCCTAAGTCGTAACTGTTCGGAAATACTGCTGGCGACAGCTGTTTCCACAAAGTCTAAATGCTTGGCAGAAAATTTCGATGAAAACGCAAACATCTAGGAGGTATCGATAGAACTTCAAATTCTGTCGCGATGTACGATGGTGAAACTCAGCCGGTGGGATAAATCCGAACAGTTCCTCAGAACATTCCCCGTGGTAAATTTTGTAAAAAAGCAAAGAGAAGCAACATCTCTTCGCAAGGCCAAAGGATCAAGCCGATCAGAGAGAGCTTGGTCGCCGACAATGCGAGCCGCTCGACGTTGGAAGCGGTCAAATGGAAGGAGTTGGTACTGGCGTGCTCCTGCCCAGAGATGAGAACAGTATTCCATGTGGGGCCGAACTTGCGCCTTATAAAGTTGCAAACGGTGGACCGGCATTAATCATACACCCTGCCAACCCCTCTTACCGCGGACAGATCTATAATACGAGTCATGTAATAGGTATGTGAACTGAAAGTGTGTCTGCTATTCATATGATCGCATCTAAATGCATTTACAAATTGAGAAGTTATAAGCGAATGCACAAACAGAAGCGGATTGCGACTTTGTTTTAAACTGTTTGACATTGTAATAATTTGAAATGAGACTATTATTTACGGATTTCACCGCGTTTAATTTCAAATTTATATTCTCGACGTTTCGATTGCTTTACAGCAGCCGTGGTCACGTGGGCACTGAGATGTTAGATGCTGGACGTGATAGTTAACTCGGGATACCTTCAGCTTTTATTTATTAATTTTGGTCCGATCTACCCAGAATGTGCTTACAGTATCTTGAGGTCGTGGAGTGGTGTGCTTGGTAGTTTCATCATCATCATCATCATTTCAGCCTATCAGAAGTCCACTGCTGAACATAGGCCTCTCCAAAGATTGCCACGAAGCTCGGTCCTGAGCCACCTGCATCCAACGACTTCCCGCAACACTGCGCAGGTCGTCACACCATCTTGTGGGGGGTCGTCCTACACTGCGTTTGCATGTACGTGGCTGCCACTCGAGAACCTTTTTTCACTTTGGTGGTTTAATTTCATTTATTACCGGATCCCAAGCCGGTGGTAGTACCCAGTAATCTTCTCAATTGGAATTAGGATGAATTTTTTTTGTTTCAATAGCCTGGCGAAGCATCCTTGGCAGCAATCGATGTTCTTTTTCGAGTATTTGTGATAAAAGCAATGAAGTCCGTAAATAATAGTTTCATTTCAAATGTGAATTGTTCGCGTAAATACAAGAAGTCATTATATGTATTTATATGAAATAATTGTATTATAAATTTTAAATGAAATTGTATCGTAACATAAAGAGAGCTGACCGCAGTTTCTTGTCAGTCCTTCAGAGACAATGTCTTCTTTTCCGATACGGTGGAAAATTTGACATTCGCAAGAACTTTGTTAGAAATGAAAAGTTTTGTTTTGTTTGTAACTCAATACAGATATATATATATCTGTATTAAGTTAATACATTATAAGTAATTGTTTGTATTATTAACATATAAACAAACTACTACATTATGAAGCTACGTCCTAAAAAGGTCGTGAATGTGTTAATATGTTGTAGTTTGTAGGACAATGTTTTTCCCGATTATCGTTTTACTTTTAATAAATAATATAAATAAGATAGCATCTTAAGTTTACAATGCTACAGCCCTAGAAAGTTAAAGGTAATTTAGAACAAAGTACAAGACCGACAGACTTATGATATCTAAACTTAACGAATACCTTGACAGGAGTACGATTGAATCTGGTAAAATAAAAATAATGTCTCTCGTTTAGATGTTCTACAATATTTCTACATTACTTTTGAATAAGTACACTCCATAATTGCGTTGAGATATTGCTTTAACGTTTCAAAGGAGCAATGGACGCTTCAACTCTATTTACAGTCTCCGAGCGCAATAAAATATAGTCTACGAAGTGCTACGAGGGTACGGCACTCGTAGCCGAGTGCTACGGTTGTTTTGGTGCCGATTTAAATTATCAATATAATTAACATACAGTTTATTTACGCGTTTGTATTCTTTAATATGCATTAAGACTAACTTTAATATATAACACCGATCTCTTAACCGTTGTAAAGTGATCAATCTAATTTCTAACATTCAAGCTGAGATTGCAATAATTCTTAGATTAACACTTAACAGGTTTCAATACGTTTTAAGTAATATCAGATTACTTTCAACAATAACACAATTTGCTTAGTTGGGTAACTCAAACACTCGTGCCAATTCCACTGCTTTATTATCATGTAGCACCTGACCGGTTACACCGGACCGGAGAGAGCCGTGGTGGCCCAATGGTCGGCGCGCTCGCTTTAGCTTCATACTCGTAGAACGGGAGTGCCAAGTGCCGGCATCACTAAAATTATTAAGTGTATGTATTATTAACATACGCTGTATTTACAACGTTCTCGGCGGTGAAGGGAAACGTCGTGAGGAAAAAACCTGCATGTCTAAAAATAATAAAAAAAAATCGAGGACATGTGAAACTTGCGGTGGGCCGTTCTCGGCTCGGAAACCCTCACAGTTATTTTGAGAAGGAGGCCTTTACCCAGCGGTGGGCACTTATAGGCCGTTACTTTACCTGAACGTTTTCGCATTTGTAAGCATTACCAAAGATTAAATTACAGCTTCTATCGGGAGTGTTTCGCGACAACGGTACGAGTGGCGGGTTCGAACCTGCGACGTTATGTATCGCAGTCCGCACCCTATACCATCAGTCTATTAGAGCTTTAATTGGCAATTTACTTTGAAACTTAATATGTCGGTGTGCTGTATATTGTGTAGTTAAATATGATGTAGTTTAGTACAATATTAAGATTAATAATGCTTTTGTTAATGCTTTTAAATATGACAACGGTCCGCTCCTGAATAATACAAGAAATTATTGGTCGTGTTACCGAACCAAATCTACAATAGAGTTCTAACGAGAGACAACAATCGCAATTAATAATAGTTAATTTAATCGAACAATAGAGAAGTAAATTGTTCGATTAATTTTAAATCGCCGCGATCATTTATTTGCATCGCCATCATGTTGTGTGAGACAACAGGCGAAATTTCTAGAACAATTTCTAATAATTGCAGCCATGGTACGCGATGCGAATTATGTATTTATGATTTATATCAGCGTCGGACAATATTGGCGAGCTGGCTGCGTTCCGCTCCTTGCATGAATATTTTATTACCTTTGAATTGTAGTCATTTTAGAGAGTGGACGCTCCGGCATGACACAGTGGGCAGGGGAATATTTAACAATATCGACGATATAACCGTTGTGTCTGTACTAAGCTACTTATACATAACTTAATATTATAACATCGTGCGGTATAGCATTCAGAATTCATAGGACCTTAATTCGCAGGCCATTTTTGAACGCGTCTTCACTACGATGCTCGATTCTAGGGACGCGCACCAGCACGCACTGGTCGGCTCTATCGCGGACGAGGCGCGTTCACGAAGCGTGCTCGTGTTCAAAATCACGCACCGTGAGAAGCCATTATGATGAGCACCGAATATAATTTATCTTAGTAAGTATAGATAGTAGAGCAAGCTTAGCCAGCAAATATTATAGATTTCCTTTAGTCTAGTCTGGCATAGCCAATCGGATATTCGTAATCCACTTTACGCCGCCACTTCGGGAGATAGAACTTGACGCCTTTGTTGCCAGATTTGCTCTCGGAGATTGCCGTTACATTTTTAAGGCGAAGGAAATTGCGAAGGGAAATCATTCTACACGCAATATATTTTTAATGTTGTTAAGAACTATTTCGAGTTAATTAAATTGCCTGATATGAATGACTTAAAAAGAAATAAAATAATTAAAAGATTCCTATTGAAGAAAACAGATAATAAAAACACTTATAATGATTTCTTATATCTACGCGAATACAACACGTGAAATAAAACCATTTTTTTAAAGGTAATATTAACGGTTTGGTTCGCGATGTTACACATTGTCACGTTGTTACATTGTAACGTTGTGACATTGTCACATTGTCACATTGTCAAGGCGGAACTGGTCTTGCTACGTTTTTCATTCATAAATATTTAAGATAATTTCTAAATTATAGCTAAATGTGACAACTCGCTTGTTATTGAGTGCCACGAAAGACGAGATGTTGTAATAGAAAGGATGGTACATAACAGAAAACTGGTAAATAATTGTAATATTGTTTCTGTAAATATTAAAAGACAAAATGCAACATGAATATAAGGTTATTCATAATAAAAAAATATAAAACGATCTAACCGGAAATACAAGTAGTAATCATTAAGTAACTTTGTAAAGCTCCATTCATGATATAAGTATTCTTCGTCGCTTTTAACCATTTTAAGACTGTGCGAATTCTCGTGGAAAATTTAAATGAAACACGCTTAGAGTATGAAAACGTAAAATAATGTTGCATTTCTTATTTCTAAACATGTTAACATTACATTACGTGCTCATTCGTTTAGAGAAGCTCACCTGGTGAGTGGCGAAGCGCCGCGGGCGGCGTGCACCGACAAAGAAAATACTTTTTAAAATGTTAATTTCGAAAACATTTGGCTAGGACTCAGTATAATTATTAACCGCGGTGAATGTTCTGCGGATTTTTTTAAATAAAATATAAGCTATTACGACCTTATACTCAATAGCGAGGTCGTCAGAGGCCTGGACGTTTTATTACGGTCCTATCAGACCGCCTGACCGACCACGAGTCCGTCACATAAGGGTTCGAACTCTGATCTCCCGAATCGTAGACGGATGCTCTTACCAAACATAATGTACTTACTATGATGACAGATGTAAAGAGTAGAAACGTATACGTATCTATTAAATGAAAATCCAGGTCCACCTACGGCGGAGCTACGCACTTGCAGGTTTCGAACCCTCGCGTCCACGGCTCTTAGCGTTAGTTACACTAAAGATTCGAACACCTTCGCCTCATTCTTTAGAAGCGTTTAATGAAAACCGATCTAATCCGATGCGACGTCGAACCTCGGCCGATAGGATTGGGGAGCGCGCGACAAAGTGGGGCTAATCAGACGCATTTGTTGGACCAACTAGACGTCGTCCCCCTCAGCCTCCCCCTCCCCCTCCCCTCCGCCCCCCCCCCTGTGCCGAAGCGCTCCGTGATGCGGATAATTAACAGACCCGGCGCATTGTTGAGTGCAACGCTTTACCCCGAAAAGCCTTTGACGTGCTTATCGGGTTCTTCGTCGAGAATCACAAACACTAATATGATCACGCCCGATATCGAAACGCTGTGAAACTACATTCATTTCATGTATAATTGTATATCAGATCCCGATATATAACATGTGTAACAGTTGAATCATCATCATGATGATGATGATGATGACTGTTGAATATTAGCAATTGATGATTTTTTATTCCGAAAAAAACCGAAACATCCAAAACGAGTAGATCTTAATTAAAAACGTGTTAAAAAAAATTTAAAAGTCACCTTCGCGCGATTGGATTGCGGGACGCGTATGACACACTGGAACAAGAGAACACAATCGTGAAATAACAAACTTGGGGTCGAGAAGGCAAAAACATCATCCGACCGGGTCTGACAAAAATCAAAAGTATTATTTAGTTTTGGGACGCGTGAGACGTAACATGGAGAACGAATAAATAATGCAACATCACTATTATACGGACCGGAGATGCCGGATCTCGAGGAAACTACGCCACTAAATATTTAAGCAGCAACGTTATATGTATTGCAATTTTCATTAATGATTAAAAAGGATTTCAGGTGGGAGAGCCGGGGGCCTTCGTCGGCCCGACAAACGTCCATACATAAGTTATGGCACGGTACACGCCGGGCGGATAATCTGAAGGGTGAGAGTACATCGACGCGAGGTCTTCGATGTGTGCATTGTATTGTGCACGACGGAGCGTCATATTTGTTATGCAATGCAGCTGCTTAGTGTGCTTTGATTAATTGTTTCGTGTTCTCTACGAGCGCCGCGCGTATCATCATCATCATCATCATTCCAGTCTATCACAAGTCCACTGCTGAACATAGGCCTCACCCAAAGATTGCCACGAAGCTCGGTCCTGAGCCACCAGCATCCATCGACTTCCCGCAACACTGCGCGGGTCGTCACTCCATCTTGTGGGGGGTCGTCCTACACTGCGTTTGCCTGTACGCGGCTGTCACTCGAAAGCCTTTTTTCCCCAACGGTTGTCAGTTCTGCGAGCTATGTGGCCGGCCCATTGCCACTTCAGCTTGCCGATCTTTACGGCCACGCGTATAGTACGTCTTGATTATACGGAACCTATGCAATGGATAACCATAAGGTGAGCAGCTCGCGGAATGCTACATGATACCACTACGTCGCAATAACAGGGTTATAGCGTATCTAATAGTGTCGATGAAACCAATTGTGGGCTTCGTTATTGATCTAAGTTGGTTGGCAAGGTTGGTACCACGACCTCGCAGAATACCGGCGTGAAGTAGAGGCATCTTGTGCTTATGCGTTTCGTTCCGTGAGTTAAGTAACCGGAGACCAACTACTCCTCCCCATCCCCCTCCTCGTCCTCCCTCCTATCTATCAAACACGCTTGAAGGCCAGCAACGCACCCGCAGCATCTCTGGTGTCGCAGATTTTACCGAAAGAAATCTAGAATTGCGACATCTTAGAGAAACTTGGACAAAAAGATATTAAAGTTAAGCAGAATTTAGAAAGAAGAGTTAATGTGTGAACAATGGTAAAAATATGGAGCTCTTCACTCAATATTGTGAGAAGTGCTACCCCCAGAAGGTAGTGTATCAAGAAATGCCACGATGCTGTGTTAGTCTCCACGTTAATGCATGGTAGTGAAAGTTGGGTATTGCAAAAGAAGCAAGAGAGTAAAACTAATGGAGAAGATTTGCGGTCAGTAAGAGCCAAATTAAGTGTGACTCTGAATGATAGAGTGAGACGTTGAGAAAAGTGTGGTTTTGTGACCAGGATTAAGAAACGTGAAAAGAAAGCAGGTTTATTTTGCAGAAGCGAGAGGATGAGTTGGCAAGGGGGGGCTTCCCTTGTTGTTTGCCGACAAAATTGGCGATATGTTGAAGATGGACCGAACGAATACACATAACCGTCGAGTATGTATGCGTTGATGTTTGGATGTGAAATGTGATCAGAGAGAGATGTGCCAGGATCGTACCAAATGGAAGTCCGCAGTCTCTGCCCATCCCTCTGGGTGACGCGAGAGTTGGGTTTTTTAGAACGGTGGGTTATAAAGGTAAGACAAAGGAACAAGTGACTCCTGATGCTTGTCACGTGCCGAAGGCGTAGACCGAGTTTATTGATTTCAAAGGAAACCTGTCCCGATAGTAGTTTTTCCATGGCCGTAGGCCGTATTACAATCACGTGAAATATTTTTAAAACGACAAAATTGTATGCATTGAAGATCACTTGGTTAACACCTAAAATTAATTAGATCTCAACAAATGTTAAGCCGGAATATGCGTTAGAAGCTTAGCGATCCAAATACGGAGACGTGAAATTGGATTCGAACAGAAACTCGCGGGTCAGCGGGCACAGGAAAGAGCTTTCACTGCATCGGATCCACGGACGGTCAGAGTTACCGATCGGCACAAAGGGTGCCATGAGAATGAGTGAAATACGTAGCCAATGCGTAAAGTTAATAGACGCTATTCTACAATGGGCGTATCGCATGCGTCGCTCGGCGCATTGTACTCATCTAAACGAAGTTCCCCATTGTGCCGGGTGGAAAGTTTGAGGCATCGACAGTGGGATAATGGAGTGCAGGTGGTTTCGTTCAAAGGACCTTCCGTGATGGGTAGTGAACTGATCGCGCCAGTTGTCGGAGGCGTGTCGAGCGAACGGCCCCGCGGGTGCCGGTCGCGCGTCGCTTTTTATCATGTCACGGATAAAACAACTTGCCCGATGACCACTAGTGTATTATTTTCTTTCCGTTGCTCCGTTAAGAAAGAGGCGGCCAATGCCTCAATGATAGCAATGGCAATTAACATTTACGTTAAAATTAAATACTTCGTGATTCAATGTGATTAAATGATAAAAGCTGAAGGTAGCTCCAGTTAACAGGTCAGGACGTTTAGCAACTCAGTCCGACCCCTTGCTGTAAAAGTCCAGAACATAGCAAATAAAATTAAACGCTGTAAAATATGTTTTAAAATGTGTATTGTTCGCGTAAATTCTAGAAATCATTAACATGATCGATGTTTAATAAGTGTAGGAAAAATACGTTGGGCCTACTTAAGTAATGTTGATATGAAAGCTTCCGTGTACAAAGTCATCATTACGTAACTAATATTGGAAAAAAAGTCGAAACACAATACCCGGGTAACAGAACATTCGTGCAATAAAAGCGATTATTAGCGCAAAACAGAGCTTTGATACTGAAGATCACTTCTCTTTGCATCGTGCTCTCACAGTCGGTCCGTATGTCCGTACTGTAGATAGTTCAGAGTAACCTTTAGTCCAATTAAATGTTCCACTGGTTTCCAGTGTTCCATATTACATCACAACGGCGTAGATGATTCAAGAGGATGTGCTCATACGCATATATCAAAAGGCAGAAAAAAAAATGAATACTAGATGACTGTTTGCATTATAAATTGACAAGATTACTTTCTAAATATAGAGAGGATACGGATAGATAAGATATATCAGACAGGGTTGGCGCTTTTCTTTACTTCCGATAGCCACACGGATATGGTATTGTTTGTATGTATATGCAGAGACAATCTTCTTCCACTTGCTACGGTCCTGACATACGTCTTGCGCTTCTTCCACTTTCATCAATCTTCGCATGCATACTGACTTCGCATGGCTCCGATTTGATCGTTCGCCTAGGTCTTCCTCTCCCGGCTCTACCATTTACACTCGGCTCGTATATTTGTTTCGTCAGCCTACTTTCATTCATCCTCTCCACACGTCCAAACTCTAAATATAGAGAAGATATATCTCAACATTTTCCTTCCGATAACGCCTTGTACACACACATTTCATAAACGCTCTGCACAAGCTCATTTAAGATCTTCGATGAGCTTTCAGATAGCGTTTAACTGTGTGCGGCTTAACCGGGGCCGCATCATCAAACTCCGACCGGTCGATCAGTACGCTGCTCGTCAGGAGCATGTAATAGCCTATCTAAAACTTAATCGAACAAGCGACGGCGACAGGGCTAGTCTAAAGATAGTCAATCCAATTTCGCACCAGTAACTATCGCACAAGAGCTACATAGGTGTATTGAAGTTATATGTGTATGCGATTTACGTACAGACGCGCGACAATCAATTTTGATATATACAAACGATCGTTGATTAGCTTTTAGAGATTAGATTTTTCAGTATCTATTTCAACTCGTGTCTTTTACCATTTCATACAAGGAATATTGTAAAGATCTCGTTGTAGGTCATAGAGCTACCTGGTAGATACCTTTCTGATACTCGAAAAAGAAAATGTTCATCTTATCATTACAGCTCAAAAAAATCTGGTAAAAGATAATTAACAGCGTGTCTTCTATACTTATTATTTAATACCGTTCTTCCGTGGTAGAGCCATGCGGCGGCTTTTACTGCTGCTGGAATGGGCCAGCATGATCGGATTGGTACCACGACCTCGCGGAATACTGCCGTGAAGTAAACCCATCTTGTGCTTCTGCGTTTCTAACGGTGAGTGAGGTAACCGGAGGGCCACTTCCCCTCGTAATCTCACCTCATCCTCTCTCACTTTTTCGAAATACCCTTGAAGGCAGCCAACGCACCTGCAGCACCTCTGGTGTTACAGACGTACGTGATCGACTGATTGCACGTTTGCCGTCTTTCCCATAAAAGAAAAAAAGATCAAAGAGCCCGCGTGCCTTTATTGTGTGTCACTGGAAATTACTGCCGTGAATTTCGTCACATTTAATTGGCGCAGCGGTATCATGAAACGGCACGTGTAGCTGAATCGAATAATTTATTAGTTCAATAACAGTAGATGCAAGGTAAACAGAGATACGCGGCCGTATGTTTGCCGGGAGCCTCGCGGGCATGTCTAATCAAGGGAACAGACGAGAGCGCATCTCTTGCTTTATTAAGCGCCGCCCTGTCGATTGCGATGCGGGCCCTAAAGGCCTCACCCATCAGCTGTTAATTACGCACGGTTATGTTTGTAGCGCTTTTAAATTTGAATGTACCGTAATGGAAAATCTACTAGTATTGGTTAAGTGAACCTGGCGGCGCGTTCGCTCGGAAAACTTCCACTCGTATAACCTTCCGATTTATTAAACGTTGGTGAAACTGTTTTAGCGAAAAGAACGAGCGGAAATATTACATAAATGGATCATAAAAAAAAAACAATTGTTTAATTTGAATCTCGCGCTCAGTCCCGACCTCGTTACGTATGTTTGATTAGCGAATAAATCTTTGCTATTTAAATTTCGAATAAACTTCACTTAATATACAATCTCCTCACATTTCGTTCATACGCGAATTTCCCGTCTAGATCTCTTATTTAGCCAAGTCAGGAGAACACTCTCTCGTCTTTACCTTCCTAATATCCGATGTAACGCGAGATAAGACCGGAGAATGGGGAGGATGGGTCTGATGCAGTGTCAGAGACAAGGGACGAAAGCTACCCAAACAGAAATTTAAACTGATTATTTGTGTTTTTGCACAGACATCGGAATTCGTCTGGTCTCGAACCCGGGAGCCGCGCGTTCGTTGGAGGCATAGACCTACGACGTATATATTCGTCGAGACCTTCACCTACGACGTATATAGCATATATACGTCGTAGGTCTATGCCTCAAGGTCTACAAAAAAAATACCTGGTCACTATGTTGTTCGAAATATGACTCTGGTCTTTCCGGCATCCTAGGCTACGGCTTTCGTGATCTACGAAGTCCGGCTCGTCCATTGAAATAAATGTGAAGATGTTTTTTTTTACAACCAATCTCAAACTAAAACATGTACACGTCTCATCCAGATGAATAATCGAATATTATATATATTTTGACAATCCGTAAGTCGGCTACAAACATTAACATTCTTCGTGCGAATACATTTGCATAGCGGGATTTGAACCCGCAGCCAACACTGCTTGTGTTACCATCAACTAGCCTAAGTTCGATGGTACCCCATCATCATTTCAGCCTATCACAAGTCCACTGCTGAACATAGGCCTCCCCCTAAGATTATCATCATGGGGAACCCCCCACGCCTAATTGCCACGCCTGGCGACCGGGTTGGCAACCGCAGTTTTTTTTTGCTCTAATGCAGGAAGATGCTGCTGCCCATCTCCTAATATAATTTTTTTACCATTAGTCGCCTTTTACGACACCCACGGTCAAACAGGGTTGGCAGTTCTTTACTTCCGACAGCTACACGGATTGGGTATTAAATGCAACAAATCATTATAATGATAATATAGATATATAAACATCCATGACTATATTTATCATACAAATGTTTGCCTTCCCTCACCCTCATCTTCGAAGGCATGCTTCACTACCAACTAGGCTAACGGACCGAGCTATGAAAGACGATGAAGATGAAGAGATCACTGCATTACATATCCTCTGAAAACCTCCAGCTTCCGGAGTTAAGTAAGTTGGTGGTTAAGTAAACACAAACATTCATGTGTCGAGACGCGCCGTCGCCTGGCCGTCGCTCGGCACCGAGCATGGCCGCACACCGTGTTCACCATTATCGGCGTGACCGCCCCCATTACATTCGCATGCGTGCATCGTGGATCACTTTAAATCGTTCGAAATGCAAGAGGCCTAATACCGTGGCTATGCCCAGCCAACAACGGCGATACGGACTGCTAATTTGAAACAGAAGCGGCGGTTCCGTACCGACCGACGTGCGGGCAATTGTAAAATTAAGCCCGGCCCCGCTGCTAATGTGCACGCAAGGTACGCAAAATCTCACATCCAGGATTTCTAATCGGGGAGTAGGACTGTAGAAAATAATATAGAGGGGGCTGGTGAGTGCGCTAAACATATATGGGTTTGCATATCACAAGGAAAGAAATGTTTCTAAATCATATCACATTTCATTTCATACAACTAGATAGGAATAAGAATTTTGATTTAATAGAAATAATTTTTATGACATATATAAAGCCTTTAAAGCTATAAAATCCGTCAACTTATTCGATGTCTTTTGTTCGGATTGATCTGACTGTTTCATCATCATCATTTCAGCCTGTCGCAAGTCCACTGCTGAACACGGCCTAAGTTTCCCCATCGATTTCCCGCAACACTGCGCAGGTCGTCACACCATCTTGTGAGGGGTCGTCCCACACTGCGTTTGCCTGTACGCGGCAGTGGCTCGAGTGGCATCGACATGGTCCTTCACTGCAGGTCGGATGAGAAAGCTCAAAGTTGCTCAGCGCGCTATGGAAAGGGCTATGCTCGGAGTTTCTCTGCGTGATAGAGTCTGCAACGGTGATATCCGCGCGGAACTAGGGTAACCGACATAGCCGTAAGGATCAGCAAGCTGTAGTGGCAATGGGCCGGCCACATAGCTCGCAGAACTGTCAACCGTTGGGAAAAATAAGTTCACAGGTCTGCGCAGTGTTGCGGGAAGTCGATGGATGCAGATGTCTCAGGACCGAGCTTCGTGGCAATCTTTTAGGGGAGGCCTATGTTCAGCAGTGGACTTGTGATAGGCTAAAATGATGATGAAACGTGGTAGAGCCAAGAGGCGGCTTTTGCTGCTGCTCGAATGGTACCACGGTCTCGCGGAATAAATTTAGTTCGGTGAGTGAGATAACCGGAGGCCCACTCCCTCTCCCCGTCCCCCTCCTCATCCTCTCTCCCATCTCCCTAATACACTTAAAGGCCGGAAACGCACCTGCAGCGCCTCTGGTGTTGCAGATGTACCTTTCTCATAAATATATATATATATATATATAAAAAGAGCATACGATTATATGCTTAGCAAAAAAAAAGCTATGTACACATTTATTGTGTACATATATAGTGATTTAAAGCACCTCTCTGATGAGCTTTTGTTAGAAACACGACCGTAAAATACATATAACTCATTTATGCGTGTCACATCCGTGTATAGAATATAGAATCGAAAGAAAGAAAGAAAGAAGTAATAGAATCCAATCCGGGTCACCCTATTCGGAAAGCTGATCCTCTAACCGCTCGGCTATCGTGAATTTTATTCAACGATTTCAGGAGGATTAAATGAATTCCCTCGTGTGGCCGTTGAGTTTAGTCGTTACAATAGAATTAACCCCATCAGGTCTCCGCCGCTGACTTTGAATTGCGTAAATTGCATGGCGTTGAATACTACAGTGTGTCACTTGTACGCGGTAGAGCCGAGCGGCGGCTTTTGCAACGTCTCGGACCGGGGCAGTGAGTACCGCGGTCTCGCGGTATACCGCCTTGAAGTGGAGGCGTCTTGTGCTTCTAGTTAGTTACGACCGGTAAGTGAGGTAACCGGAGGACCTACTTGTATGTTTTACCGTTTTATCGACATCGTTTAAAAAAAAAATTTTTTTCCTATTTCCGGAATGTTCCTTTATTTTTTTTTTATTATTTGTTCAGATGGCGTTATACAGTTTTGCCCTCTAACCCCTTGATACATAACACTAATATGAAATCTATCGGGCGGCACTGCGTGTCGTGTTTGGACATCAATACCTGTAACCAGCGTATATACGCTGGAGGGCGATGTAATGAGCGGTAGCGTTTCGAACGCGGCTTTACACAGAAAAAACAAAAAAAAAAAAAAGGAGCGACAGCTTAATGCGCGCGCTTCTGAGTTTTCATCCCAGTTACTTTGTTGAATGAAATCAACGACTTGCAATAGTTAGATGAGCATGTGCTGTGCGCGAATAGTTTTATGTATCTCTCAAATGAATAGTTACTCGTATAGAAACAAATCGTTACAAAGTGGATAATATTGAATGAATGAATGAAATATACTTTAATTGTACACACACGGATTTAACATACAAAGATTATAAGGAAACAAAACACAAAAAGTACAATAGGCGGCCTTATCGCTAAGAAGCGATTTCTTCCAGGCAACCCAGAAAGAAAAAGGAAATATGATAAGTATCGGGTTCGGGTGTAGACATAATATAAAGTGAAGTGAACATATAATACATACACATGATTTGCAAATAAAATAAATACAAAAAAAATACATAATATGAATATATGAAATACATATACACGTACATACTATTACAGAGATACAAGTCAACGACATTAAGGAAAAGGAAACAAAGATTAAGGAGGCATAAAGTATTTTTTTAACTGGCGCTTGAAAACAGGTAATGATTGTGCTCGCTTAATATGAACTGGAAGAGAGTTCCAAAGCCAACAAATATTCTTACTTTGTAAAACATTTAATCTTCCCACATGAAGACACAGGTCTTCTCTATTTTTTTTTATGGAAATGTCGGCAAAAGTACAAAGCGGTTCATCCGATGGCAAGTGATTACCGTCGCCCATGTACATCTGCAACAGCAGAGATGCTGCAGATGCGTTGCCGGCCTTTTATTGTATTTGGGTGATGGAAGGGAGAATGAGGAGGGCGGGTAGGGAGGGGGAGTGGGCCTCCGGATACCTCGATCACCGAACGAAGTGCAGAAGCATAATATGCCTCTACTTCGAAAGCCGCCGCTTGGCTCTACCACGTTGAAAGTTACCACTCTTTTCTATATTGATTATATTAGATATACCTATAAAATGTTTATGGGTTTTGGGGTTGGGAAAGACCCGCCACGCTGCTCCAGTGCGGGTTGTCAATCTTCGTATATCCTCGAATTTAGAGGAGGAGAGGAGGTAGAGGTAGAGGTAGAGAACGTGGTAAATACAGCACGTAAAATTGCTATTAACAATTTTAACACCGGCGATCGAACCCAGGTCACACGCGCTCTTTGAAACTGAAGTGAGCACCTCAACCACTAGGCTACCACGGCTCAGGAAAATCTGCTTCCGCAATCAGGAAACCTGAGTACGCCCACTATTTGAAGTGTCACGGAGCGCTGACATTTTTCAACTTCTGCACGATTGTACCAACACCACCTGTCACGTCACGCTGCGTGCTTCACGGTCACCTCTAGTCGAGCCGACCGACCCCGACCGCCCCCGACCGACCCCGACCGCCCACAAGGCATTCGGTTACGTAGTTTGCTGCGTCCCACCGGGAGCGCCTGCGTTAACAATTCAAATTCGACGTGCAGCGCGTCCCCTGACAATTTGTTCTAATTGAAATTCGAGTCGATCGTCATGGTCAACCGGTCAGCTAATCGAATCTCGCCGGATCTCTCTGCGGACGTCGTCGTCACGTTACGATGAAACGTGAAGCGCTCGCTTGGCGATTGGGCGACGAAGAGAATTGCATCGGCATTGTGCGGCTAAACACCGGGATGCTATTGTGTCTGGTTAAATTGGTTTTCGAATGTTGCACGGCGGTTCTGTAATTGTACAACGGTTGCTGTTTTGAATTTCGAAAGATGCCCGCGGACGTGTTTGCGGAAATGGATCACAACACGTCGTATTGAATCGGCTGCTCGTCATAAAGTCGGTTCACGTCATCCTTTACGTTCTTCTCAGGTCTTTATAAAACAAATCGTTAATAAATCTGTCATTTCTACTGTTAGTAAATTTGTCCAGAGCTCCCCATTCAAGGCAGCGCCTCAGTCCGGTCATCAGTGATCTCTTACGGTGTGTGGGTAGGATTAGAATTCGTCTGTTTGCGGATATTCGGACAGACGGTTCTTTCTTCATTGATCGATAGACAGTCCAGTATTCGTAATAGTTAGTTAAAGTAACAGCCTACAAATGACCAACAGCTGGGCTAGTTGTTCGAATAGCTGACATAGCTTTGTCCGAGCTGACGTATACGAACGCCGACCACTGGGCCACCACTGCTCTCCTAGTACCGGTAGTCCTTTCCAGTCACCTTTCTGGGTACAATGCGTGTGACAAGTAGGCGCAAATTCTCTTGTTAGAGTGGAGCGTCTCTAAAATAACCAGCTCTCGTCAAATAACGGCGACGGATAACATGAAAAAAAAAAAAAGTGAAACATAAATCGCGACACGGCCAACGTTAGCATTGGGAAAATGTTCAACTATATAACGAACGGCGGGCTTTTTACGGACGGTGGGGAACACCTGAAATTCGCACACGAATATCGGACGCGTGTTAACAATTCAGAATGTCGCCGGCGTGCCGGGCCGCGGGACTGAAGTTTGCGCGGTGAAAGTTGTGGCGGGCGGCAGGCGCGGCGCCCGCGTCACCCGCTCCCCGGCCTAACAGGTTGCCAGATTCACCACTATTTTTACGTGTCCCGTGCGCGACCAGTTACGCGACCGGTGCGCAACCTGTTGGTGTTGGACGGTTGCGAAACGAAAAGCTGTCGATTATTTCAACCGGCCGCGAGCTCGATCAATCCATACCCTTGTTAATTGACAGACATTCTTTTGCTATCATTTTAGTTTTCAACTTCGGATATTTAGTGTCCCGTTATCAATCACTCGACATGTTTTGTTTAATCGCATACAATCTGCTAGATTTTTTTTAACTTCAACTGTTAATACGTATTGTTTTGTTTCTTCATTTCTTTTTCACGTATATTCATGAAATACCTTAAGATCTAATGGACCATGGACATGGGTCTGTACAGTCCTCTCCCCTGATCCATGATGATTGGTTCAACAATTGGTTGTAATAAGCCAACTGGCCCGTTATGTTTAAGCTAGTGAACATTTCAGCGTAACATTACGGTCCCGTTTATTTTTTCAAGGGCGTATGAAGGGATATACTGGGTTAAACAAGGACCTTACAAGATGGCATACAAGATTCAAGCGAAAGTCTTCACAGACCGGTGATAGGGAGCCCCACGTGTAGTACGAGTGTAGAGGGTCATATTTGATGTGTCTTGGTATCAGTAACGGACTCAGAAAACATATCGCGAGAAGGAGACAAATGAAATTGAAGCTTTACTCATATGATTATTTGCACAATGCTGAAGCGCATAAAGAGGTTTCTAAATATTTTTATATGTCTGTTTGTTTATTAGGTGCAAATCCGGGAAACGGCTGAATGGATTTTAACGACATTTCACAACAACATAGAGGAATTTCTACAATTTAATTAGTAACAAATTCAGCGCTGTAATTAAAAAAAACTTCTTAAACCACGCGAAATTGTCTAGATCCAATAACAAAAAAAAAATGCAAAACGTCATGTCGATTACCGACATCAAGCCGTGTCACAACACTGCTCGGTCAGCTTTCAGCGGTGCGATTGTGACTGATTCGCGGCGTGCCAATTAAACCGTTTTTATGCGTCCGCACATTTGAACGGGATAATATTGGACGTGTTAACGCGGACCGGCGTGTTGCGTGTAGCGTGATGCCGGGACCGGTGTCCCGGCTAGCGGGACCGCGGCATTTTTAGGCACTAAAAGCCCCCACCTATTTGTATTCGTATCGATGAACCGCTTCAGGCGGTGTTAAGTGCAGCGTGTGTGTATTTGTTGTGCGTTGCATTTATAAAATTGGTAATGCTTTCGTTATCACAATGCGTTGCATAAACATCATCGATGTACAACTTTAAATATAACGGTGATCAAGAATAATAATTGCGTAAGCCTTGAGCCCGAGTGCAGATCGCGATGGCGTTAGTGATACCATCGCCAGTAAAATATGAGTGCACTCAGACGTATTCAATGTAAGGTTTGTGCGATAAGAACGGAGGAAGAGGGACGGCGAGACCGGACACGCCAATTCACAATTAGAGCTGAAAACCAATGAATTGTGCGTTTGCATAAATTCGAACTCTGGACTCAACAACTCAACAGTTTCTGCCTTCGGTTTCGAGAAGTTACCGGAAAGAGATGATCCCAATTAAATTCTCACCAAGAAACTTAGTTATTACTCGTGCAAAATATAACGGTAAAGAATAAAATCCTAGACACAAAGCGTTCATTGTTCCAAGCGTCGGAGTACAACACTACAACAATGTAAAGTGAAACGTTCCATCTTTTGATTGAGCACTAACTCAGCCGCCCCTGATTGCTGCGCTTTATTATACAAACAGGCCAACGAAAATACTAAATAAGACGTTATTAATAGCGTGCAATTACAATGGACTGGGAGAGATTTCGAAACGTGGAGCGAAGTCACGGCTCTAAACGTACGGGCATAACGTTGGATCGTACATCTGTGCGGGCCGCTGTTACATTGCGTTGATGCGCACGCGCATGTTTGGTGTATCCTGCATCTGGTGTTGAATTGACAAAGCGAACTTAACATCCCACCTGAACGGTGAGTGGGCTATTTAAAAAGTCTACGGGCACCTGCGAATTGCAATCGATGAATGTCCGTCGTCACTCCTGAAGACTATGATGGAATCACAACCTGTAATTATACTGACCCAGAAATAGACAAGAGAGTGTCACTTACCCTAAGGTGACATAGACAATGAAGAGGCGATACACGTTTTAAAATGTCGGACGACAAGAACGTTTAAAACTTAAAGAGTTAACGAATATTTCCAGTGGTTGGTGTCGTGAAAATGTAAATCTAACTAAGGGAAGTGACATAAAGTAGTACCCTGTAAGCGCCCACTGCTGGACAAAGGCCTCCTTCTCAAATACTTGAGAGGGTTTTGGAGCCGAAAAAAGCCCGCAACGCTGCTCCAGTGCGAGTCGGCGGGCTTCACATGTGCTCGAAAGTATATTTTTTATTGTTTCTCGGATATGCAGAATTCCTCGCGATATTTTCCTTCCCCGCCGAGCGCGTGGTAAATGCAGCACATGTTAAAATTGTGATTAACAATTTTAGTTGTTCCGGCACCGGGGTACGAACCCGGGTCTATATAACTAAAGCGAGCGCCCTGCCCACAAGGTTCTATCACGGTGAGATGATAATGAAAATATTTTTTTTTTATACTAAGCCGTATGAAAATTAGACATCGTTTTTTCAAACGTGAATTCGTAATTTTTAACAATTTACCATACAGTCTCGTAATGAGCTTCATTTGACGGAGCTCAGCTATTTTGCATTTTCTTTCTCCAATACTAGAAGTATGTATGTGAATACCGGCGTGAGGTAGAGGCATCTTGTGCTTTTGCGTTTCGTTCGGTGAGCGAGGTAACCTGAAGCCCACACCCTTTCCTCATCCTCCCTCCCACCTCCCTCTCATCTCCCTCCCATCTCCCAAATACCCTTAAGGGTTGGCAACGCGCCTGCAGCACCTCTGGTTTTGCAGATGTACGTGACCGATGGTAATCACTTACCATCAGGTGATCGTTTGCCGGCTTTCTCATAAAAAAAAAAAGTCACAGCCCCGTCGACGACTGAAAGCATGCTATATGAATACAATAATACACTATACTAAACTCGAGCAGACCAGCCTCTACAAGCAACACTCGTTCACAAGTACAGCAGAGAAGACGGGAATGTCTCTAAGATAGTAAACAAAATAAACGGATTATCTTTCGTTTTTAAAAACAAAGCAAAGCATTTGTTGGCGAGTCGTTGTAGCTCGTTAGCGATAATGAAAAAAAAAAGCTTAACTACGCGCTTTTATTAAGTTAAGCTCGGAAAAGTTTCACTAGGGTCACAAGTCAATCTAGTTTTACGGGACACAATGGGGTCAAATGCTGAGACATATTTTACAGTTGTACACTGCAGTCTATTACTTGGAAAAGACCATCACGGCCACATCCTGAGACGTTCGCGGCGAGTAGGGCCATAATATCATCATCATCATCATTTCAGCCTATCAGAAGTCCACTGCTGAACATAGGCCTCCCCCGAAGATTGCCACGATACTCGGTCCCGAGCCACCTGCATCCATCGACTTCCCGCAACACTGCGCAGGTCGTCACTCCATCTTGTGGGTGGTCGTCCTACACTGCGTTTGTCTGTACGCGGCTGCCACTCGAGAGCCTTTTTTCCCCAACGGTTGTCAGTTCTGCGAGCTATGTGGCCGGCCCATTGCCACTTCAGCTTCCTGATCCTTCCGGCTATGTCGGTTACCTTAGTTCTGCTGCGGATATCATCGTTGCAGACTCTATCACGCAGAGAAACACCGAGCATAGGCCTTTCCATGGCGCGCTGAGCAACTTTGAGGCTATAATATAAGGATTATGATTTTTCCACAACCACACAGGTACTCAAACTTTCGACTGGGATAGTACCACCACCACGCAGAACACCGGCGTGAAGTTGAGACATCTTGTGCTTCTCGGAGGCCCACTTCCCTTCTCTCCCCCCCCCCTCCCCCCTCGTCCACTCTCCCATCCCCCAAATGTCATTAAAGGCCGGCCACGCATCTACAGCCTCTCTGGTGTTGCAGAAGTATTTGTGGGCGACGGTAATCAACTTACGATTCAGCCGCTTAACCGTAAAAAAAAAAGTTTCATGTGACACGCTCTCTTTCCTTCCTTCCGTAACCCAGGAGACAGGATGCGACCGGCAGCGAGGCTCGTGGTTTGGGCTTGATTTCCTCGACATTTCCATTACCCATTTACCTATTACGACTCTTAACTGGAATATAGACAACGACATAACCCTACGGTATTAAAAGGCTCAATAAAATTTGTTTCATAAGTCTTCCTTCCACCTAGTGTTAAACCCCCGACTATAGTCTTACATCACCTTTATTAATTTAAAGTTGCTTACACACTAGACCGAGTGGAAAATCGCTTTTCAATAATGTCATAGACAACGGGTTGGTTGCCCGATATAGTAACCTACCTACAAACTAATATGCATACATAATCAGAAATGCATTAGAGCACAAGCTGGCTTACATTAATAATGAAGTTCTGTAGATTATTGTAACATTAATGTTACACAATAAAAACTAACTACGTTGATTATTTTATTGCCACAACAACAATTTTTTTTTTATAGTTAAATAGGTAAACGAGCAAGCGGTTCACCTGATGATAAGCGATTACCGTCGCCCACGTACATCTGCAGCACCTCTGGTGCGTTGCCGGCCTTTTTCGCGTATTTGGGAGACGGGAGGGAGAGTGTTCCTCCGGTAACATACAGTATATACTGGTCTATTCGAGACTCGAAATATGGAGGAATGTGCAGCGTATAAGATGCAAGATTTTGCTATCACCAAATCGTCTATCAAAGCTTGATGATAACGAGAAATCCATCCATCTATGGATTAATAACATGGTCTCCACCGTTTTGTGGCGTCGTCTGCCATCTCCTATCAGCCCGAAAGATAATTTCGGAAACCGGTGACGGGAGGACCAGCAGCGCCCTGGGGTGGGAAAGCTCCGGTACTAGTACCACCGAAACTACACCAATCTAGGACCAGCAACGCGTCCGCCAAGCGTGTCGATTATGACTAACACACCAATTGGGAGAGACCTTAATATGTGGGCTATTGACAGGCTATACTAAATTAAACTGCAGCTTTGTTGGGTATAAAACTAACCAAGTGACAGTGTTAGGAATGATAAATTCAGCGTAGTGTGAGTCCAACTTAAGACATAATTGCGATAACTTCAGCATAGTGTGAGTCCAACTTAACACATAATCGCGGTAACTTCAGCATAGTGTGAGTCCAACTTAAGACATGATCGCGGTAACTTCATCATAGAGTGAGTCCAACATAACACATTATCGCGGAAACTTCAGCATAGTGTGAGTCCAACTTAACACATAATCGCAGTAACTTCAGCATAGTGTGAGTCCAACTTTAACACATAATCGCGGTAACTTCAGCATAGTGTGAGTCCAACTTAACACATAATCGCGGTAACTTCAGCATAGTGTGAGTCCAACTTAACACATAATCGCAGTAACTTCAGCATAGTGTGAGTCCAACTTTAACACATAATCGCGGTAACTTCAGCATAGTGTGAGTCCAACTTAACACATAATCGCGGTAACTTCAGCATAGTGTGAGTCCAACTTAAGGCATAATCGAAATCCGTGCATCAAGTACGGATCGCGATAATTCGAGGCACGTCGACGACTCGTCGACGCTTACATGAGCTCGTATGCCGAATTAAATTATCTGTTAAACTCCACGTGGGGGGTCCAATTAAAATATCACAGTGCGTAGTGACAAGTGGAGTGACTTTGTGGGATAAAGTGAATTATTTTTAAATATTAAACAAAGAACTAATTTATTCATAATTTTTCTGCTGTCTTTTTATTCGTTGGACTAGGCATACATAACTTATAGACGAGGTCTAAATCCAGACTCATTTAGACATATGCTAGGTGGGCCTTTCTTCTCTGCCTAGGAGTCATCCTTTGTGTTCCGGTTTGAAAGGTGAAGGAAAGAGAGCCCATTCCATCTTCAAGGACGACAATGCATACGTAGCTGTTCCTTTGTCACCGCAATTCCGATAAAAAGCAAACATTAAATTCTCCCAAAACTGCACCTCGCCCCCTCCCAGATCGTTCCGTAAATTAATGCAGACGCGAAACTATCACGAATAGTAACGAAAACAGATAGGTAAGTAAGATGCAAAGCGACACAGCAATCGCTTTAATTGCCTAAATTACAATTTTACATACGGCTCAGGGCTCGACTGACACATTGACATTCGATTTGTTAGCAGACGCGTATCTGGAGAATTCAAATCAATGCACCAATTTACGTTCTAAACGAGAAAGTACTTTATTAGACGGGGGAATAGGGTTTCGAATCCGCTGTGATGAAAATCTCATTTAATTTTGACAAATTTAATATGGCTTCAAACACCATCGCTCCGTATTCCGGGTGTAATTATCTCATTGAACTATGAATATATACATCATACAATACATTTCCTATTTCAGTTTAACGTAATGTGAAAAATGTAACGAGTAAGAGAAATATTGAAAACGTTTTGATAATACAGTATCAAAACGTTTTGTTTTGATAAAAAAAAAAGAGTACTTCTACTGAGTTTCTTTCGCTGATTACGAAACGGTGGAATATTTAAAAAAAAATCTTCTGTTGAAATAATTTTTTTTTGATTGCGCCAATGGTATTTCGGAACCGTTAGAACTTAAGGACCTTACCTGGACCAGAACCCGCACCTGCAGCTCCTCTGGTGTTGCGGATGCACCTGGTTATCGGTGATCACCCACCATCGGGTGAGTTCGTTTGTCAGCTTTTTTTAATATAAATAAAATTGTTACGCTTTAATGCTGCGAACAAGAATTTTTTACAAGAGTGTTTACCCGATTCGACAAGGAATAAACCACTTTTGTTTATTGTCAGTGGTCCTAGAGTGTGATACTGTCGTGAGACAAAAAGCGTCATGCTACTGATAAAAAAAACCGGGCAAGTGCGAGTCAAACTTACGCTCCGTACAAACACACAGTGAGTATCTAGGTTACGTATTTATCAAAAACATTGTGTTTTCTTTAATTCAGTTCGGGAGCCTCGGACCATGGCACAACTTTCGCTGGGTCGGTTTTCATTATTTTGTTGATTTACTTTTGTGTATTAACCGTTTTTCATGTATGGGTTATCGCCTTTATTTTATTTTTTAATCACCGACTACTCACATTACGTTTTCAAAGATACATCCACCTAAAGTTAGGACGCACGGCGTAGACTAAAAACGAGTACGAGCGAGTACCGAATTTTTAAACGTTGCTCAACAAGGAGGTATAGGTAGGGCGCATTAAAAAAATAAGAAAAAAAATGGCCGCGCTAATAAAAGAACCAGAAAGTTCTATAGCTATTAGATATAAGTCAGTCGCAGCAATCGCCACCGGCCGGGGGGTGAAATGTAAATAAAACGGAACGGAAAAGTTTTATAATTAAGTTATTAATAGCCTCAATAAATTACGGGACTTTTAATGTTACCTCCCTGTTTTTGTAACGCCTGTATAATTATACTTTTTTTTTTTTTTTTGGAAAAAAATTAGTCTGCCTAATTTTTGATTAAAACATACAATGTATTTAAGTTACACAATTTATAAATTTTGCCGATGTTATGCCGTTTGCACACCGCCAGTGCCGAAGTATGACTTTAATTACATATAAGAATTACTAGGCCACCTAGACCTTTAGGTCCACGCGTAACTCGACGGGGGGTCTTCAGTGGCGTAACAAAATAGACAAAAAAAAAAAGGGTTCAAAATTCGTATTCGTAAGTGAAAATTGATTTGCTTACGATATTGAAGAACTAAAATGTTGGCTTGAGTTCAAATGGATGGATGGAAAAACTTCGTCTCATGGAAAAACATCACTTTTTTGATTGACCAACTTTACTTCTTTTACATCCACTAACAGCACAATCAATTTTTTTTTTTTTCGATAACTATTAATTCTAGGTTGGAACTCGGCCGCAACGCAAATTTCCATAGTTAGATCTAATCATCACATTTTTTTTTTTTTTTTTTGGAAAAAATTAGTCTGCCTAATTTTTGATTAAAACATACAATGTATTTAAGTTACACAATTTATAAATTTTGCCGATGTTATGCCGTTTGCACACCGCCAGTGCCGAAGTATGACTTTAATTACATATAAGAATTACTAGGCCACCTAGACCTTTAGGTCCACGCGTAACTCGACGGGGGTCTTCAGTGGCGTAACAAAATAGACAAAAAAAAAAGGGTTCAAAATTCGTATTCGTAAGTGAAAATTGATTTGCTTACGATATTGAAGAACTAAAATGTTGGCTTGAGTTCAAATGGATGGATGGAAAAACTTCGTCTCATGGAAAAACATCACTTTTTGATTGACCAACTTTACTTCTTTTACATCCACTAACAGCACAATCAATTTTTTTTTTTTTTTTTTTTTGGAAAAAATTAGTCTGCCTAATTTTTGATTAAAACATACAATGTATTTAAGTTACACAATTTATAAATTTTGCCGATGTTATGCCGTTTGCACACCGCCAGTGCCGAAGTATGACTTTAATTACATATAAGAATTACTAGGCCACCTAGACCTTTAGGTCCACGCGTAACTCGACGGGGGTCTTCAGTGGCGTAACAAAATAGACAAAAAAAAAGGGTTCAAAATTCGTATTCGTAAGTGAAAATTGATTTGCTTACGATATTGAAGAACTAAAATGTTGGCTTGAGTTCAAATGGATGGATGGAAAAACTTCGTCTCATGGAAAAACATCACTTTTTGATTGACCAACTTTACTTCTTTTACATCCACTAACAGCACAATCAATTTTTTTTTTTTTGGAAAAAATTAGTCTGCCTAATTTTTGATTAAAACATACAATGTATTTAAGTTACACAATTTATAAATTTTGCCGATGTTATGCCGTTTGCACACCGCCAGTGCCGAAGTATGACTTTAATTACATATAAGAATTACTAGGCCACCTAGACCTTTAGGTCCACGCGTAACTCGACGGGGGTCTTCAGTGGCGTAACAAAATAGACAAAAAAAAAAGGGTTCAAAATTCGTATTCGTAAGTGAAAATTGATTTGCTTACGATATTGAAGAACTAAAATGTTGGCTTGAGTTCAAATGGATGGATGGAAAAACTTCGTCTCATGGAAAAACATCACTTTTTGATTGACCAACTTTACTTCTTTTACATCCACTAACAGCACAATCAATTTTTTTTTTTTTGGAAAAAATTAGTCTGCCTAATTTTTGATTAAAACATACAATGTATTTAAGTTACACAATTTATAAATTTTGCCGATGTTATGCCGTTTGCACACCGCCAGTGCCGAAGTATGACTTTAATTACATATAAGAATTACTAGGCCACCTAGACCTTTAGGTCCACGCGTAACTCGACGGGGGTCTTCAGTGGCGTAACAAAATAGACAAAAAAAAAGGGTTCAAAATTCGTATTCGTAAGTGAAAATTGATTTGCTTACGATATTGAAGAACTAAAATGTTGGCTTGAGTTCAAATGGATGGATGGAAAAACTTCGTCTCATGGAAAAACATCACTTTTTGATTGACCAACTTTACTTCTTTTACATCCACTAACAGCACAATCAATTTTTTTTTTTTTGGAAAAAATTAGTCTGCCTAATTTTTGATTAAAACATACAATGTATTTAAGTTACACAATTTATAAATTTTGCCGATGTTATGCCGTTTGCACACCGCCAGTGCCGAAGTATGACTTTAATTACATATAAGAATTACTAGGCCACCTAGACCTTTAGGTCCACGCGTAACTCGACGGGGGTCTTCAGTGGCGTAACAAAATAGACAAAAAAAAAAGGGTTCAAAATTCGTATTCGTAAGTGAAAATTGATTTGCTTACGATATTGAAGAACTAAAATGTTGGCTTGAGTTCAAATGGATGGATGGAAAAACTTCGTCTCATGGAAAAACATCACTTTTTGATTGACCAACTTTACTTCTTTTACATCCACTAACAGCACAATCAATTTTTTTTTTTTTGGAAAAAATTAGTCTGCCTAATTTTTGATTAAAACATACAATGTATTTAAGTTACACAATTTATAAATTTTGCCGATGTTATGCCGTTTGCACACCGCCAGTGCCGAAGTATGACTTTAATTACATATAAGAATTACTAGGCCACCTAGACCTTTAGGTCCACGCGTAACTCGACGGGGGTCTTCAGTGGCGTAACAAAATAGACAAAAAAAAAAGGGTTCAAAATTCGTATTCGTAAGTGAAAATTGATTTGCTTACGATATTGAAGAACTAAAATGTTGGCTTGAGTTCAAATGGATGGATGGAAAAACTTCGTCTCATGGAAAAACATCACTTTTTGATTGACCAACTTTACTTCTTTTACATCCACTAACAGCACAATCAATTTTTTTTTTTTTCATGGCCCCAAAACTGCACCTCGCCCCTCCCGCCCCGCCCGGCCCCGCAAGCGGCTGTCGGATAGGCGCCGCGGTCCGCTGTCGGCGGGAGTGAAGCCTAAACGCATTTAGCATTAACACGAGAGTGCAACTGTGGCTCTGAAATTAAAACACAGTTGTATCATCACTACAGACGACTATATCAATAAGAATGGTGTTATGACATAATGTAAGAATAGAGGGGGGGACCCTAGACCCCTTGGAGTCTGTAAATCACCGTAAGTGCGCTAAGTGTTCCTACCAATAGATATGTAATAGATGGGTGATAATAATACCCTAGTAACGAATTGATCGAAGAATATTGTTATATTGTATTATCGAAACGTTTTGTCTTTGAAAAATATTCTTCCGCTTGTTGCTTCTACGTCAGATGAATCGGTGGTGGTTTTAATAAAAATGAGGATTGTCAAGTGATGTTGAATAAATGATTTGATACGATTTGACTTTATTCAGTAATTACTACACTATCTATCAAAGTCTTAAAGGTGCGCGATGTTAGAAACAAACGAACAATGATTTTTAATCTTACAACGAGTATCGACCAGGTCATTAATAATGCTGCATACATTAACCTGTCACTGGAAGGTTCCGATTTACAAAGAGCTCCTGCAGTATTTAAAACGAAATTTTCGTGTAAAATGGACGCTTTAAAGTCGTTCTTTACTGCTTATTCTGCCGGGCATTTAGCGATATGGTATGCTTGAACTTAGACATGATTCTTTTTTTTTATTGGAATGGCATGATAAAGAAGCCCGCCTGTGGTGGATTCCATTCGAGAGAAACTTACAGATGCATTGTCTCCCCTGAGAAAGAAGATGGAATAACTCACAGCCCGTAATGACACTGACTAACACAACCGAACTTAGTCAGGACGACTCCTAGACAGTGCAAGGGTCTACTCTAGCATTTAGTAATAATTTTCATTGGTTTTGTTTAATAATGTTGTAAATACACGCCGCGAATTGATACCTGGGAGACTTTTAAAAGCAACTCACACAATCAGTGATACAAAATGTATAGTATACAAATGATTCTAAACCGCCACAGCGGCCGTCTACAACAGCGCAACAATCGTCGGCAGCGTTTTGCTGAACAGCGCGTGAACGAGATAAGAATAATCTAATGTGTCCCGATTACGTCGCGCGCGCATTGCGTGCCCGCTCGAGTTCCGCAGTTTCATCTCGAGTAGATCCGAACGATCGGCACAACGGACGCATCCGGGCCCCCCAAAGTTCCCGTCGTGGACGTGTAAATTGATGCCACGCGTGCCGTGATGCTTGCACAGTCGCGCGCAGTGATACCTGCGCCAGGTTTTCGTGTGTGTGTGTATGTATATAGTCACGCCTTGTTCCCAACGGGGTAGGCAGAGACGAAAAGAAAAAACAGAGAAATTATCAAAACGTAATGAATGAAATGAAAAGCGACGCAATTAGATCTTTGATTATATAAAAAAAAACTTATTTATGTAGTCTCTGACCACCATCGTATTCGGTTGTCAGCGCTTATTTTTCATACATGTATGTATGTAGATATTCACGCCCTGTTCCTAACGGGGTAGGCAGAGACAATCTTCTTCCGCTTGCTACCGTCCTCACGTCCTTCGTTTCTTCCGCTTTCATCAATCTTCGCATGCATGCTCTTTGGTTTTGAGTACTCTTAACCTGGCCTTTTTCCAGAACGTCTCCGATTTGATCGTGAAATGTTCGCCAAGGTCTTCCTCTCCCGACTCTACCATTTACACTCGCCTCATATATTTGTTTCGTCAACCTACTTTCATTCATCCTCTCCTCATGTCCAAACCAGCTCAGTTCTTCTCAATTCGTGTCACTATATCGTCTTTCACGGCACAACGCTCTCTGATCACATTATTTCGAACCCTATCAGTTGTCTTCACATCAATCATACTTCTTAACGCTCTCATTTCTACTGCATTTATCCTGCTTTCATGCCTCTTCTTCAGCTTTCGCCTCCATATGTTAATGTCGGCACCAACACCCCTCTATGCCAGGTTTTCATTCGGTCACAAAACATGCACTACGATGTCGCTGAATGTGATCAACGTAAACTCATCACCAGCGTGTTTTAGTGGCGAGGAGTTGAATGCTAAGCCATGAGTTCTGGACTCGAACACCTGTCGGGAGTTTTCGAGTCTGCGACACTATTGCATCCGACCGATCACACGTTCATATCGAGCAAGTGCGATTTACGGCACTATAACAACTCCCGCGCAGGCGACAACGGGCGATAGTATCATCATAGTCATATATTAACATACAAATAAATATGTCGCATTAATATAACTTTCGAATGGGATTCGCGAATAAATAGAGAGTATTTCACACCGATAACAATTCAGAATACTATGCAATCGATCAAATATCAAGTTTTAATAATTAATATGTAATAATGTCATTAAGCCAACAGCTACTCGGTTACTCCAATGGGCAGTAGATCGATCCAACAGATTGCTGTAGATCGATGTGCCCTTTTTAAAATTCTTCACGTTGACAGGATAATAAAAAGTCGAAATATATTACTGATTTATATTGCAAAAGAAAATTGTGGATGGTGAACAAACATTGACCGACATAGATAAAACGGTATCATCAATGGACGATGTTTTCCTTCACCTTAAATTGCTATTAACAATTTTATTGGTGCCGGCGCCGGGGATCGAACCCTAGTCGCACGCGCTCTTTGAAACTAAAGCCATCGCCCTGACCAGTAGACTACCGCGGCACTCGTATATGCACTCTATATAATGTAATATATACTGGAACGCATAATAAAAGTGATTCAGTGTAACGAGAAATAACTGCGAATGTCAAACGGAAAGTACAATGTGAAAGAAACAATTGGTACATTCATTACGCACGCAACTTCTACAGCGATGGAGCCGGCTTCTCGATGGATTTTATGTCTTTTATTATGATTATATTGTATTAAGTGTAGTGATATTGTGAAGATTATATGCACGCCTTGCCTCCGTACCTTTCAACAATACCGGCTTCTAGCGAAATTCAGTTAACCCATCGTGCCGTTAGAATCCGGGGCTCGCTGCCAATTACACTGCACACGTACAGACAGACAGACAGTCACCGAGGGGCCTTGCCCGTGTGAAGTATTACATCGGTAAAATCATAACGAGTTATTTTTAGCGTATTGACTGGGCGTGCAAATTTAAAATGAATTAGAGTGACACATCGACACCTAAAAGCGTCACCATGAACTTGGATAACTGTATTCAAGGCAGCTATGAATATACAACACGTTTTTATATCAATTAAGATAAAAAAAAATATTCATACATATGCATTTGTATTTGTGTGTGTTTTTAAATCACTTAATTGTAGTGGTGAATTGTAATTTATTGTGAGTATTCGTGACAAATGTTTTTTTTTTATATTATAAACTTTTTAATTGGGTTTATAGATTGGAGATTAGCTGTAGGTATGTATTTTTTTTATTTGTTTACATTATAAATTATTATTATTAGTTATTTTGGTTTTGTTACGCTAAAGTATAACTTCTTACCTACGTACATAAGTACACACACGAACGTTGTTTTATATTGTAATATTTTAAGTTTTATTATATGAATAATAAGCCAATTATAAATTTTACTGGAGGATAAGCATTTGGTTATAACAAATCGTCAATACGTGCATAAGATATGATTCTTATCGAATCAAATATATAAAGTACCTCTGTGAGCAGTTTTCATAAAGTATGCTTACCCCATATCTATAAAATGATAAGAACGTCGAGAAATGTCGTATAGGAATAGCCGCCCTTCGCGGATCGCTCACACTTAACTTTCTATCTTACTTATTATCTCTTTTTATCTAACTTCCTATCTCTTTCTTTGGCCTCGCACTAATCTGAGTCTTGCTAAAATGAATGAAAATCTTATGATTATTATATTCTTTTACAATCCACCACCACATCGTGCTGAGATTCCTCTGACGGAAAAGAAACGGATGAAAGAAACAAATGTTGGTATCCGATTTTTTTTCTTTTTCAATAATATCATAAAACAAAACGTGCGGTCCCAAATACGATTGAGGGCATGCTACAATAATATAGTGATCCGGCATTATTAAAGCACAAACGCAGTGCAGACTGGAGCAGACCAGCCGCCAGGAGCAGCACCTGTTCACATGCATGTGAACCGTCCTTGACTATAATAATATAACTTATATATCAAATATAACTTGCGGAAAAATGTGTAAAAGCTGGTACAAGTATTAAAATAAGGAATAATTAAAAAATTGACACAAACATTTGTATGACTATTTCATGATCTGTTATTGTGAAAAGCTACAGCTAGAACGGCTTGGCAAGATACCCAGTCATTGTCATCGATCGCCACCTGCACTTCGGGCCCGAGGATGTGTGACGGATGGCGAAACACGATCGCCTATTCAGGGTGCCAGCTCGACCACCCCACGTTGGTCACGATCCCCCATGTGGACTATGCCGTCCAACGCACCATAGCCGCACAGGCGATCCTCGACCCGTTACTTCCCTGCATCCCGAATTCCGTTAAAAGCCCCAGATGGGCACACACGAAACCAGCATCTGCGTATAACATACGCATCACCTGCGTGCTACGCGCTCACTCTAACCCAGCGAAAGCCATTGCAGCTCCAAATGCTCCAGCAGGGCATGTCAAACCGTGGCATTGTTGGTCGCTACGTCAGAAATGACAGGACCGTACGAGACCTCGAGACTGTGGTCCGTATAGCGCGGGGGATGTTTGACCACATGAACATCTTCTCATAGTATATAGTCTATCAAAGTTACTCGCTCGGTTACCCGAAAAAAGATTCTGCAGAAATTTTTGAATAGAATTTCGAGATAAAACACAGCCACACATAAAGAAACAACAAGACACCTTGCCATCCTTCAAATCACATGTTCGGTGGAAAACACTGAGTTATAAAACAATAAAAGCAAAATATTCAAGTGGCAGCCACGTACAGGCAAACGCAGTGTAGGTCGTCCTACGCCCCACAAGATGGAGTGACGACCTGCGCAGTGTTGCGGGAAGTCGATGGATGCAGGTGGCTCAGGACCGAGCTTCGTGGCAATCTTTGGGGGAGGCCTATGTTCAGCAGTGGACTTCTGATAGGCTGAAATGGTGATGATGATGCTGATTCAAGGGAGAAATAAATCTGAAATTACACTACTTCAAACCGAATAAAGTACTCACTAGTTTGTTGTAATGCGAGGTTGTGGAGACCTTCGTGTTGTGCGGAGAGCTGAGCAAAACTTTGCAAGGACCAACGATCTTTCAAAGCATTCGTTGGCCTAATGAAAATTATATTCTCTTACATTCGAATCTCGAAAATGTATGCGGATCTCTAAAATTAGCGGAGCTCAAAGATGTCTTACTAAAACTAAGAGTTGATTAACCTGGATCAAATATTATTGCTGAGTATTTTGGGAGGAGAGTATTGAGTAGATATTTTGCTTGTGTTAGTTTAAATATTATTTTTAAACTTAGAAAAAAAAAAAAAGAACTGACTCGTTTCGGTATAAGCGATTCTTTTCATCGTCTCGGCATCACGTGCTTCTTGCGTTTCGCTCGGTGAGCGAGGGAACCGGAGGCCCACTCCCCACTCTCCAATCCCCAACCCCGTAACCCCTCCCATTTCGTAATTTATACTTAAAGGTCGGCAGCGCACCTGGAGCTACTCTGGTGTGGCAGATGTACGTGGGAGACAATAATCGCACCTCTAGCCGATCGTACACTATGCTAGTGTTAATAGGGCCGGATACGTCTGTCCGCGTTAGCTTTGACGTAATAATCTTAATGCTTTTAGAGCCGAGCTGCTGCTCTCGACCGGGGCAGTCCGCGTCCATCCTCCCATCCCCTAAATATCCTTCAAGGTCGGCAACGCACCTGCAGGTACTCTGGTGTTGCAGATGTACGTGGGGAGAAAATAATCACTCACTATCAGGTGAGCCGCTTGTTTTTTTCCCGCCTTTACGATTAAAAAAAAGTCATTCGCGCTCGCTACATTAACATTTTTAAAAGATAGTTGCTGTGCGATGCACAGAGTGATGAGAATCGAGAAGCGATATATTTGCTCTGCACATAATACTTTGAAAAAAGGAAAATCACTAGGATTGTTTTTTTCCAGTAGTCTAGTAGTTTTTGAGGTTATTTGTTACAAACATATATTTGTATGTTATTATTGCAAATCTTTCCTCTTTACGATATTAGTAAGTTATAAATTGTAATCACGGCACGTTATATTATTAACAGTTAGAATTCGAGGCTTCTAAACTTCGAGGCCCTCCTCCTCCTCCTCAACATCCTTTAACCGATATATCGTTTATACGATAAGACGGTAGGAAAGATTAAGTACAGTGTCTCTCATCTATAACTACAACCATACTCGATAGACAACATTTTCCCCGATTATCGCATTAAAGTTAAAGCTATCTCTAAACCATGCACAGATTGTCATAAGAATTCGTAGGTTGCCTACTTGGAGATAATTAATAATATTCGTACGTATTTGATGTGCTAAATTGCATGCAGATGGGCAAAATAAAAATAAAAAGTTGCCGTTGAAGAAACGCTGCCCCCCCGCATGCGACACGCTCGATTGCTTATTTTTTATTCAAACGCAAATGCAAATCAAATGATGTGACTGCGTTTGTAATATTACTCGGTCAAAAATAACTAGGAATCGATTGAATAATGAAACGTTAAACAATTTTACCGTCATACTGTCATACTGCGCGATTACTGGCTGAAATATTAATGACATTTTTATCTGTTTACGAGGCATAGAATATTCTTTTCTTTTTCTTTTTTTTTTAAAGCACCACGCAACCGATCGAGTGGGTGGAGAATTCAAAGTCACAATAGAAAATTACACGACGACGAGTGCAACAGACTAACAAACGACCGATACGATGCGATAAGGTTTAGTTTTAATTAAAAATCTAATTGTATATTGCTTCAAGTTTTCCATTTTTCTTTTGGTTTTGAATTTTAAATATGCCCCATTGATTTCTTTGACATTCTATTGTTTCGGTGCATCGGATTCACAGCGTGCGCGTTGTTAATTCTTAACAATAACATACTACAACGAAACGAATAATCTGAAGTTTAATGTTACGTCGAGAATACGGCCGCAAATATGACGTGAAGCCGCTCGAAGTAAACGATAAGTCAAAGGCCTCGAATGGGTAACCCATCCACCCCACAATAAAAAAGAAATTATAAATTCGACCACACGATCGTGTGAACGCTGAACGAGATCGATGCCCGTACTGGTAACCCTCGCTGGAGCGTTCTCTGCGTACGTTGCGGAGCTGGTCTCGTGCGCAGTGCCACGAAATGCCGCGCACTGCGCAAGCGGGAGTACTATAACAAGATGGCCGCCAGCCGTCAACCCCACCCGCGATATTTCGCATTAATTCCGCGCCCCATTGTTCAATCGCACCCATTATAATTATATCGAGCCGCCCGATACGAAACAGCTAATCTGTCCAACCCGTGCTCGTATAATGCGAGAGTTTTATTCAGGGTGTTACGCCGCGCAAGGATTTGTCATAACTCAACCACAAATGAATGCTGACATGACTAAAAACAACATACATACATACAGTATTATATATGCCTAATAATAGAATAACATTTCGGAAATGTTATTAAAGTTTTTGCCGCATTAATAAGATGCAACATAGAAGTATCTTGACTGCGAAATATCTATGTATCGAACAAAGACGAAAAAGTTTCTAGTTTATAACCAATAGCTTACACGCAGCTTGTATCCAAACGATTCGAATTCGTCGATTTCGAATCCCACGCGTGCGTTGCGATCACTAGCGTGATGAGTATGGGCAAATATTTCATGCACCCAGTCATGGAAACTCCTATATCCAGTAGCGGTTCGATACACCATTTCGCTTCGCCATATAAATAAGTGTCTCGTGACATATCCGACAAGCATCGCATCGTAACCGATCTTAAAATGAACAATTCGTTACTAGTCTAAACAAAGGTGAACAATGCACGGGTTTGATAATATCGTATTACCATATTGGATGCGAGTCGAGCAATAAATTCTACAAAGTTCTTACAGTCACAGAGTCCCCGGTACTTGGTATCTTTGTCCAAGGAAAGCGACGGACTTTAAAAGTTCCACCTGCGCAGGATATGATATTTGAAGCAGGGATGATGAAACGTGTTATCATATTTGTGGAAGCATTTTTAGCATGATTATTTCATGGCAATGGCTAAACGAATGGCTGAAAGATGCGTATACAATGCGTTTGACGAGGTAGGGCCAAGCGAAGCGGCTTTTGCTGAGTCTCACCGAAAGCACAAGAAGAAGTTGCGTTCCGATAACCGGAGATCCACTCGCCTCTCCACCCATCAGATGAGCCCGCTTGCTTGTTTCCCTACTTACCCAAAGAAAAAAACATTCGAGTTAAACACGTAGACCTCTACCGTGAGATTAAAGCGAGTTTTTGAATAGGAGATCAGGAGAGAATGATGCGCTTGGAAAGGACACGACCAACGAACGCGCTGTACGTTTTTTCTTTAATCGCTCTCGTAGCGGAAACTTCGACACGAAGACTAAACTTCGAGAAAGAACAGACATTGTGGTGAATAACGATGAATTAATGGTAACGGTGGAAGCCGTACCTCATCAAACAACCGATGAATGAGCATGATGGTTTGACGTTAGTTTGCTCAAAATATTAAAAATAAAATAATAAACTCGAGAAATTATGGCTTCACGAGCTAACTGATGTGTATAGACGAGGAGGCGCATTACGGACACGATTTGCGACGTGTGATGAATAGTGAATTCTACGATAATCACCCTAAAGCGAAGATCACCCCTCATAGGAGAAAAGAAAATGGTAAGGTTTTGGTTTGCACTTAGCGTTGTAATTCACTATAACATTTCAAGTCTATTGTGAAGAACTACCAAGCAGCGATGGTGTGACTCGCAGAGAAACAACGCCGGCTCCTCGATCGACCTCCGCCATCATTTCTCCATTATAACCCAAGACCTCACGCTGCTCGACGAACCTTTTTAACTTTACAATACCTGCAGTTGGAAAGCTTACGTCGCCCTCCGTACTCGACTGGACCTTGGGACAACCGATTGAGGAAATAATAGTATGTTTTTTGATTTTTATGGAAGAGACGGCATACGAGCAAGCGGTTCACCCGATGGTAAGTGATTACCGTCGCCCACATACAGCTGCAACACCATAGATGCTGCAGGTGCGTTGCCGGTCTTTAAGGATATTTGGGAGATGGGAAGGAAGAGGATGGGAATAGGGAGGGGGTGTGGGCCTCCGGTTACCTCACTCACCGAACGAAACGCAGAAGCACAAGATGGCTCTACTTCACGTGATACCAATCCGGTCGAGCCGGCCCATTCGAGCAGCAGCTAAAGCCGCCGCTTGGCTCCGCCACGCTTAAAATAGTGTATGTATGAATCGAGTCCTGATCACGGGACTTCAATCGCAAAGGCAATAATAAATAAGGACCTTTGCTCGAGATAGCTATGACATACGAGGGTTAAATACTTCGTTTAAATAAATATATTTTTTCCAAGAAAAAAAAAAAGTTTTACTCATCAATATATAAAACGGCAATGACACACTTTATCCAAGTAAGAAATTGTCCTAACATTAAATTACTTCGCGTGGTAGCGTAATAAGGAGCAGTTATAGTTTTGAGGACAATTAAATATAATTAACTGGACAACTGGAAGTCGTTTTGAAGTTCTTTAAGAAATTAAAACAGTGGTAAATTGCTATACTAAGTGATTAAAAGCTACGCGTTAATTTAAATTTGTAAAGTTATGTAATTATTAAACATGGCGTTCACTTATAAACATTACCGCTTACAAGTTCTATCACTAATTAAATTCTAATGAATACATAATCGCAACGATTGAAAGGGGGGCAACCGAGCAACCCTGTCTAGTCTAAGGAGTCACAGTCTTCATTAGTAACATCGTGCACCTTCCGAGCCGTCTATGAAAAACATAATGAGCAATTCTAAACGCACCTAATTAAAGTACCAACCGGCGCGGTGCGGTTCGAGCACCGGGCGGCGTGCCCATCTATTCCGGCACGCGTATTCCGAATGTGAATTAGCCACGAAAGCCTGTGTGAAACGGAGGTATTCGCGGCAGTGTTTCGCCAATTCATAGAAACGTCGAGTGGGGTATGTTTTCGCACTTACGGCAATCGGCGCGTAAGCTGAGCAAAACTCATAGTGCGCCAACCGGCGGACTAATTTAACGAGAGTCCTTTTCAACGGGCTACGCCTCGAGGGCGTCACGCGTCGCATTAAAATGAGATTAACGCTGTAAATGTCATAATTGCGCTCCTCGGCGCGTCTCCATACCGCGGAAGGCCGCCTTCGCTTCGAATATACTTAATTAATGTTTTTTTTTTCTTTTTTTTTTGCTTCACGAAAGAGCTCCTGCACTTTCGCCGGTGATAGTTTCTAAATCTCCCGATACAGGTGACCCAGTTTCGATCGTCGCAATTCGATTTAAATTGAAAAGCGGCAGGGCGGAATCGATTTTCGTTGTAGTTTCGTTGTGATGTGGTTTTGGGGTTTTTTTTCACACCGCACGCCGATTGGACATCGGTACGAATGGTTATAGAAACGATCTAGAGAAGTGACTGGCGGAATACAAATATAGCAGGAGGACGGTGGAGTTGACTGTTGAAAAGATTCTGAACGATTTTGGTTTCAAATTAACATAGCAATAAGCATAAGTAACTCTGCTTTCGAGACTAAACTGCTGAACCGTTTTTGATTCAGTGAGTGTGATTTCCATGAAGCCAGTTAGAGGACACGTGCTCATTATCATATATATTATGCCGGGGAAAATTTTGGGGTAATGTAATAGTTATAGCAATTAAAAAAACTAACCTCACTCTAATGTTTAACAATATAATCAGGTGGCTTATAGAAGACAGAGGAATACAGATTTGGGAAAGCGAAACATTATACATATCTAGAACTCAATACAAAGCATAGTAAGGATAACTATAATGAACGATGAATTATTTTCATATACATTTTGAATAGTGTCCACGAAAAATTCAAACGGCAGCGAAATTGCCGCAGCGCTGATATTCTACAACGGTATAACATAAGTGAACAATGACTTGATCTGCCTTAACATGAATTTTCACAGCGCTGAATATTCACATCCGCCCCAGCTAGCGTTAGCGTAATGCTGTAGAATTTCGAACGGTTCGCGGACCGCGACAAAGGCGCGCTCTCTGCCGGATCCGTTTGAGCAGGCACGTCGCCGTAATAGTGCATTATTACGCAACGCCGCGACCGTACAAATTATCGGCGACGACAGCGAAAGCGCGTCGCGCGACATCTAAACAGTTTTCAGAGAGTCGTCCCCCATTATCCGATGCGAAGCACCCTGCATGGGTAAAGCTTTGCCGCCCGCAATGATCCACCGCCGCGCCCGCCCCTCACACACGGTACTAAAACCCACAAATTAAGAGACAATTTACACTGCGACGAGCGAGTGACTCTTTTTTTTTTTTTTTGTCGACACCCAGGCAACGGTGACGCCGTTAAAAGGCACCGTTATAGTTGCCGGCTCGTGTAAATATAAAATCGCAGACGCGGTTAAAATAAAGCGTATTTCGCACGAAGAAAATGAAAGGGGGGTAATTGCAACTAGAAATAAAAGAGCCGGAGGCGCAAACTAAAAGCAGCCGTTGGCACTAACACCGGCGGAAGAATTGGAGGAGGGTAGGGGGGGTGTGGTGCCGGGGGTAATCGCGAAACCCTAATTGCACACCCACAGATTATATATCTTAATTTTTTTTTGTTTGGACAGCGATGTAACTGCGCCCCCGTCTGAATATTTTAGAGCTCGATCCAGTTGGCCATGTGGATAGACAGAGTTTGAGGATTTCAGTTTGGGACGATACAGCGTAGCCAAACGGGCGTCCTTGGCCAGATCAGATGAGCAGACCGACGCTGTATTTATTCGTAGAGCGCCGCGACATTTTGGATTTAGATTGGCCAAGAGTGTAAAGTCTTTTTTTAAGTAAATGCCACTTAGTTCGCAGAACTGACAAGCGTTGGGGTAGAAAGGTTCTCGAGCAGTGTGGGACGACCCCCCGCAAGAAAGATGGAGCGACGACCTGCGCAGTGTTGCGGGAAGCCGATGAATGCAGGTGGTTGAGGACCGAGCTTTGTGGCTATCTTTGGGGCAGGCCTATGTTCCGCAGTGGACTTGTGATATGCTGAAATGGTGACGAGACGAAACAGCTCTTCAAGTCAAAATAAATCGCGTAGTATTTTCATATTGATCTAGCCGCTGTAATAGAATTGCATTATATCATTACGCCAAATTTAATTGCAATTAAGTTGTAACCAAAAAAAAAATTATAAAAACTGCTTTCGCGACACGACGAGAGTGCATTTAAAATAATGTCCCGAAAATAGCACTTGGCATATGTTCGCGGGATTAATTGGGAGGTAACTTGCCAGTAGGCTTGACGGCCGTGATCACTTAACGACTTTTATATTCATCTACTTTATCCATAAAATATGGGGCGGGTTACCAATGCGTAAGCAACTATGCCCATCGGTCTGTTACGCGACGACCTAACGGCTCAACCGCTTTCGAAGAGATTTGATAAAGTGATACTTGAACCCTGAGAAAAGACGCAGGGGAAAGCTAGTAAGGTAACATTATCGAATGATATCTGATGAACAACTGCTGCTCATTGGAACTGGTCCTTCTCGAGCTCTTGACAGCGCACTCGTACTATAATTTTGGTAGATCTTTATATTCTTGTAGCATGCTTCCGGTTACCCATGGGACCGGGTCTTTAATTTCACGACCTCCTATGTACTATAATTATTAAAAAGAAAAACAAACAACGAAGATGTATAACTACGGAGTTTCTATTGTTTAATTTCGAAAGAACCGTAATGACGAAACGGAAATAGATTAAAAAAAAAAAACAAGAATTGGTATTTGTCATAGTCTTTTCTAAGTGAATTCAATGATATTCGATGTATGAATAATTATGACATCCCGAAATGAGTAGATTTATAACGGGCAGCAAGCTAAGGTGCAAGTCGTCTGGCAGCTGCTGCGATCGCTAGCCCGCTTGCCGAGCCTGGCAATAATGGCAAATCCGCCATTGGAAGATTCCAATGTACAGCGGTGGACAATGTTTAAAGAGCAGTGAACTCCCCTGAGAGCGTCTGCGTCATCTCGATTTGGGAGGATAATAAAATCTAAATTGAACGTAGGGAAACGAAAGAACGTAATCAGGCAATCGGGCAGCCTACATTCGTGTAACAAAGTAGCATAACAGTTAATATAATCAGACGTTACTTTGCGGAAACGTTTACGTTACAAAGTAAAGTTTAACTGGCGTCTTTGTAAAGTTAGAACTGACCTCGAAACCGAAGGAGTCGCATCCTACGGACACAAGCCGCGGCGTTGACTCTCTTTCAATCCTGTGCATACTGATAATTTATCTTCAAGCAATAAATACTTAGACGATAATCGACCCACTGATATTTCCCTCTCACATGCTAGGACCGATCGTAGCACTTTACGCTTAAATAATGACGTACAAATTTTTTTTAATTTTTTTTTTAAATTTAAGGCGGTAAGTGCATCGTCAACAATATCTGGATCAAAAGATTATATAGCTCTAGCTTATATAGACTTCATCCACAGCGGCGGAGAACGAATGCGATTAAGTAAGACATCTCCTGACCTGACAAAGACCTGTAAATATAAATTAAAAACAAAATCTAGAACATGGAAAACGATCGAGCGTTTCACAGATCTCCGAATTCCCCACCTCTAGGTACAAGCGCTTTGCCCACACCGCCGCGCCCGTTCCACCATGAAGTGCTTACCTGTAATCAAGGAAAGATCACTGTTAGCATAGTTGAAATAATTTCCACAGAACCCGCTTCAAATGGTCATAAGTATATACATCTATATCTATACTAACATATAAAAATGTATTATATATGTGACATGTTTTTTTCTTTGGTAATTTTGAACCCAGCTAACGCCGGGCACGACAGCTAGTATGTTCTAAAACTATTCGATTTAATATACAAAAACTACTATAGTACTGCAGCCTATTTCAGTCCGTTGCTGAACAAAGGCATACATTTCTTTGGGATGTTTGCCCACACTCACCGGTGATGCCGCTCCCCACCGCCGGTACGTGTGATTTTGAATTCGTCCAATATGGATGGATATTATGCCATCATTGGGTCACTAGAGCTACGTATGTGGTCCAGCATGGTGCACCACTTCCAGGTTAGGTTGACCCTTGCATATATACGATGTTCTTATATGAGAAGGCAAAGTTAGAATATTTTTTTTTTCTTTTATTTATATAGCTCTCATGGGGCTGTCTTTTGTAAAAACAAGTATTGTTCCTATATGAGTCGCTCAGGTACACCACAGCACAATAGCTTAAGACATTATGCTATGGAAACAGTTCGCATCTCGCGCGGCGGCGTACCGTCCGGCCGGCGAGATGCGTACGTCCTAAATTGATTTTAATTCAATCCGAACCGTACCGCGAAAAATGGCAGGCGAGCCAAGTCAAGAACAACGAACATTAATGCGTGCCTGCGTTGAACGTTGAATCATATACGATGCTATAATGTGTCGGAAATTATTCAAAACATATATCCCGGCACGCCTCCGAAAAAACTTTGCAAAACGTTGACACATAGATTTGAATCCTAGATAAATTCAATATTTCTAAAACACCAAAATTTTACGAAATGACTCGCGCGTCTCATAACGCGAAAGTATTTGAGTGGGTCATAACTAAATGCATACGCGATTTATCTAATCCAAATCGCTTTTATGTCTGTACATTTGTAATCGCGATTATGCCTAAAAAAACTAGACGTAGCGACGCTTTTTTTTTTCATTAGCTTCATATTCATATAGAATAAAAATCATTTTTAATATCGCTACTCCTATCCCTCTAGATTGTTTATTACAATTATATCTTTCGTCAATACCTACTTGTATGTATTTGATGTGATGATGCAGTGGTTGCCATGGGGCCATACGTCGTTAACAATGGGATCGTCAATGTTTATCAGTGAATATTCAAGATGGCTGTTAAACAAAATATTCGTGACTCACTATTTATGGTTTATAACACAAAATAATACACACGTTTACTTATTTCGTCGCACATCGCATCGGTAATAGTAACGTTCTTTTTAATTTTAAATTATTAATTTAAAGTTAAAGCACAATTCTTTTTCATTACTACCTACACATATTTCTTGTCGCTACCGACCGAACTCTTGGATAGGTGCGTTACTAAAAAAAAGGTTGTACATAGTAAGTCCAATAAATTACCGCTGGCTACTGGAGAAGGGTTGCCCGTCCCCCAGTACTAGCCCCTCGTATCACAACATTATAGATTAGACAGTGTGGAGAGTCGCTAACCGCGGCGAAAGGATAGAAGCTCACGATTTTTTATCGACCAATGACGGAATAACCGCCGGTGCCATATTGGACATTACTTTTTTTTTTGCACTGAATTACTTAACATATAGATGCCAAACAGACACGCTTCATAATTTTCAACGCCACTACATTAATTACAGCATATTCGATATGAAATAATTCAACCTCCTGCCCGTGCATCGCCGCTCGACGAGATGTCCCCAGCCTCTATATAATTAGACCAATTTAAATCTTAATTAATATTAATTGTCGGACGTCGGAACGAATCTGTCGTATAGAGACTGCAAGAGAATAAAGTCGTAAACGTATTCGAATAATATAACACCCGGATAGAGCCATCCGATAATTGCAATGTTGCGCTTTCACAGTAACGGCGATTGTGTTCGTCCTTCTCTCGAATCAATCGTATTAACAATTAGTTGCACAGGTTTAAATGTGCATTTACGCGGAAGGTGAACAACAAACGGAAGGGGGCGTATGAGGTGTACGACGAGCGTACGTTGTTTGCGCGCGCGTCAAAGGGTCTCGGAAGAGTTCGTTACGAATGTTGTCTGTTTGGTATATCGGAGATACGCGCTCGAGTCTCAAGTTACTACTTACAAGTACTAGTTAGTAAGAACTAACTACAGTTAGTTCTTCGATATCCCCCCATACACATAAGCAGTGCCTCGTCTTACTTAATTTTAGTGCCGAAACATAAAACTGCGGCGTTTTGAAGTAGTTTTAGATTTGCAGCGTCGAAATGTTGGAATGACCTGCCCCCGCCATTTAGAAACATGCAAACAGTTAAAAAATTTAGTAGACATATGAAGTTATACTTGATAACATCACAAAAGAACACTTAATATATTTTTTTTTTTTCCACTTACCATAATCTCGTACAATTTCATCTCATCATGATATTAAATATTTAACTTAATTTAATAACATTTGTTCTTTGTTTTTTTGATTTAATTTTTTTTTTGTGCAACGCATGCTGAAGTTTTTCTTGTTTTTGATTTGGCTCTATTTTTGTTTAATTCTCTTTTTCGAGATGGGTATTCTGCTCAACGGTTACAATGATTTAAGAACTGTGTATCTTTTGTTTTTTACTAATAATGCTTTTTTTATACTTCATGTCCGGTTGTTCGTGAAGTCAACGAAGGACCCGACTGAAAAACAGTGCTATGATATCACTGAGACGGGAACCTTTTTGACATCGCGCAACAAATTAATCTTTTTCATGTCTTTTTTTTTTTGTTTATTTAATTTGTTTTTTATTTTGTATTTTGTTGTGTGATTGCCAAATAAATGTGTTTCTTTCTTTCTTTCTTCAGTGATATTATTTACGAGACGTTAAACGTAAACAAGCGATGTCATACACAATCTTCAGCAGTGTTTATAATTGCTCACATATCAATATTACATAGTACTACTCTACTAATGTAGATAACGTTCAAATAAAAAAAAAAATACAAAAAGTCTTTCTTTTCAAGTTAAGTGCCAGTTTCGTGGTTCGGCAGCAGTTCCCCTGGCCATTCGGCCACCTTAGTTATAGCGCTATAAGATAAAAGCCGCAGATAAAACCATATTATACCAAACTAAATGTGATTAAAGTGTTAAAGCAGATACTGGCGTCATCTCGATGGACGGAGTGACGATCTGTGCATTGTTGGGGTGTGTCGATGGATACGGGAGGCGACTATTTTATAGTGCTATATTTCAGGGTTGCCAACTCTCTCTAGAGCACCTCTAGGGTTGACATAACGATGACGCAAAAATAAATGTAACATTAAACAGTTTAGTTATTAATAATTATTAGTAGTTTGATCAACGATTTATTTAGTAACTAACTAACTAACTAAAAGCAGAGAATTACGCACAGAGAGCCCAAGAAAGATAGCTCGATGCCACAAGTTAGCGGGCACAAACATATGATTCAGAATTCCAATTCGCAGTCCAAAGCTAAGCTTTATATATATAAGGGCGATAAAAGCCGTTAAAAATGCAGGAGTTTAGAGCGAAATCTAGGCGAGGCGCGGCTTCTTTGAGACTTGAGTACACTCCGCGTCACGCTCCGCGGAAACGACTTTGTTCTCGGACTTTTTCCCCCCCCGACTGTACAGTAAAATTGTGTGCGCCTCTGTACGCTCCGGCTCATTGTTGTCGCTTCAATATGAAACGATGCGACGTAAGCTCTGTTAATACGGATGTTAACATTTATTATTCTATTAGATTACTTAGTCGTTTTAATGTAACCGTGAGTTCTTGGCTCACAGAGTTGTGACCCACGACCGGCCTCGGGGAGAAACTAACGCATGAGCTCGTCCATATGACGACAATTATCTACAAATATCGCATCCGACTAGTGAATGAACTTTACAATATCAAACACGCTTGTCTAAACTACATGGCAGAGTCTGTACCGCCCTCATATACATTTCTGCCACTAAAGGTATGTGTATAAACAGCGTCTAGAGCCAGCATAATTACGAGTAATGATCTAGTCCAGCACAGTCCTCAGTGATGACAACTCTTCTGTAACCTTCTTCGATTGAAGTTGTTTGCAGGTGCTCATGGGCTGCAGCAGCCACTTACCGTCAGATAATAAAAACGAAATAATACGCCGTAATGATAGCAAATTAATTCCTGTAGTTTTTTTCCTAACACGAATTACATATTTTTGGTGTGAGTGAAACAGTTACAATACGCTTTGTGAAAAAGAAACAAAAACTTCACTGGCAATGTAACATGAGCATAATAAATTATTAAAGCAAAAACTAGGGGATTCCTGAATTAGTTTAGTAAAATAATACTTGGTATAATAAAACAATTTTAGATGTTTTATATCAAAACAATTGTAGAATGAGAATAGGTACGACTCGAGTCTACCTTCGGCGCTTGTTGTTGGTACGGTTTAACGAATCGTACCCGATTCGCGCATTCGACTAAGTAACGTAATAGTGATGAGAAACGGACCAGAATCCCGCGGCCGCCCGGCGTTATACGTGGATAATATATTTTTATTTAGCCATAAATATTAATGAGATAATCCCGCATAATGCAAATGCCGTCCGCGATGTTGGCAAACGAATATAATATTGTAAAGTTTTTGATGTTTTTTTCCTACTTTGAAGCGGCCGGCTTTTGTCTCGGGAACATTGCACAACAACACCGACAGATGGCAGATCCGTGCGATGTTTTAAATTTGTTGTACATAAATTAAATTTAACACCTCTTATGTACAATACGCTTTCGTCCTGGTTTTTTTTTTATTCTGTGTTAGTTTTTCTGCTAATGCATTTCATCGTCACGTTCAATAGTACCATCACCAAACACACGAGCCCACGGAACCTATTCGATCTTAGAGGTTGTAGCTTTTGTTAGATAGACTATGACGAGAGGTGAAAGTTTGCGAAACTATCAGAAATAACCGAAATTACACGATCACCGTTTTCAATCCTCCCGGAGAAGGTCCGGTACCCTAGGATTGTTTTAACATTCGATAAGCCAATGAACTAAGGTAACCGACATAGCCGTAAAGAACAGCAAGCTGAAGTGGCAACGGGCCGGCCACATAGCTCGCAGAACCGACAACCGCTGGGGAAAAAAGGTTCTCGAGCGGCAGCCACGTACAGGCAAACGCAGTGTAGGACGACCCCCCGCAAGATGGAGTGACGACCTGCGCAGTGTTGCGGAAAGTCGATGGACGCAGGTGGCTCGGGACCGAGCTTCGTGGCAATGTTTGGGGGAGGCCTATGTTCAGCAGTGGACTTCTGATAGGCTGAATACACGTACAAATGTAATAATGAATAAATTATTAGAATACAAATTAATTGAAGAGTTTGTTCACTCTGTTAGAAAGCGAACAGATGTGATTGTAATGAGGGTGATTGATAAAAACTTAATTTATCAAACGCGTGTGTGTGCGTTACGCGTTATGATTGTTTTCAATGAACTTACACCTGGAGCTACGCGCAGATCATTTTAGCGATCTATACATAGAAATTATAAAGCATCAGAAACGGGATAATAATGAGTGATACGTTAGTGCAGGGAATTGTGAAATAATGAGAATAATAAATAAATATAATTGAAACAATCTGTACAGAACCCGGGAACGCGGGGGCACCGAGGTGCCTGGCGTTCTGAATTCCCCAGTTAACCCGGCTACCATGCGCGGTGTTCCATGCTAGGATATGTGCGTCTGTCAATTATAATGTAACGGTTTGGGGCGATCAGGACCACATGACTCAGGGCATATGATCACAGACTGAAGACATCACCAAAACTTCGGTATTTGAAAAATCTAATCAAAAGCGTTGAACTCCCTAGATAATATAGTTACATTTCAAATGAAATCATTATAAATTATATTAAGCGAAGTAATAATTGTAATTCAACTTTAAATAAACGCTCTCCTCTTGTCTCTTTCATCGTATCCTCGTTATCAGGTAAAATGAACTCGTTAGGGTAAATCTACCGAGACCAAGCTCGATGTGTCCTTTCAAGGGTTCCGTTAGTCAGTGTTAGGTCGTAAGTTTTTTTTTTTATTTCCGATTTCTACTTAATATCCTCTAAGAGAACTCTCTATGGCGGCGACTATGGTATGGATTGGCCTCCAAAAAGCAACTTTGATTGCAACTTTGTAAAGCGCAAGTTCGGCCCCACATGGAATACTGTTCTCATCTCTGGGCAGGCGCACCCCAGTACCAACTCCTTCCATTTGACCGCATCCAACATCGAGCGGCTCGAATTGTCGGCGACCAAGCTCTCTCTGATCGCCTTGATCCGTTGACCTTGAGAAGAGATGTTGCTTCTTTTTGCAAATTTTTTTACAAAATTTACCACGGGGAATGTTCCGAGGAACTGTTCGGAATGATCCCGGCCGCTGAGCTTCACCATCGTACATTGCGAACAGAATTCCAAGTTCCATCGATACCACCTAGATGGTTGGCATTCCACCACAGTGCGTTTTACTCGAACTTTTCTGCCACGCACTTCGACTTTATGGAATCAGCTGTCGCCAGCGGTATTTCCAAACAGTTACGACTTAGGGACCTTCAAGAGAAGAGCCTATTCTTTTCCTTATAGGCCGGCAGCGCATCTGTAACTCCTCTGGTGTTGTGGATGTTCGTGGGCGTCGGTGATCACTTACCATCAGGCGAGCCGCACGCTCGTTTGCCCCCTTCTTCTATAAATGTTTTCTCTTTCATTTTATTGTTATATATATTATTGATGTATTAAATTTAGCAAATTCCATATCGTTTGCAGCGAGTACTACTTGAATATCCGGGAGCTGATATATTTGCAGCACTATCTCGATGCGAGGGAAACATAAATCATTCATTGATACAGAGATTAAAGATGCTGACAGGTGACTTTGTCTGGAGCTTTAAGGCTTAGTACTTCGAGGATAGAATATAGACGCGATTCTGTGTTACTGTCTACCGGTAAGAAGGAAAAATCGGATATACAAAAGTATGGTTTCAGGTTTTCCGTATGAACAAATAAAATCTGTAAAAGGTGTCTGCGAATGGTGTTTTATATTGTAAATTTTTCTATGTGGGTTTACAGAATGGAACTTCCATTATCTATAAACCCACAACTGAGACGGAGTGTATTCTTTTCATTTGTATTTTTACGCTAAAGAAGTATAACTTCCTTTTGTTACACACACATTATCATCTCAATTAAGAGTTTCTTGATTCGAAACGTGGGACAACGCGCGCGAATCCACCCGTCTCAAAATAATGTTAACAGTTAAAATTATGTCGTAAATGTTCGTCACGAATGTCACATAGGACTTCAGTTTGATTTCGATTGACAATTGACAGTTCTGTATGCGACTGTACCACTCGTCAGAGCTGTCGAATTATTACATCGAGTATGATGGTATGTCGTCTATTTAGTCACCGTTACAGGTCTGAATAAGGGCCCGGCTGCATTGTGCGTCCGTCGATAGATCGTCGCTTTTTTGCCACGGTAACGGAACGCCGCTTGTATGGCGAGACAATGCGCCAATAACCCGCGCGCAGTCACACCGTCGGGCGTCTCGCTTGTGACGTAAGTCTGCACCTACAGCGAGAGCGAGGCGAGCGAAATTAATTGGCAATTTTGTCTTTCGCCGACATTTCCGCACCTTTTGTGAAACTACTAACATTTAATTGTCAAAGGGCGAGCTTAATTGTTGTATAAAATGGCGCGGAGAGTTTTGTATAAATGTCTATTGAATTAAACGGACGAACGTTGTAACAGAAAAGACAATTACGTGGGGGCGTTCAATGCGTTCTAGGTATCGGCGTGGAAAAAAAAGAAACTAAAATTAATTTAAAATAATTAAATTTCTTTAATCTCGCACTGCAGCCTTAGAAACACGCGCTGTGCCAGTTGTCCAACCCTTTTTTCTTTAATCGCTTACCGTAAATTGCGCAAGGTAGGACGCCGCGTTTATGGTGTCACCTTTTCTTATATACTCTGTCAAACAAAATTCACTTTGGGTCCTAAAATACCGTAGCTATGTCTTTTCCGGCAGACAGAGTGGACTTTGAATTTCTTCGGGGGGTCTGTACCCTTCCCGTGCCATTTGCATGGATACCTGCTCACTTTCAGGGTTACAGTGATTACAGTCCCAATTAACAATTTTATTGAAGATATTTGATGGATCTTCATCAGACTGTTCTGGTCTTTCTCTCAGCACTCGACTCGCGCTTGTTTGTCACATCCACCTTTCGCTGACATTTGTGAGTTTAAGAAGGTCATGAAGAACAGTGCGTATGGTACTAAACTAATTTATATCAACTTAGTTTTGTAGTAGGATTTGTTATTAATTTCATTTATTATTTAAAAGATTTAGAAATGTTCTCGTATGACATAACCTTTAAATTACCCGTTTCAATGCGTTCAAGCGTTTCATGAGTCTTTCGTGATGAAATGAAACCGGCAATCTAGCGATCGCTCTGGAGATAAATGCATACGAATATTTATTATACCTAGCTTCCGTTGTGCATCGATCAGATATCGCCGAAGGTTTAGTTTAAAAGTTGTTCGCGATTTATTTTTTGTTATTACGATGTCGTCTCGGCGAAATCTCGCGAGTTCGCGCCGAACGGATATCCTGTGCGAGTGTTTATTTATAAAAGACGATTCTGGGAAGGATGCTCATTAGCCAGAACAACTAACAACAGAAGATGAAAATAAAAAAAAATATCGCATAGCATGCCCGCTTAGGTGTGCGAGTGGCCTATGCGGCCGACGTTCACACGGCACACAGTGAAAGCTTTTTAATTATTACAATTAAAAATGGTAGTTGCGAATATAATGTTGCAGGTTAACATGGAAGACGGCAAAAGTGGCACGCGTCCCGTACGTGGCGCGGGAAATACACCGGGACGCGGACACGCGGCAAAATAAACAATAAGTCACCGAGCTATACTTTGACATATAAACAATGTACTAAGCGATACTAAGTCGCACTAAGTGCAGCGTTAATTATTAGTTTAAGTATTCATAAAAACGTTCCCTTTTACGTCCGAGCCGGAAGACGGCAAAAACTTTTATGCAGACGATGCCAACGGTGTAAAGGATTATGGTCTTGAACGCTTGTGCTTAAAACTTATAATTGCATATGGAATTGAGACAGATGGTGCGGTTGAGTCGCCGACTGTACCTGTCGGCCGGCAGCTGGTGCTAAGGCACGCTCCACACTCGTGTCCGATCGGGGGCCGTCTTTGTACGTATTCACCCACAATCACATTTGACTTTTTTTTTATGGGCAAAGGCGGCAAACGAGCAAGTGGTTCACCTGATGGTAAGTGATGATAAGTCGCCCGCGTACATCTATCTGCAACACCGGAGGTTCTGCGTTGCCGGCCTTTAAGGTTATTTGAGAGATGGGAGGGAGGATGAGGAGGGGCCGAACGAAACGCAGTAGCACTACATGCCTCTACTTCACGCCGGTATACTGCGAGGTACCAACCCGGGCGAGGCGGCCCATTCGAGCAGCAGCAAAAACAACTGATGTGGTTGTGTAACTTAATAAGGAAGAACTAATGAGCTGAAACGTTTAATAAGTGAAGAAAAAAAAAAAGAACCAGCGGAACTCTGGAAAATTATACATTCGATTACTAATAGTAAATTTTGATACATATCGCTTTCCGTGGCATAAGTCCTTCCTTACTATTCTACCATTTCGCATTTTTGACACAAGAAGGGATAATGAGTGTTTGTAATTAAAATCAGCGATCGGACTAAATTTCAAGATCGAATTTGAGTGCAACGTTTTCGTGTAACGTTTTCGTGTAACGTTTTCCTGCATCGTTTCGGTTAACTGTGTGTGTCTTTAAATTTGTAATGGAAGTCTGTACTATTAATTTGTTTACGTGGTGTATTGTGTATTTCAGCAGTCTGTAATATTTATGGATCAATTGACAATTGTTTATATACTAAACTGTGGTTTTGAAGCTGGAAGAAGTTTAACTTCAGTCACGTGTACTGGATTACACTCGCTCTTTTTTTTTACAATATTATAGTCAAAAATGTAAAAATTAGAACGTGGACGCAAATTCGGATACATATAAAATTAAAATAGTCGCAAGTATGGAGGCGCCTTAAACATTATTGCCCTTCAACTTTGTTATAAAAAGTATCACAACGACGACGGGGCGCTCCGACGTACATCGGACATCTTGTCATACTTTGCCCGAATTTAATGGATTGAATTATATTCTCAACCTCTTTCGCTACTGCTTAAATTACTGTATAATGTTATTGTTATGTTAACTTGAATTACTATCTTGTATTACTAGATAACATTAGAACAGGCAGCCATGACAGATATTTAATTATTACTCTTTGATCAGGACAGACGTTAAATTTTAAACATAGTATAGTCAAATACACGGACGAGGCATCCCAACAAGGGTAAGCGGAAATCGAAGAATTCCATTCGGTACGAAGGTTTCACATCGAAGCCATTCTTAGAAATAAAACGTTAGGTGTGTGTATCGGGGTAAGAATCTGTCATCCCCATTGGTTCCCTTGGGTGTCTTAACGTATAGAAAGCCGGTGTAGTCAAGCGCTATGAGACAACGCACTCCTCTTTATCCTTGCAGGTGTCCGTGTGCTGCAGTACCCCATCACCACCATGATAACGTTGCCCGCTGTTCAATCCATATCAAAAAAAAATATTTAAATTAAAATCCTTAGTACCACTGCATACCACTGCACGACTTCAAGGCACTGTGAGCGCTCTCTGCGTAGAACGGACCGAAGTTACTACATAATATCTGAAGGTAGCCCGAGTTAACTATGACATCGGGACGTCTAACACCTCAGTCGCCCCGCGACCGCGGCTGCTGTGAAGCAATCGAAACGTCGGGTATATAAAAACAGAATTAAACGCGACGATAAAATACATAAATGGCGGTTTAATCTCAAATTGTATGATGTTCGCGTGAATACAAGAAATCACACAAAAAAAATTGTAAATTAACGAAAAATTCAAATTGTATTTATTTATTATTGTGACAGCGTTTATAAAATGGTTTCCCGGCTTAGTGTAGCTGTAGAGAAGATATTTCAATATCCTATGTTTATGATAAGGCTGCGATGTAGAGAGTGCATTGCGCGTGCACCATATCATTAAGTGCGCGTTGACGGAGAAATTTATTATTAAAAATTATCATGCACCGGTGTGCACCGACCGAGATCGGCAACATACATTACGTTCACCCGATGTTAACTTATTCCATTCCTACACCTGGCATGTAAATAATAATATATCGATACTAGCATCGATATCCTATACGATAGAAACCATCGTCGTATCGATTATTTTCTATAGATAGAAAAAAAAAAAAAAACTCAAGATCGATTACGTCTAGATTTTATGCGTAAAGAGATGCTTTAGATTCTGTCGTACCACGCTTCGGGTATTTACGCTCATTGCGGTACGGAATATTAAATTTTGCATGTGATCTTGTCGACCGGACAATTTAATTAATTAAAAGTAAAGTAAAGTACACTTTAATAACAGTCACGACATTTGACCTGCATTAATAATGTTGCTGTTCTCATCCACACGTCAGTCAAATGGACGTGTTTTAAAAACAAAGTTATGACACGATAACTACAAAAATAACATACGGAGCTGTTATAATCTGTAATTGTCTATTTTATAAGTGTAACCGTCATTTAGTTTTACATGTTGATCGCGTTCACGAACCGACTATGCGGTGTAGATAAACGTCCAAGCAACGAATTGGCATTAATAATTACATATTAAAACATCGCTCTTAAGTATCGTCAGGGAAAACGTCTACAAAAACTTCATAAAATTTTCTCCCCGCGCCTTCCGAGGCAACTAACAAATAATTATAATAACACGTTGTATTAGATACAATGTTAATTAGTCCATTGTTCAACAAACTGAATAGATATCGGGTTATATTGTAAGAAATCGAACTACACACAGCAAAAAGTTGTGAAGCACACAGGCGCAGCGGAGCGGACGGTGCGCGGACACACCACACACACACACGAGCGCGCTCGCGGCACGAAACAATGTTACGGGCGTTGGGAAGGTCGTGGGGGCTATTAATAAAATGGAATAAAAATATAATTATAATTATTTGGCGGCATACAGCGGGGCCCCGTATCGATGGCTGCGGCGGGGTTGTTGCGGGGGAGGGGGGGGGGAACAATAAAATATACTTTAATTAGAAACGACTTGGACGGCGTGCAGTCGGCCGGCGGGCGTCGACCCCGCGCATTGGGACACTCGCAGCTATCGATCATATTTCGCGGACGACTACGACACGACTGCGGCACGATTGTTTTACATAAATTATGAACAGCTTCCTTTAACAGCTAGAGTATCATATAATAATCATAGAAATACAAACATTTTCTCTTTCTTCTATTAATTTGTGAATAAATTTCTATGATGATTTGAATTTCTAATTATGAACAGCTTCCTTTAACAACTAGTATTATATAATAAGCATAGAAATACAAACATTTTCTCTTTCTTCTATTAATTTGTGAATAAACTTCTCAATCTCAATTAGTTGTCTATGGTGTTACGTAACACGCTCGTTGCGCGTCCGTCACGTACGGCGGCGTCACACGGTTGCTGTAAACTAAAAACCAGTTCATTACAATACAACTATTCCACCGACACGCAGACGATCGGTAGTGTAGTGTGGTTTAAAAGGCCCCGTTCCTTGCGCTGGCGAACGCCAACTGCAACACAGTAGTTTAAAAAACTACGCGACACATGCATACGTACCTTTTTTTTTTTTATTAATAATTACCACACCACGATGCGTTCGAAATTTGCACGTCTGCCTGCTTAGTTTTTTTTTTTTTTTTTTAATTTACTTCATTAATTATATATTTATTTTTTGTGCAGTGTTATGTGGGACCGCTCAACAACAGACACGCGGACTTTGGAGTGTAAATGCACCGGCGTCTTTGATCTTGCTCTGGAACAAATGTAAACAATGATTTTCACTGTTCGATTAGTTTGCGAATGCGAAATGTTATTTTTTAAGGAGTCTCTATGTGTGTACAGTGTTATTTTAATGTTGTCTAATTCTCAACGATCTATAGACATTGAATAAATCAATGTTATACGAGTTTTTTTTTTTTTGTTTTAAATATTCACTTCTCTAAACGATTGTCGATATAGCTAGTCTTTAATATATTTTTCTTCTGTTACTTCACCACACGGAGAACTTCACGATTTGGTGAAATAGATGTGGCACACCCCTGTGCAGCGTAGTTTACTTCTTTATGAGTCCGTTCTGGCAACATTGTTGTTGGCCAGTGGCCCTAAAGATACAACTAGGGGGAGTGTTTCAAAGGATTCCAGTTAAGTCGCTGCGCCTTGATCGAGCGGATGCAAATTAATTTTATTTTTGTTCAATACTTAGCGATAGTCGATGCATTTAATTTAAACGTGTTTTTTTTTTTTTTGTAATACCCTATGCGATACGTGCCACCGTTTAATGACCCCTGCAGTGTAAGATTCCGTAAATGTGATGTTTTAAGTCTGTGCATACGCGAAGTGTTTAACGGTATATAATGCAAATGGCCCGGTGCATGCGCATGCATCTGGACTTACCACTGTAGAATGGGATTGGGGGGTGATAAATCATATAATACTCGAGCGCACGCTCCCAAAACTTGCCGTGAAAGTTGGGAAGTACTTTCAACCACCCACCCAGTGCAGCATAGAGACAATGGAAACAATTATTCATGTACGTATCGCTTCGTGCGAATGGAATCCGTGTGATTAAAAAAAAACCAATCGCAACGTCCAACTTATCCGGCGCAGACGAAGCGGGGCCAAACTTTTGGCACTGGCAAGGGGTTAATTCAAAAACAATTTGCCGACTAAAGTCTTTAGTCGGCAAATTGTTTTCTCTCTCACGTCAGACAACATCGCAACTATGCGCAATTAAATTATACGCGCTCCATACTTACTTCAAGTAATTTTATTAGCGTAGTTACTTGACGCTCAGACATTTCGAACTGTTAACGCTTCTTTTAACTTAGCGTAGTGCGTTTCGGTCCCTCCGCATGTCGTGCTCTCCTGTATCAGCGGGTTGCGAGACAACATGTATGGTGGCGCCGTAAGAATCTGCCATCTCCTTTCTTCCACCAGCTCGACACAGGAGACGGAAGACTAATGTGAATACGAAAGTTTTCAGAAGTAGCAACATTTATTACACTGGTGAACAAATTTTTTTTTTCGCACTTCGTCTCCACCGCTTCTTAACGAGGTTCCTCTGACGGAGAAGAAACTGGCGAAAGAAGAAACTTCGTAGGTAACCAACCTACGAAGTTTCTTTCGCCAGTTTCTACCTATACTACCTACCTACCTACCTACCTACCTACCTACCTACCTACCTACCTACCTACCTACCTACCTACCTACCTACCTACCTACCTACCTACCTACCTACCTACCTACCTACCTACCTACCTACCTACCTACCTACCTACCTACCTACCTACCTACCTACCTACCTACCTACCTACCTACCTACCTACCTACCTACCTACCTACCTACCTACCTACCTACCTACCTACCTACCTACCTACCTACCTACCTACCTACCTACCTACCTACCTACCTACCTACCTACCTACCTACCTACCTACCTACCTACCTACCTACCTACCTACCTACCTACCTACCTACCTACCTACCTACCTACCTACCTACCTACCTACCTACCTACCTACCTACCTACCTACCTACCTACCTACCTACCTACCTACCTACCTACCTACCTACCTACCTACCTACCTACCTACCTACCTACCTACCTACCTACCTACCTACCTACCTACCTACCTACCTACCTACCTACCTACCTACCTACCTACCTACCTACCTACCTACCTACCTACCTACCTACCTACCTACCTACCTACCTACCTACCTACCTACCTACCTACCTACCTACCTACCTACCTACCTACCTACCTACCTACCTACCTACCTACCTACCTACCTACCTACCTACCTACCTACCTACCTACCTACCTACCTACCTACCTACCTACCTACCTACCTACCTACCTACCTACCTACCTACCTACCTACCTACCTACCTACCTACCTACCTACCTACCTACCTACCTACCTACCTACCTACCTACCTACCTACCTACCTACCTACCTACCTACCTACCTACCTACCTACCTACCTACCTACCTACCTACCTACCTACCTACCTACCTACCTACCTACCTACCTACCTACCTACCACGAGTTTTAAATTTTATTTTGTGATATAGTTTAATATTACAGTTCATTAATAACAAATAGGATCTGAAGTTTTACTTGTCAAAAGTCATTATTATGGATGTATTCGTTTTATATCATTATTATGTGTATCTTTCGAATCCTCCGTTAAAGTAGAGACTCTATTCTAGCTAAAGACTTATAAACAAAAAGAACAATCAACATTTGTATCGTTATAGCTCGTGACGTCACACAAAATCTCTATCTGAGATCTCTAGGTACAATGTGATATGAACGTGTGACATGGCGTTCTGGCGTTCGAACATTTCAGGTATTTGTTAATCAATCACACTTTGTTATGTTCGAACAACGCCTGTGAAACCAATGTGTCTGCGGCATTCTGAAATTTGGCCGGCTTTGAGCGCGCGCGTTATGTTTGTCTGTGCATCGTTCCATCGTTAATGTGTAATCATTGAACACCGTTCGTTCATGGTTCGCGAGCGGCGGACAGACAGGCAGAGCCACGCTCCGGATAAATGAGACATTTTTTGAGATGACATTAAAGGAGGCCGTTGAGTAATACGCAATCGTTTAGGACATTGTGGTGTAAACGATAAGAATTGTAACCGGGCAGTAAATTGTTCTAGAAGATTCACATTGGATTGTAGATATATGTAGAAATATAATGTGTATTGTGAGTTTAATCATATAGAACAAATATATGAGGCGAGTGTAAATGGTAGAGTCGGGAGAGGAAGACCTGGGCGAACATTTCACGATCTATTCGGAGACGTACTGGAGAAAGGCCAGGTCAAGAGTACTCTAAACCAACGAGCATACATGCGAAGAATGATGCAAGTGGAAGAATATTGTCTCTGCCTACCCCGTTAGAAACAAGGCGTGAATATATACATACATACATACATGTATGAAAAAGAATAAGCGCTAACAAACGAATACGAAGGTGGTCAGAGACTACATAAATAAGTTTTTTTTTATATAATCAAAGATCTAATTGTGTCGCTTTTCATTTCATTCATTACGTTTTAACCATTTCTCTGTTTGTAGATTTTCGTCAGAGCTTATTCGCGTAGACCCCGTCTTAGTGTCGTTCAGTCAACGATACAAATCGTGAGTAAGTTACTAAAAGCCCGCCCGCCAACACGCACTGGAGCAGCGTGGCGGGCCCTTCCCGGCTCCTAAACCCCCTCTTATACTCGTATTTGAGAAGGAGGCCTTTGCCCAGCAGCGGGCACTTACAGGCTACTACTTTTTACTAAAAACGCATTGGTATGAGTCCGCTTAAATCAAGCAGTTAAATCCCCAAACCACTGAGCAATCATGAAAATGATCAGAATTTATACTATAATGTTACTTACTATGAGATTGACGTAAGCCACGGTACCCCACAAGGATATAGACATGGTGCGCGTGGTGGTGAGTTCAAAAGCTACTGAGAAAACCATACGAATTAACCACACAACACGTAGGGTAAGGTAAAACACCGCGAGGAAACTTGCACAGGTCTGAGAAATCACAAAAAATATTTAGAGATTCATGCCTTATTTATATAAACCCTTGCGCTTGAAGTAGACGTTCGAAACGAATCTAAAAATACAATCACAAAAATTTTTTTTTTACTCAAATTGTTACATCACCGTTGCAACAGTGACAGACAAACATACGTAACGCACCGCCGTGCATGTGTGCGTGTCAAGCAGACTCAACTGTAAGTCAAGGGCGGCCAGGCGCGGTCGGCGCGCACCAAAAACTGCCCTGCGTTACCTCTATTTCCCGATGCACATTCGTATCTATACACCTGCGTATATAGACAGGGTAAGCGGGCGTTGTACGGAACGGAACTAATTAGTAAATATCATGATTAGCATTAATCTAAATGTAATGAAGAATGAAAATCGAGAAAAAAGAAAACAAAGCTAATGGGTCGTGTCAATGCTCCTATCAGCAATAGGAATATCCTAGCGCTAAACATCATCATCATCATTACAGCCTCCCACAAGTCCACTGCTGAACATAGGCCTCCCCGAAAGATTGCCATAAAGCTAGGTCCTGAGCCACTTCCCGCAACATTGCAAGTCGTCACTCCATCTTGTGGGGGGTCGTCACACGCAGCGTTTGCCTGTACGTGGCTGCCACTCGAGAACCTTTTTTCCCCAACGGTTGTCGGTTCTGCGAGCTGTGTGGCCGGGCCGTTGCCACTTCAGCTTGCAGATCTTTGCGACTATGTCGGTCACCCTAGTTCTGCTGGGGATATCATCGTTGCAGACTCTATCGCGCAGAGAAGTCCGAGCGTAGCCCTTACCATAACGCTCTGAGCAACTTTGAGCTTCCTCATTCGAGCTTTTATGAAAAATAGGCTTACGTTTGACCTCAATCTTGCCCGATGGAAGGCGAAGATGAGGCCTAGGATGGTACACGCTTGCCTAGATGTCTGTTCACGTTGGCCTTAAAGATGTCGAAATCGATATCCCCTGCAGTGAAGGACCATGTCTCAGTTCCATACGTCATCACTGGGAACACGCACTAAACATAGTAGAAACTAACACGTCAGTAGGTAGTAGGAACTATAATGGACCAGTTTTAGTACCATCATACAATCTATAGAATACACAATAGAAATTTCATTAATAAAGGTTTTTCATATGTATTGTAAATGGTCTTTCGAATTTTTTTTTTAAAAAGGATACTAGCAATGCTCTTTATTAAGTAGCATTACTAATATTCCTGTTAACCCTCCAACTAAGCTCACAGCTTGTATCTGGAGCGGTTCACGACAATAGTCGAATGGCTGGCTCGAACTTACGACCGTCATGTTTCGTAGTCCGCAGCCTGACCCATTCGGCTATTGTCGCTTGAATGTAAGTAAAGTAGCAGCCTGCGGATGACCCATAAGTGGACAAAGGTCTCTTTGTTTGTGTAAAGATTTTTTTGTTAGAGCCCAGAAGGATCAGCACCAGTGCGGCTGATCGTGTCATTGTAAAACATTGTAATCGAGTTACTCTAGAAGATAGCTATTAACTCTTGCCTTGAAAAGTCTCATGTTATGCTGGTCTGGGTGATATATAATGACTTTTAGATCCATTAATATTACGTAATTAATTGCAAAATTATATTAAATTAATACTATTTCACAACGAAGTAATTTCTCGATAATTATTACCAATTATCATTTAAAATCGAAGCGCATTATTGTAATTGTTGCAATGGACTAACGCGATATTGAACTAGTGATCAACCTCTGTCTTCACCTTTTCTATACGCTACGGTCTCTGCACCGAACTCCTAAAGACTCTCTCTCTCTCTCTCTCTCTCTCTGACTATCTCTCACTTCACTCCCTTTGGTGACGCCTATCATCAGGTGGCCCCCATATCCAATACGCCACAAAAAATTATCACAAGAAAACGGTGCGACGTCTTACGCCGATAAAATCATTATTGGACTTTTAATAGTCCACTCCCGGACACGAGTCACAACACGAGGATTCACCATAATCTTCACGGGTGGAAAGCAATTTGTAGCAACACCGGACGAATCGCACGTGACACGCTTCTGTCCATTAAGTACCTGTTTAAAGAAAGCTTAGGGTCTGTTAGATTCTCTAGATCGGGGATTCCTAAACTATTTTGGTTAAGAAACTCCTTTTCCAAAATGAACTGACACCTCAGACCACCATAGCCAAATTACTTTAAAAATCCTGTCTCTAGTTTTTTTTCCTATTGATATAAAATTATTTACCCTTGGGGGATGGGGGATCCCTGCTCTAGATAAAGTATATCTTGTATATTACAAGTTTACTTTTTTGGATTGGCGTGACACAGCCACACAGACGGTACGTGGCTACCCCGTGGAAGCCTGCGGGCATCTAAAAACTCAAAGGAGGTTAAAATCAGTTGTCTACCCTGAGGACAATGATGGATGAACAGCCTGTAATTATACTTGCTCCTAGGTAGAGAAGGAGTCTACCGACCGAATGCAACCATCCGTCGTGGTCTGCATTCATCGACTCCCCGTAACCGCAGAGTTACGGGGAGTCGATGAATGCAGAAGAAGTTAGTCACATCATCTCGAGGGTATAGTCGTCCACTTCAGCTCGCTAATGCTTAAGGCAACATCGGTAACACCCAATTTCTGCGGGTGTCATCGTTGCAGACTCTATCGCGCAGAGAAGTCCGAGCGTAGCCCTTACCATAACGCTCTGAGCAACTTTGAGCTTCCTCATTCGAGCTTTTATGAAAATAGGTTTACGTTTGACCTCAATCTTGCCCGATGGAAGGCGAAGATGAGGCCTAGGATGGTACACGCTTGCCTAGATGTCTGTTCACGTTGGCCTTAAAGATGTCGAAATCGATATCCCCTGCAGTGAAGGACCATGTCTCAGTTCCATACGTCATCACTGGGAACACGCACTAAACATAGTAGAAACTAACACGTCAGTAGGTAGTAGGAACTATAATGGACCAGTTTTAGTACCATCATACAATCTATAGAATACACAATAGAAATTTCATTAATAAAGGTTTTTCATATGTATTGTAAATGGTCTTTCGAATTTTTTTTTTAAAAAGGATACTAGCAATGCTCTTTATTAAGTAGCATTACTAATATTCCTGTTAACCCTCCAACTAAGCTCACAGCTTGTATCTGGAGCGGTTCACGACAATAGTCGAATGGCTGGCTCGAACTTACGACCGTCATGTTTCGTAGTCCGCAGCCTGACCCATTCGGCTATTGTCGCTTGAATGTAAGTAAAGTAGCAGCCTGCGGATGACCCATAAGTGGACAAAGGTCTCTTTGTTTGTGTAAAGATTTTTTTGTTAGAGCCCAGAAGGATCAGCACCAGTGCGGCTGATCGTGTCATTGTAAAACATTGTAATCGAGTTACTCTAGAAGATAGCTATTAACTCTTGCCTTGAAAAGTCTCATGTTATGCTGGTCTGGGTGATATATAATGACTTTTAGATCCATTAATATTACGTAATTAATTGCAAAATTATATTAAATTAATACTATTTCACAACGAAGTAATTTCTCGATAATTATTACCAATTATCATTTAAAATCGAAGCGCATTATTGTAATTGTTGCAATGGACTAACGCGATATTGAACTAGTGATCAACCTCTGTCTTCACCTTTTCTATACGCTACGGTCTCTGCACCGAACTCCTAAAGACTCTCTCTCTCTCTCTCTCTCTCTCTGACTATCTCTCACTTCACTCCCTTTGGTGACGCCTATCATCAGGTGGCCCCCATATCCAATACGCCACAAAAATTATCACAAGAAAACGGTGCGACGTCTTACGCCGATAAAATCATTATTGGACTTTTAATAGTCCACTCCCGGACACGAGTCACAACACGAGGATTCACCATAATCTTCACGGGTGGAAAGCAATTTGTAGCAACACCGGACGAATCGCACGTGACACGCTTCTGTCCATTAAGTACCTGTTTAAAGAAAGCTTAGGGTCTGTTAGATTCTCTAGATCGGGGATTCCTAAACTATTTTGGTTAAGAAACTCCTTTTCCAAAATGAACTGACACCTCAGACCACCATAGCCAAATTACTTTAAAAATCCTGTCTCTAGTTTTTTTTCCTATTGATATAAAATTATTTACCCTTGGGGGATGGGGGATCCCTGCTCTAGATAAAGTATATCTTGTATATTACAAGTTTACTTTTTTGGATTGGCGTGACACAGCCACACAGACGGTACGTGGCTACCCCGTGGAAGCCTGCGGGCATCTAAAAACTCAAAGGAGGTTAAAATCAGTTGTCTACCCTGAGGACAATGATGGATGAACAGCCTGTAATTATACTTGCTCCTAGGTAGAGAAGGAGTCTACCGACCGAATGCAACCATCCGTCGTGGTCTGCATTCATCGACTCCCCGTAACCGCAGAGTTACGGGGAGTCGATGAATGCAGAAGAAGTTAGTCACATCATCTCGAGGGTATAGTCGTCCACTTCAGCTCGCTAATGCTTAAGGCAACATCGGTAACACCCAATTTCTGCGGGTGTCATCGTTGCAGATCCTATCTCGCAAGGTACCGAGCAACCCTTACCGTAACACGTACCAGATATTCCGTTTACATGCGTACATACATATATTCGCATCGGGGTGGGCAGAGACAATCTCCTTCCACTTGCTACGGTCCTGACATACGTCATTCGCTTCTTCCACTTTCATCAATCTTCGCATGCATGCTCGTTGGTTTAGACTACTCTTGACCTGGCTATTTTCCAGAACGTCTCCGATTTGATCGTGAAATGTTCGCCTGGGTCTTCATCTCCCGACTCTACCAGTTACACTCGCCTCCGTTTTACATTTGCAAAATAATATAAAAGTTTATAAAAATAAAGTTTTCCGCACACAAAATACAAACTTAAATGATACTAGAGAGTTCTTCGTAATACAATATGCGCTAAAACAATGGAATGTAAAATTGGGCCGTACAAAATCTACGCAGACAATAAGGTATTTGCGACGAAAACCGACGCGCCACTTTCCCAGGTACTTCGGGTATGTTATACCCGAAGTACCAGACAAGTTTAGTTGATCGCATTGCATTAGATATAACCTTATATTAAACTGTCTCCTTGGCACCGACGCTAATAAATGACAATAGGGATTTATTCACAGCGATTCGATAAAGTCCGAATAGCGACTCTATCACCACGCGATACAATCCAAATTAACACGGGGACGGTGTGAGAATTGCGATCTAACATCGATACGCACAATCGGCGTTGTTGTAGAAAAGTACAAAATTCAGTTGTTCCGGCTCGAGGGATTTGAAACTTAATGTTGAAACAATGAAAGCTTATAATCATCTTGTAGTCGGATGTCGCTTATGGCTATGTAGGTTTTGGGCGGGACACGATCTTAAGGACGTCCATTACAGAGGAGCGCGATGCACACTACACGAATTTCTTTTTTTTTAAATTCAATCGTCGACTCTACAATAGAGACTTTGGCGAGCGGGTCAATCGCAACCATTGCTCCTGCGATTCCGTAAAGCTTCATAATGTTTATATCTACATAAAATTTTAAGCTATAAAGTAACCAGCCTGTAAGTGCCCACTGCTGGGCAAAGGCCTCCTTCTCAAATACTAGTATCAGAGAGGGTTTAGGAGCCGGGAACGGCCCGCCACGCTGCTCCAGTGCGAGCTTCACATATCCTGGAAATATTTTTATTATTTCTCAGACATGATGTTTTCCTTCACCGCTGAGCACGTGGTAAATACAGCACTTAAAATTGTTATTAACAATTTTAGTGGTGTCAAGCGGTGGCTTTTGCTGCTGCTCGAATGGGCCTATCCTGCCGGGGTATTACCACGGGGTAGAATACCGACGTGAAGTAAAGATATCTTATGCTTCTGCGTTACGATCGGTGAGGTAACTTGATGATTAGAGAACCTATCACTGCATCCTATCCCATAAGTTGTTAGTCCAATACTGTGATTTGCAATTCGGCTACCAAAAGTGGCAATTAGAGACTGATAGAGAACATTATTGTAGATGAAGTGAAGAAAGAAACATTCAAATAATAAGAAGCATATGTATTTATAAATTCAGATAGTAATACAGGATCTACAGCAGACGAAACGGTTGTTGCATATTTTTTAAATTTAGAATACGATACGTCACTACGAGCTACGGTTGCAGGCTTCACAACCCTATCACTTGTCACTTTGGAAGGTAAGTAGAAAGTTGAACAAAAAAAAACTAAGTAGATCTTGTACGAACAAATTGCTGTAACAAAAACGCAACGGAAACGACTAAGGAGCGATAAAACGCATAGCCGAGCGAAAACCTTACCAGTTCCATTAATAATTGCGTACTGAAATTCGAGCACGCGGTGTACCCAGCTCGTGTGGAACGGCCCGACACTCCCACATACCTCATACGTTATGAGCCACATTATAATCACACATTGTATTGGCTACTAAATAGAAAAAGCGACAATAGAAATAACAAGTCACAAACAGTCATCTAATAATAAAATTGTGCCGCATTAAAACATACGTTTGTCGAATACGCGCCGGTCCGCCGGGCCGCTTAACGAGCGCTCCGGCTTATTTTGTCTGGATACTTCCGCAAACGTTCCGACCTCGCCGCTCTGTCTCCGTCCTCGCATACGCGGTAAGGTCCTGGTCCCTTCTTATCATTGCCACGGTCATATGAGACCCTGCGATGGTGTTTACTTTGTTACGAGCTACGAATTGCGCAGATCGGAGTGGAAAGCTTCTACTTATTTATACACAGAGTTTCTTCTTGGCTCTGCTTCCCCTCGCACCTTTGATCTGTACAGTAACCGAACCTCTGTCTTTCCTATTTTCTTTCTTTTACTTAAGAACTCACCACTGAACTTTCCTTTGGCACCTTCGTCAATTACGATTATCTGTTTATTTCCGATTATTCCAGAATATTCCGGAAAGGATATTTAATCGGAAGAAAATAAAATTTCAACCAGCGTTCAGATACTCTTATTTACCAACCAAAGAGTTTCGTTAACTTCGACTGGTAATGTATAAAACATTTCTTTCGACTTGTCATTCGAAAACTTAAAATTCGACTAGACGTTAACGAACTATCACATTTAACTACTACGTAGTTACTAAAATATTGTTAGTTTTTTCATCAGTATCAAAAATCTATTACACCCTATGCTTAATTGAACCGAAACGCATTTTCTATTTAATTATCGGGGTAATAGTTTGGGGTTAATTAAAATCCGTCGATTGCTGTCAAGCGGTTATATCTGATTTAGCTCTGCTTCGATGAACTATTATTTCGGTGAACGATCTGGTTTCGGTTTAATAACAACGGTTAGCGAATAACAGCGGGTTATCGTTATGTATTTTGTATGTGAGATAGAAATAGAGACTGGTTTATTTTTCATACAGCGACATGTAAAGTTAAAAATGTATCGCTCAAAGGGAATGGACTAAAAATTAAAATGTTACAGAAAATAATACAGACTATTTGTATCAAACGCTTGTTACAAAACGTCGTTCGTAAAGAGAAGTTGACTTGGCATGCCTTAATGCTTAATGCTCCAAGCATAATTACCAGAGGCTTCGGTCATGATTACGTCATAAGCTACGTCATGAGCTATGCGAACCATTATCACAATCAGTAAAATCCTCTGCTGAATAGGCCTTCTCTCCTATATATGTAACTATAGACTGCCCTGAGCCTCCTACACTTATAGATGTCCCACTGCTGGATAATGATCACAGATGGTTTTTGAGTTGTTTATGGTGTTTTATTGCAGCAGATTTGCATCTCCTTGATTGTTAAAATTTCTCAAATATGCTGGTTTCCACGAGATGCTTCTGCACCGATCAGCGCATAGATTTAACAATTAAAATCGCAACTAACCATTTTATTGGTACCGGCATCAGAAACCTAAACCTGGACTCTCGTGTGCTGTAAAACATAAAACGAGCATTTGGCCTCTGTACATCACGCACATGATTGATTAAATTGAACGATTACCAGGGAGATAGAGGAGAGATCAGTAGTACCGGCATCAGAACATAACGAAACTCTATTGACCTACTCTGGTATTCTAACTGGTAACTAACACATGGAAACTGTAAAAACTCATTGCGAAGGGATTTAACGTTGGTCTAATAACGTTGCTTTAATATAATTCAGTGGAGAGTTTGAGAACTGTGAAAATAATTGCATTCGAGCAAATAAATAACAAATAATAAACATATAGTTTGCATCAGAGAACGCGATAAAATAATCAGTTGAAAAGTAATTAATTGTATAAGAAAAAAAAACTCAACAATAGAAATAATTCCATTGCAAGCAGATGGTGCACCCGTAGATACAACATTGTAAGTAATTAAGTTTATACAAACGACTTATCTAGAACGAGTAAGGACAATTTGTAATTATAATAATCAACGACAGTGAATACCCTTGATGCAGGGTCTCAAAAACGAATTAAAACTAACGGGGAGAGAGAGAGAGTTAAAAACGAACAGAAGCGTGTAGAGAACAAACAGACAGAACCTATCAACATTGGTATTGGCACTTGAACCGCTCGTGTTCAAGAGAAGAGCAGAATTAACAAATATCACTCACAATAACGATCACGGCGTGTAGCTATATGTAACGGCGTGCCACGGGCCGCGGCGCGTCTTGCGCTCGGACGTTACAATGTGAATTCGTCACGAGCGCCTCGCCGCGCCGAAATCCGGCGGATCGATAGTTGGAGCGCAAACAAAGTTGGTTTCCATGCAAACGGTGCAGAGTGCTCGGCGGGCTCTTGTATTTTTAATATGCCCCTCCCGGCGCCCCCATTTTAACATAATATAAAATTATAAACGACATGAATCACGATAATGCGGAGCGGGGCTGGCGGCCAATTCACAACTTCGCCGAGGCAGGCCCTTGCCTCCCCGTCCGCCCCCCTCCATTCCCCGCTGTTAAAGCGCATACCCTAACAGTAAAACCATTCTGTTATTAAAATAATATACAAAAAGACAAAAAAGGAACATCTTCGTTAAGTTATATTTTTTAGATAAATTAGAAATTACAAAACGAATAACTCTTAGGCCATTAACATAGATATTTAAATGTGAATCGTGTGAATTGATAAATATTATAAATAAAATGATGCTTTAATATTTAGAAATCCTACAAGAGCATCACAAGTTTCTAACTCTAAAGAGCATATCTCGATTAGCAGCTGAGCGAAGTAATAAAAAGACTGAATGACAAAATGCACGCAAGTTACGTACAAAAATACGTAATGTCCCGTTTCCTATGAGCGCATTAGTCCGGCTGATGTGTCTGCACTGTGGCGGCAACCCCGCGCAACGCCGGCAAAAAGAAAAGTTTTATTTTTATAAGACAAGAAATTTATTATGGCTGATGTTCGTGTCGGATTCGCGTTTCTTCGGAAACGGAACGCAAAGTGGGAGCTCGCATCGACCCGGCGCGCCGCCGTGCCGCGTAAACGCGCTAAAGATCACGCTGACAACGATCGTGCGCGTGCGTGCGCTGTCGTGCGTTGCTTAGAAAGAAGCCAGCTTTACTATATCCCATGAATCCGCATAAACTTCAATACATACCATTAATTGAAAGGCATCTCGAGAAGGGTTGTGTTGATTATACTCTCGTCAACATTATTATCTCCTCCATCAGCATCAGCCTGTGTATAGTCCACTGCTGGACTATGTACTTAAATGGCAGTCAGATTGTCGACGGCAGTACCAGACTCTGATCTATGTATTTTAGTCATACCGCCATCTGTCGGACGCGTTGAGGTTTTCAAGGCTTTAAAAGGAATGGATGTGGCAATTTTCTCCGAATTAAAATATAAATAAACCCAATAGTATGGAACAATTAGCTTGACATCGCACTTCAGCAATGCCTAGGGTTGGCAAGACCATTGGTTTCGGTTGGAAATTGAAATTTTATCATGCATTGTCCTTTAGCGTTTTAGCTGCCAATTGTGGATGGTAGAGACCAGCTGCTTTCAAGGTCAGAAGCGACAGACAAAGCAAGTGAAACAAACTGCACCGGACCGTATGGTAGCTAGTTGGTCGAGTTTTATGACCAGCCGCTTGCAGCTGTTGCACCCCGAGGCTTTGGTCTAACAAAAGCTCGCATACAGCTGGATACACCTGTTACGCCCGCTCGCAGCGTACATGACTTGTTCATACCAAGTCCCAATGGAAGCTAATTATCACGTAATAAGAAAACGAAATGTTGATACGTGCGTGGATGATAGTTGTAGACCTTTGAACGTTTTTAACCCGCCTGTTATCATATTTTCCATATTTGTCGTATTAAGCTACTACAGAAGTAGGGAAATACGCCATTTCTTTATACAAACATGATCACGTATGGTCAGAAGAACTAAATGCACATTGTGAAAAAAATTGTTGCCTACACAATATAAACAAATGTCATCTTCTATGTACCTAATTTAAATAGAAGAGAAGTTTTAAGCGATCGAGAAACGAATTCGCAAATAGCCATCTAGCAGGAACTATCTTCATGGGTTGTTAAAATAGTCTTTATAAATACACATTACAAATTCAACGCGCGTTGAAAGACGCCTATGTCTCATTACTGTCGGAATATTATTACGTTTCCGTGGACGATTCTCTTACGCAATAATGTAAACTTGATTAATGATAATTTAACTATAACACGAATAATAATACAAATGCGTTGTTTATCATAATATATGTCATATTAAATAGTATTTAATGTAGTTCACGCGTCATTTTGTTCGAACAAACCAAGATCCAATTTCGATGACATTTATTGAATTCAAAATACTTTATTGTTTACAAGTTAAAGTGTAAAGTAAAAAAGGACGGACTGAAAGCCTGTCGGCATTCTCTCCCAGACAACCTATGAGGTGGTGGGACAACAGTAGCAGGTGAATCAATTAACTAATAAAAATAAATTTTATAACTATATATATATATTTATATAATTTATGAATACATAATAAATAAGATACGAAAAAAAATAACAAAACACTTAGAGAATGTATTTGCATTCTTGAAAAAATACGTACTAATAATATATATTACGAGGAATTACTTACAATGACATACAAAACATTAAAACAACATGACAGATGTTTGATAGGGACGTTTGAAACAAAATTAAAAGCTCGTTCGTGTAAAGTAACACGTTGGTTTACTATAATTTTGTTTCAAGACATCGTGACGTGCAGTCAACGGTATATTGTATTATGCGGTAATAAGAATGTAAATTGGGACGTTTAGCATGGGACGCTTCGCAAAACTGATTTTATTACAGTAAAGTTTATGAAAAAAAAAAAATTTAAATAACAAACAACAAAAAAGAACGCTTACACGGAAGCAATCAATTTGAAACAAAGGACGCAGGTTAAAACTTAAATTTGGTTTATTTAAAATTAAACGTAACAAAAATTAACATTAAATAAATATCGTTAAAACTTCGCACTTAAAAAGCTCTCCGCGGAAGTTGCCACGTCAAAATAAACCTTACGCTTCATACGGGCTGGGGAGTTTGATCAATACGAATTTGCGCGAGCGATATTGCCAGAGTGAAGGAAAATGTTTAAAATTATCGGAAAATTTCATCTCAATAATTTAAAGGTGAAAATATATTCCAATGAATTTTATTTTAAACCTAAAGTGTTGTTGAAAGGCTCCGTTTTCAATTCGATACTAAATGCATTCACTTTATTATCAAATTGATGACGATTATTTTACAAAGCATCCCGGATCGACCGATGTCCCGCCCCCGGATTCTGATTGCCCGTTAACTACATTTTGGAAAAATGAATGTTTGTTCGTAAATAAATACCCACATTTTAAACACAATAAGTATTTTGTATTATACGTACAAAATACTCAAGTAAGACAGATTCATCATTCATCATTTCAGCCAATCACACATCCACCAGCTGAATATAGGCTATCCCCAAAAGATTTCCACAAAGCTCGGTCCTGAGCCATCTGCATGCATCGACTTCCCGCAACATCGTGCTGGACGTCACTTCATCTTGCCGTGGCTGCCGCTCGAGAACCTTTTTTCCCCAGCGGTTGTCAGTTCTGCGAGCTATGTGGCCGGCCCGTTGCCACTTCAGCTTGCTGATCTTTACGGCTATGTCGGTTACCTTAGTTCTGCTGCGGATATCATTGTTGCAGACTCTATCACTCTTGTATGTTTGTGTCGTCTAAATTCGACAGATATAATATATTGTGCGATTAATCATAATTATAATTATATATGATTACCAGATTAATGTTACCTATTTCTAGATTAAACTTACACTCATCAAGTCCCTTTGCCGATAAGAAGACCGATTCGTTAAAAGAAGACTACACAAAAAATTTAAAAGAAATTTGGACGTTAGTTATAACAAGTAACTAAAATTTCTGCACCCAACGGTGTCCATAATGCCTCGTGAAATTTAAGTTAAACCACCGTTATAAAAAGCAAATAAATTATTGATACATTTCAAGGCATAGCATATATATGTTAGCCTGGTATATTTCCGGGAGATAATTCCAACAGACACATATACAGAATGGATGCAACCTCCATGCAACACCACAGCGGTCTATTTGTAAACAGTGAAAAAAAAAAATAAGAAACCAACATAACAAAAGCTTTCAAACAAATTATATATCCTAATAATCAAAGAAAAACGTAAGCAATATACATCATGTCTAATAGATTACCGACCTCGGGAAGAGATTTAACCTCGCAGGATTTCAGCAGGCGTTAAGGTCTTTGCACCTGAGTGTCGTTGGCCTTATGTACTTGTAGCGCAATTACGTCTCGACGATAAATAACAAATATCACACAATTATCCAGGTACTACTGTACTATACCGTTGTACTCATATAATTGATACTTGGTGTATGACTTAGAAATAGCTTGTACAATACGAGGTTATATTTAATGACACTACGACGTGACAGGCGGTGAGCCTGTCGCCGTCTTTTTCTAAGCTATACAACTCGTACGTATGTTTAGAAAAACTCATCGGTACGTGCCTTGCGCATCAGGGAATCGAACTCCACTCGATTATCGTGTTATAATATCAACTTCAAATATAAATTTTTCCCGAGAGAACTAAATTGAGATAAAAAGCAGCCCGTATCCCATTCCGTCGCATAATCTATCTCTGTCATATTCCATTCAAATCCATACGTGCAGTTCTTTAAGAGTGATTGAACGACAGATATACAAACATACACATTTTTAAATAACCTATAGCAATTCTGGAATCACAAAAAACATGTCTAAATCATAAATCAATATAGAGCAAATAGTATTCAAGATTAATAAAATTATTAACAGTCAGACTACCGGGGTCCTTTCGAGGCAGAGCCGGACTTAGTCATTGACTTTAATTCAAAAAGTTGAATTAATATCATCAACCAACAACGGATGTTGTCTTTTAAAAACAGTAATTATTAATAATATGTTTAAAAAATATATATATACTTATAATTTTACTCTGTGATTCGTAGCAAAGGTAGCAAGTAACAGTACGTATAGGTCTTCTATCTTAATAATAATACGAAAAGTAATAAAGTTTCTTAATTGAACTTATGGTGAATTCAAGCTTACGAAGCTTTTTTTTTCTTAATTTTAAAAATGAGAATTTTATTTCGTGCCAATCACCGTGCTTATTTTGAAACATAAAGTCAAAGTCATAACTGCCCCAAATTTCTCTTCCTCATACTCTCTCCCATCCCCCAAATACCCTTAAAGGCCGAAAACGCAACTGCAGCTCCTCCGGTGTTTCAGTTGTACGAGGACGATGGTAATCACTTACCATCAGGTAAGAACTGCTTCTTCGTTTGTCCCCTTTTCCAGATTTGATTAAAATTGCTAGAAAATCTACTACAAACAAACCGATCTACAAACCGATGGATACAATATATAGCTTTATCTCTAATATTAGCAATATGAAGATCAAGATGTAGTTTCGAAATCAGTACAACACCGAGCTCCTTAATTGTTATAAGTTAGTTTTAAGTCATCATCATCATTTCAGTCTATCAGAAGTCCACTGCTGAACATAGGCCTCCCCAAAGATTGCCACGAAGCTCGCTCCTGAGCCACCTGCATCCATCGACTTCCCGCAACACTGGCGCAGGTCGTCACTCTATCTTGTGGGGGGTTTTAAGTACAGGAAAATATTTTCTTTTGCGGTCAAGTTTATTATAGATTTAATTAAATTTGGAAAGATTAAAATGTACAATAGGAGCGTGTGAATCGCGTAAGTGAATGTAAATGTAAGTGCCCACAGCTGGGCAATGACCTCCTACTCAAATATCTGAAAGAGTTTTGTAGCCGGGAAGGGATCACCAAGCTGCTCCAGTGGCGGGTTTTACATATCCAGGATATGGAGCACTTAAAAATTGTCGGCATCGGGGTTCGAACCCGGGTCGCTCGCGCTCTTTGAAACTAGGCTATCACGACTAACGGTTGGATTAAGAAGCAGTTTAATAATTTATATATATAATTTTTTATTAATTTATACAGTTTAATATTATTACCGTAGACAGAGAATCGATTTAAACCCTGAAACGTAACAGGGAATGGTATTTCTTTTGCGCTTTATTATGATAATTGCATTAGTTAATTTATTTCCATTCGGCGCGGTCAATCAGTGATCCAGTCTAGACCACGATTAGGAAATAAAGCGATTGATAGTATTACAGTTTATTTTCGATCTGTGGAACGTCTATCTTAAAATATAAAAAAAATATTTTGTGTTAGTGATCGTTTAACTTTCGAACGAGTCAAGTAGAGATTTTGGTTTGTAGCTACGCCAGATCGCACGGGTGACGCTCTGATCTAGTTATTAACGAATTTATGTGAAATTATTGCTCCGTTAGTGCCGTTTATCTGTTTGTTCAGGCCATCCATTAAAGACTACTAGGTCGATTTTTACGCAAATAATACCGGACAAATTGTAAAACGGTTGACAGTGTTCGATAGCGCATGCTTCAAACTGGAAACGTATACAAAAATGTATCGCTGTTATATAGAAAAGAAAACACTTTATAAATAAAACTTAACCTTACTTATGTAATTATACACGAGGTAGGTATACGTTAAGTCTGATAAGCGGGATGAAATGGCTACGAAAGAGCCCGAACTTTGTCTTCAAGTTACTCCCCCCCCCCCGGCTAATTTTACCAAGAACAGCGCGCTTATATTATCAGTAATTGCAGATGCCGCTTTCGTACTTAATAACAAATATACAAGTCACAACTGCGCCCGTTTGAAGTATTCAATATTAATATTAAATCGCAAATAAAACAGGTTTCTTTAGGTTTCTCAGCGCGGTCGACCGGGAATACCACGACCTCGCGCAGTGCTGCTTCTGCGTTACGTACGGTGAGTGAGGTAACCGGAGTCCGACTTACCCTTACAGGGCGACAACAGCACCTGCAGCACCACTGGTGTTGCGGGTGTACGTGGGCGACGTTAATCACTTAACATCAGGTGAACCGATTGCTCGTTTGCCGCTTTTTCCATAAAAATAAAGAAACAGGTTTGGGATCTATCCGCGGTGCTGGCGCGCCACGAGTCTCAAGACTTACGCACCCACGTACGCTTAAGGCTATATTTCTATGATACGATACATAATAAGAAATAATAAGATACTATAGTGAGCATTATAATAACGTATGACTGTGCCGAGCCGCCATATACAGGCTGGATGCGCATTCGTCTCGAATTCATGAAAACTTATTATTTTACTTAAGACATTCTAAGTTCGTTTCGCAATTGTATTTCTTTTTAAATTGCCACCGTTTTATCGAGAGGTTTTTCGGACGAAGAAGAAGCAGTTGAAACTCTGTGTCAGGTATCCTTATTGTTATTTTATTTTAAAAAGATTATATGTTAATATAAAATTGAGAACATCGAATATATCAATCAATTACATAAGTACCGTTCTTTAGTCACAGGAATATTAGTTTTTAGTTATTTTGACACAAGATGGATGTGCACTTCATAGACCGCCCGCTGTCCGCGTTTGAAGTTGTCGACGCGCCGACAATGAATTCCTACGAGGTCGACGCTCATGTCAAGGTCAATAAACTATTAGTCATGACAATTAGTAGACATGCGTTTAATTTTGTATTTTTTTTAGCTATACATTTCTTTTCAGTTGTGATTATTTTTTCTATTTTCAGATAATTATGACCACTAGTAATAATACCAATAAATGTTACATATAAACAAAATATACATGTTGCTTCCCGCTCGTTTCATTAAACTCCTGTAATATTACCGAGAATTATAGAACTGTGATGAATTACTTTGTAATTAGGAATTTGTACTTAAAGACTTGTACGGGCGGCAAGAGGACTAATTTCACTTGTTTTAATCCCTTTTTGACCATAATTTAATCAATCAGTGTCCTATCAACATGGTATCCTAGGCGCACAATAAGAAATACATTAGTTAGAAAACAACTCATCGGTACTTGCCCGACCGCAGTTTTATAGCTGAAGAGCCACATAGATATGATAGAGCTCCAATCCCAAGGAGCAGCTTTCTGGGTCATTGGTGTGCGGAAACAATTTTCTGGTATATCCCTTAATTTTGTCCCAACTTTTAGGTCACCCGACCGCGGCACGAGATCAGACCGAGTGGCGGACTACCCCCATATGGCAAATTTAACTTCATCATCATCATCATCATTTCAGCCTATCAGAAGTCCACTGCTGAACATAGGCCTCCCCCAAAGATTGCCACGAAGCTCGGTCCTGAGCCACCTGCATCCAACGACTTCCCGCAACACTGCGCAGGTCGACATTTTCCTGTACGCGGCTGCCACTCGAGAACCTTTTTTCCCCAACGGTTGTCAGTTCTGCAAGCTATGTGGCCGGCCCATTGCCCACTTCAGCTTGCTGATCTTTACGGCTATGTCGGTTACCTTAGTTCTGCTGCGGATATCATCGTTGCAGACTCTATCACGCAGAGAAACACCGAGCATAGCCCTTTCCATAGCGCGCTGAGCAACTTTGAGCTTCCACATACGGCCTGCAGTGAAGAACCAAGTCTCGGATCCGTATGTCATCACTAGCAACACGAACGGGTTGTATACTTTGGTCCTGAAGCTTTGCGGTATACTCGACGAGAAGCTATGACGTAGTTTCCCGAACGCAGCCCAGCCAAGTTGGATTCGTCGATTGACCTCCGAGTCGAAGTTGGACTTACCTAATCGGACAATTTGTCCCAGGTATACGTATTCGTCTACAACTTCTACCTTACCTGCCCGAAAATAGACTTCTCCCTTAAGGAGGATATACCCATAATCGCCACGGCAAGTGGATTGGCGATCTCAGTACCAGAAATTTCGAATCATGGACGCTTCTGCCCGTCATCGGCATGCTATTTTTCGTCACGATTACTTTCAGCAGCTATAGCTATTTGATGACCTTTTTCCTTTACAAGTAGCAGATTATTACGCGAATACCACGCTGGGCAAACATTTGTGCATTTAAATGTTCGTAGTTTATTAATACACTTATTGTTATAAATGGCCTTCGGTATACATTCATAAAGGCGAAGTTATAGCTGCAAAAAAATAACATGCAGCTACATTATGTTAATGCAATGTTATTCTTCGTTCGATAATAATTGTTATAATTTATCACAAGTTCAGGTTCCTACCGTGTATTATTTATACGCCGTCTTGCACCGTCATTGTTGTGAACATAAAACTTCGTCAAACATATATCAGCATAAATTATAATATAATAATACAATCCATGGAAGTTGTTGTTCGCGGCGGTTGAAATAGGTCGAGGGAAACGGGATCGCCGGCTAAAACAATGCGGGGGCGAGCCGTAAATTATTTCGCGAGACGCGGCGGAGGACGGGCGGAAGGAAAAAAAAAAAGTACCGCCTCCCCCCCCCCCCCTCTTCTTCCCCGAATAAAATTTCTCATACGGCAAATTTTCTTTATCATTACAACATTTTATTTATCATCTAAATCGGCGTTTACGACGACTAACAATGCCGGGCTCCGTACCAAAAACAAAAGTGGGACGCAAATAAAAGAAAACAATAAAATTAGAATACGTAAACACATAAAACGGCGTCGGGGAGCTAGCGCTGCGGCGCGCATGCGCGCAACCGCCGCGAGTCACGCCAAACAAATCAAAATCAAAATCAAACGCTCCGATGACACCTATTTATAATAACCTACACAGACAAACTTTTCGTCTAAACGTTCGCTACGAATCAACGTCCCATGAGATTGCATAAAAAGTTATAAAGAGGCATAAGAGTAGCGTATTGCTAGCTCATTTGGAACAACGTATACAGCACACACAGCCGTAAAGATCGGCAAGCTGAAGTGGCAATGGGCCGGCCGCATAGCTCGCAGAACAGACAACCGCTGGGGAAAAAAAACACAGTGTAGGAAGACGCCCCCACAAGACTGCGCGGTGTTGCGGGAAGTCGATGGATGCACGTGGCTCAGGACCGAGCTTCGTGGCAATCTTTGGGGGAGGTCTATGTTCAGCAGTGGACTTCTGATAGGCTGAAATGATGATGATGATGATGATGATGATACAGCACACGGGCTGCTACTCGGATCTCCTCATTCGGAGAACGATCGCCTAACCACTAGGCCATCGCGGCCACTATAAAGAGAGTTAGAACAATAAACAAATATTGTAATAAAATAATATTTGCTTAAAAAGGTCTTTGAACACGAAAGATGAATTTATTGTTCTACCAAATATTCAAATTCTAATTTTGTCTGTGTTTGTACACTCTGTATATTTATTTCTTGTATCCATTGAATAATTGTAATAATAATTTTTATTTCTCTCCGCAATATAGAGTAAGAATATTAAACATTTCATTATTAAACAGTGTCATTAGTACGGTTATTATTCGATGGGAATGTCTGTGTGTATGTATTTGTGTGTGTGTGTGTATTATAATACTATCGAACATCTTGAAATTTTGTTTCGCTATTTATTTGGCTAATTTATATGTGTTTTTTTTTATCTCTGCTGTTGATATAGTTCCAAGCGGCGTGAAGGAATTGATTACAACATTAATTAAGATGTTTAAAGCTTTTATCGGTCTAGGAATTAATACTTAATCAAGGCAAAGGTAATGCGTGCAAAATTACACTTGCCATTTTCTAACGTGATCGTATTGTCGCATTACTTGATTGAAACAAACTAAATTTCAACAAAGACAACACAACCAAAACCGAAGTCATAAAGGGTCACCTAACACGGGCTGTCTGCGGACAGCACCCCTGTGTGAATGCGCCCTTAGCGGTCGAAGCGTTGACTTTTAATGCCAATGCCGTCTCGTTTACGCAAAGCAGCACCGTGAAATGTATGCAAGGAAATTATACATATATATATATATATATATATAACACACATGCATCATCCGTGTGTGTGGGAGGCAAACGCTATAATTTGACGGGATGATGGGTGCTGCCGGCATGGTAAGAGAACTGGTCTACGTTACACCTCGCCAGCTTCCTACGGACCGATCGGTAAGTTCGAGAAGGTTTTTCTTTTTACGGGAAAAGGCGGCAAACGAGCAAACGGTTCCACTGATGGTAAGTGATTACCGTCGCCCACGTACATCTGTAACATGCTGCATGTGCGTTGCCGGCCTTTAAGGATATTTGTGAGATGGAAGGGAGGATGAGGAGGGGCGATGGGGAGGGGGAGTGGTTACCTCACTCACCGAACGAAACGCAGAAGCATAAGATGCCTCTACTTCACGCCGTATTCTGCGAGGTAGTGGTACCAACCCGGTCGAACCGGCCCATTCGAATAGCAGAAAAGCCTCTGCTTGGCTCTGCCACTACTCCCGCGGCCCTGCCGTTGCGCGGGAGACGGTACACCGTTCGGGTTTTAGTCGAGATACACTTCCTTGACTTGCCTCGCCAGGGTTAAGTAAGTAAGTAAAGCTTTACCGGTGCGTCATGATCAAAGAAAGTGTCTGAACGTAACATAGCACGAACAGCTGTGAAAAGAAAACGATAAGCGCACAGCTGCCTTTCAGCTGGGAATCGAAGGCATTACTTGAAAAGATATATTCGTCGCGCGCCGTGTGTTCGCGAGCAGTCTGAAGCTACAACTAGAGCGGTCCAGCTCTGTAAATATCATTTTGGTTTTGAAATTCAGGCGTGTTTAAGCTCTAGGCAAGAGCATTCAGCGTCCTCGAGCTTATCGCCACCATCAAATAGAACCGTGGACACAAGTCTCTCTTTACATATAAACTTTTTGCAAGCGCTGTCGTCTTTTGCACTTATTAGTCTCATACACGAGAAGAATATAAAGGATCAAAAAAAAAAACTTTCAAGCTTTCAGGAACTTTTGTGTTCAATATGGGTGTTGGGGGGCTAAGTGAAACAATTTTTCTTAAATATCGATCTCACCCGCATCCGTGGTGATTTGAATCGACCGGTATCGAATCTTGCACCATAGCTATGAACATCGCCGAAGGCGAAAAACTACAACTGAAAACAAACATATGCTTTCTACGAACCTGTCAGATTGTTGGTCGAATACCGTCTTTGACAAAGTAAGATATCACTAATGCAAAATTATTTGCACATCTGTCTACCTCGTGTCCGATAACAAACTTGAATATATGTTAATGTTGTGTTAACATATGCATGCTAAATAGCAACCGTTTAAAACTAAAATAATTGCACTAAACTAAACAGCAACAATAAGAAACTTTCAGAGAACCAACAAACAACACGTTAATCACAAAAATGAATGGTTTCCTTTGTGTTTTTGTAATGCATCGGTTAATACAAGCAACGTCTTAATGAACGGCATCAGTATGAGTGCGTGGTCGGCGGCCTACGTCACTTGTTAGGCCTTTCCGATTTTGACCAAGCGGCGGGCGGGCCTTATTCAATGTAAATCCTTCTATCCGTGGGCCGCTCAAGGACCACCGCGAACGGTGCAACTTACAACAACGGACCGCTGCGTTCCGAGCAATTCTACATCACCAATAAAGCCGACCAACAATACTGATAGCATACAAACAGTTAGCACTTGTAAAAGGACACCCTAATCCATTAATACAAATATTACTTAAAGTATTTATATTACATATTTATAGAGCACAAAACCGACGCACATCTTAGGGTATGTGGGTAGATCTGGAAAACGCAAACGAATTCGCTAGTGGCCTAATAGTGTACTTTATTCCTATGCAATTAAGGTCGAGTTTTAGGCCTTTACTTAAATGGCAACGACAGCTCTAGTACCATTGTCGTCTCTGACAGTACAATCACGAAGAAAATATGGATATATGAAAGATTTTAATTTAATTTTATCAGAGAGCAGAGAAACTGAAATACAAAAGATGCACATTTATTTTATTGAATGAATAAGTCTTACAAAAGAATACTATAATAGTATTTAATATATGTGTATTAATGAGATTATTTTTACGATTACAGCAACTATATTAAAAAAAAATGATTTAAAATTTTATTTCAATCACTTATATCAACAGTAGCTAAAACCTTTGTAGCTCATGTAAGCCAAATACGCCATTGTGTACTTTTAATTAAAGTTGAATGTTCATTCAAATGAACTCATTTCTTTTTTAATTAGTCATACATTATTTTATAATAAAACAAAGTGAAAGTACTTCCGTAGGATATTTAATGCAAAAACTTTTTCACCCGACCGTACCGACGCTGTAACTGCGTACACTTGTATCAGATAAAATTATTCAAATGATACGATCTATTGTGTTTCGGAAACAATGATAAATAATATTATTAATACATATGTATAGTAAATATTTATGTAAGCGGGTTCACGATAGCGTACCGTGGAGTTATTATGAACTGCTTTATATTCAATGCTAAATTACAATACATTTAAAATTTTAATATAAGCAGTTAAAGAAATTAATAAATCGCACACCCGTATGTAAGACGAGAGACTGGGAAAGATTACACGCTAACAACGACCCGGTGTGCAGGCTGCCCGCAGTTGTGTGAGTGACGAGTTGTGAGGTTGAAAAAGTTTATACATAATGGAATGGAAACACTGATGGTGATAAATAGCCGATTTTGAATTTAATATTAATTCTGTAGTATGCCGATTTCATACATAAACAGAAGTTTTGACAGACAGGTATATTTACAAATGTTGCGACGTGTGGTACATGGTGAATTTTTTTTTTTTAAATGTTTTTGGATATAAACGGCAACATTATAATAATGCAACATCATTAATAGTATAAAGCACGTGACCCGGAACATAAATATAACATAAATTAAGTGCTTCTATATAGTCCAAACACAGTTTGTTCCGATAAGCAGTCAACAAGTTGCAACGAGCACAGAGAGAGAAGAGAGAGAGAGAGAGAATACATAGCGGTAGAATCTCAAGATTAAAGCTTTCTCACATTCCTAATTTAGGATGAATCCGACATTGAAAGCAAAGATTGCGAATGTATATTCTACAGACATTATCTAAATGGTCGACTACCTCATACCTACTCACATTATTTACCTATTACGGACGAAATCGAGGGAACATGGTAGGTGATAATGCTTTTAAGCCAGTTGAAATCTGATCTGAAACATGAAAAATCTAGACAAATCGATAACATAATAGTTATAGATTCCACTTACCTTTTTGAAAAATCCTAATTGCAAAATTGAACGATTGGAAAATACAACTGAAGGTAATTAAAGAAATTAAAGAATGAAGAGCATTCTGTACATGCCTTGGACTTTACATACTGCCAGAACTATCGCTAAGACAAATTTGTTAATTTATATTATTATAGGTTTTTAAAGTTAGATATATATAAGTCGCTTCAGACAGGCCTAAAGGTTACTAAGAGAGGAGCAGCTAGAGCCAAAATAAATATGGTCCTTCAAGCCGGATTCAAGTGATTGTTTTCTGATTGACAATGAAACTCGTACACGCCTCTGGTAAAAGACGGTGCATTCAATGAATAACCCTCAACATTGATTGATATGAATGCGAATGTCAAAATTATGATTGTTAGCAAGAAGCCGAGTTCAAAATGTAGGTCTTACCATATGTAACTGTACCGCTGAGAATACTGCGCTATCATTGTTCCTATTTTCCCATATTGTGTTGCTTTGAGAAACGTACAATTTAAAGAAAAAAAAACGTTTGCCGCAATGGAAGAAAACAATATAAACGGCTAACAACCTAACAGTTGTCTCGGGAAACAACTGACAGACACGCTTGCTAACATTTGTAGAATTTTCTTTCATTGTGGCATATAAATCGGTTAAATATTTTTAACCTACTTTGAAAACAAGTGTCCGTTACGTCATGCCTGATGACATTTTGAAAGCCACTATGGAACCTCGTTTTGTTTCAGAGAAATGTTAATGTCAAATGATTTCAATGAGTATGGGATCATAAATAAATTGTAATTAATTATATTAAAATAGAGGAAAATCAAATTGACCTCAAGGTATTTATTAATTAAAAAGGGAACCTCTTTCTGGTCATTGCTAATTTCGAAAGGACTCGAGTAGACGATGTTTTGAACAAACTTTTTTTTTTTCTGTTTCAGCGCTCACCTCTGTGTCTGACAATTTTTTCAGTTCTTGCAGACAAAACTAAGTTAGGGACATAGGACACAATATCGTGTTCTGAACATAGTTATAAACTTAATTGTTATTTTATCAGCGTTGGATAATCAAAAAGATTAGAAAAAAAAAAAACCTCTATCATCTAAAAAAATATAAGTAACACTATTACATATTTATGGATGTACTTTTAAGTTAAATGCTTCGATTAACTCAGTTAATGTGTGTGAAATTTAATACCATGCAATTATTTCTACTTTACTTAAAGCTACAGAATACACACAGAGCGTACCGTTGCTATGTATGTGTGTAATCACAACAGCATAGATCAAATCTTCACAGAATCCTAAAGCTCGTCTATCAAATCGCTGCATTTGAATAAATTGTAAATTACAATGATCAGAGCGTGTCGTCGACCTCGGTGTCTCAAGCGCCTAATAGTACCCAAACATACCCGACGCACGCACACTGCGAACATTGCTCTTTCTGTGTGTGCACCCGTACGGCACTGTGTGGCGACGTCGCGGCCATGTGTGCGCAGGATTAGTGATGGGAGGTGTGCGGATATGCGGAACTGCGGGTACAGATCAGCGCGCCAAGCATTGTATTAAGGATTCCGAAAGGCTTCGATATGTTCCATGGGAACTCAAGTGCGTTAATTTTGACACTATAAAAAGTAAGTCACCGTGAAATATTGCAAGAGCGAAGGGAATTAAAATTCTCATGTGAACAAACAAAAACTATTGTAAAAACTGAGATGGAACTGAATGTCTTTGGTACTTGTATAAAGGCCAGGCGAGAGGTCTAACGGTCGTTTTAAGCATATCAGCACTCGTGTGCCCTGGGCTCTGTGCTAAGTGAGAATGTGAGAAGGCCGTGTGCCAACAGTGGGCAAGAAGGCCGTGTGCCAACAGTGGGCACTTTTATTAGCTGCTAATCCACGTTCACGTAAATAAAATTCGCACCCATCGTTCTATACGCTGTATTCTATGTGGATCAATTGCAACGAGACAACAAACGACTACTCCGTTAACAAAGAACGACCATAAGAAGTAATTTTTTTTTAGATCCCATCTGTGATACCATTAGAGGTCTACAAAGGAATCGCGGGAAAGAATCGCCAGACCGGCACATACGTTTCAATTCTAGGAACGTTCGTCAAGCGCCGCGAGTGTAATAAGCGCGAGTACCGAACGTCCGTATAGTCTTCTAACAAGATCGAAGACCCGAGACCATATAATTCCATTCGTTGAAACAACAGACAATATGTTCGAATACGCGTTCGCAAATGAAATCGACCTTCATAATGGACTCGGTCGCATACTTTATCGTATAATCGACGTCAGTATTGGTACTAAATAGAGGATCGGGCCGTCCGGCTCGCCCGGGGGACTGTGCGCTTGTAAATAACAAATAAAAGCGAAACGAACTTTATATACGTCCATCTTAGTAAGGATGAGAAATTACTTCTGAAAGCTACACGAACATTAGCGTACGCGTCGCCCAGCGGTCGTGGGATCGTGATTCGAATCCCAGGTGAAATGGAAACAGGTGTCTCACACCAGAACCGATTCCATTAACGGATCGTGTGCTATATAGCGAGATTCTAAACCGCTATGGCACAAAAATATTACACAAAAAATATTTTTTGTCAAATTCACATCCAGGACATGGGGTTTATCACTAAATAAAACCATGTTAAGAAATAGCAAGGTGTGATTTTATCGGGAATGATTTAACACGGGGTTTTGATTTGATTTGAATTTGCGTTCAAAGGTTGTTGATTGATTTGAGACGTGCCTGTAAACATCTACGTAGCGCAAGTTAAAAGTTAATAATAAATATCTATAAAAACAAAGCAAGTGGTCTATGTTCAGATGACGTTCAGATTCCTCGCGATGTTCACCTTCACCGTCAAGCACGGGCGAAAAAATTTAAAAATAAAATTAACATCCGGCACCGGGTTTCGAACACTGAACATTCGCGTATTCCACGCGTCCACCGTTCAATAAAGAATGATTCACAACTTAACACAGCGTATTGTGAGTTTTAAATACGCACAAAATCCGCCGTGATGTTCCAACCAACCCACTAATTGCTTAACGAGCTTATTCATTATTATTCCACTAGGGTTAGTCTATGTACAGTGAGAACTAACGAGCTTATTGCGAATGAAAAAGCGCCCACTGCATCAAGACGCGGCTGCGATGGAGCGTGACATTCATATCAGTTAGCTGCAGTGGTCACGACACCATGAAAGTGTGGAACGGAGATAGAAGCGGGACAGGCGTGTTAAGTAATGATAGCATTTCATTAAAGAAATACATCGCTACTATGTGGAGATTTGGATGCGGCAATTTCAAATGGATTTTCCGCCATCACTCGGTCGCAAGATCCTCGTTATCCGACAGCAATACATTATTACTGATACGAATTATCTGTTACATTCATATACAGCATCCAAATCTCACAGAATATCGATATCTTTTTCAATTAAATCATTTGAGAAACGAGGTAGCACTCAATCAGACGGTAAATGGCTACTAAAGCCCATGTTCGCCTGCCAACAGCCTCAGTCAGCCTCAGCACCAGTCACAGATGCATCGTCACCCATGAGGATTGCGGAACGCCTCACAGCCCGTGGTTACATCGGCTCTCTATATCTTTCTAACCTTGTACACAGACAGCAAAACAAAAGTGGATCCAGTACGGTGGTAACAATGGACTCTTAGTGTGCTACCTACCCATACAGGCATACATGGATTAGGACGCTCACTTTAGTTTCATAGAGCGCGAGTGACCTGCGTTTGATCCCCGGTGCCGGCATCGCTAAAACATCGTGAGCAAAACCTGCGTGCTTCAGAAGTAATAAAAATATTATTTCGAGGATATGTGAAGGCTACAGGCTGCTACTTCTCTTTATTTTTACCTACGCAGATGAGAATACCACCAGTAAAGGGTGAAGAGGAGTAGTATGACAAGTGGGAGATTACCAGTACAGCGCTTACCAACCCATGGTATGCCCAATGTGAGATGAGATGCAGAGTATGGGTAAACGCTCCGCGATATGTATTCAGGCTTGCTGGGCGTTAATTCGAACGGGCCATGATCAGTGTACTTTAATAAGCGTATAGAAATAATTTCAGTTAACTTTATTAAACCAAGTTGCAATTGAGCCTTAGCAGGATATAAATATCAGTGTAGTTTTATTTTTTTCCAGAACATTCGAGTCTCTTTCAAAAGAGCCGTACATCTTATCGGAAATAAACAACAAATCAATAACAGACAAGTTTCGTTCGAGCGTATTCTTTCAAAGCAGCTTTTATAAATGCTAAGAAAAGTTTATGAGAACATAATTATCAGTGAACTCTTTCGAATAACTTTTTAATTCAGTTGCAGATCTTATTTCTAAGCTTAATTACTACTACTGTACCAGGAATGTATAAGGAGGAACGGTAATATATGTACATAAAAAAAAAACTTAACGATCGCGTAAATTCTTGATCCGTTTTCAGTCAGATCCGCAACGCTGAAATGCGGATGAAAGTTCACTGATTCAGTGTTTCTTCACAAAGTAACGGGGGCTCTCAGATTGAACGTGTCTTGAATGTCGGTATCTGACATACGTCACATTCGAGACCTTCGAGATCTCTTTTAAAGGACCGTTGCACACATACGCGGAGATCAATCGGGGAGGGGCCGGTTGAAGGTCTGAATTGGCTTGCTTATTTACCCGGAAATATTTTTCTATGTTTATCTGGAGTATATCAAACCTAACTTATCCAGATTGAGGGGGCTTCATTCGCTATAGTACAAAAATATCTGAGGAAAATTTCCTGGGACACCAGGAGAGCCATGGCCGTCGGCTGCTGAATGTTTGAGGCTGGTCTGCTCGAGTTCGCATTGCGCTTGTCCTTTAATATCGTGGGTCACTATATTCTCGTAGCGGGCTTTCAGTTGCCTATGGGTCTAAGCATGTTACTATTTAAAAAAAAATCTTAAGCCCATGATTTTTTGGGGCTTGTTCCTTCTCCGTCAGAGGAAGCTCATTACGAAGATGTAGCAGATTGTAAAGAAAAAATAAGTGATTGGAAATGATCGAAATATAAATTTCAGCTTCGTTTCATTATCTGTATAAAATTTCACAATAATTCATTGTGAAATTTTATGTACAGAAGAGTACTAATATTTACATACCCATAAAGTAGCAGCCTGTTAGTGCCCACTGCTGGGCGAAAGCCTTCTTCTAAGATATTTGAGATGGTTTTTGGAGCCGAGAAAGACCCGCCACGCTGCTCCAGTCAATCTTCTCATATCCGAGAAATAATATATTTTATATCATTATTTCCTTAAGTTGTTTTCCTTCACCGGGGAGCTCGCGGTAAATGCAGCACACAAAATAGCTATTGACAATTTTAGTGACTCCGTCACCCATCGGCAATCGAACCCAGGTCACTCGCGCTCTATGAAACTGAAGCGAGTGCCCTGACAACGAGGCTACCACGGCTATAAGATTGCGTTATACATATTTAACGTAAATCCCTCAGCCCGGCCCGTTCCAATCTAGAAGTTTCTGACGATAAAATATACACTCATCGATTAGCTGGACAATTAAAACGATTCCATCGACACACAACGCCGAACGCATAAACAATTCATCGGCTGGGTACAATGTATTGTAACAATTTCACAATAAAATACATCTACGCTCGCTGTAAGAACGTCACGCAATTAGCCAGCGCAAAAACTGTCCCGCAATAATATGATTACAATAATTTATTAGAAAAATTACGTATGAAAACACACACATGAAAAGATATTGGCCTTAATAATTCTTGGTTGCATGTGAGTATTTGTTCTTGTATTGATAACAAAAAAAAAAAAAAAAACACTTATTAATATGGTCGGGCACGGTGCGTGAGCGCAGCTCATTGTTGCGCGCCTACACACAGACGCGAAGCATGTTACACACACGCGCGCGCGCGATGTATTATTATAAGTGGCGATATTGTCCTTCTGGCCGGTGTCGAACACGGCGACACTATCCCATACCATCACCAGTTTTCAACTGCGCGGGAGGTTATATAGTGCCGTAAGCGTTCCCTTTACCTTCCCATATCATATGTGACGCGGTAATAATTCTAGATAAGGTTAGATGCTGTGTCACGATGGAGACACGGGACGAATACAACACACATTTTTTTTTTGCACAAACATCGACCTCGACTGGGATTCTAACGCGGGGGAAACTGTGGATAGGTAATCCACGTACCACTGAGCCACAAGGCTTAGTTCAACTAAGTAACCTAGAGCGTGTTCGCATGGCGATATTATTTGCAAACTTACCTAATGACAAGTATTAGATGAACGGAAAAAAAAAGATGGTAATTTATGAGACAATGAACAGAACTTCACTACGTTGCAGTTTGCGTGTTTGAGAAACAGTGACATCATTGTCTGAAGATTGCAAGTTGATTACCACTGCGCTCACCAAAACGCACACTCGTCGTGATGAATATTACGAAATGTTTCCACTCATTGGACATTTTGTGTCATGGAAAGGCTTGCATTGAACATAAAAGATTTAATAATTGCCATCCGGATACCGAACTGTGTCTGACATTTCGAAGTTATTCTTATAAACACGCACACATATCAGCATTTTTTTTTTTTTTTTTATAGAAGAAGGGGGCAAACGAGCGTGCGGCTCACCTGATGGTAAGTGATCACCGACGCCCACGAACATCCACAACACCAGAGGAGCTACAGATGCGCTGCCGACCTTTAAGGAAGGAATAAGCTCTTTTCTTGAAGGTCCCTAAGTCGTAACTATTCGGAAATACTGCTGGCGACAGCTGATTCCACAAAGTCGAAGTGCGTGGCAGAAAACTTCGATTAAAACGCACTGTGGTGGAATGCCAACCATCTAGGTGGTATCGATGGAACTTCGAATTCAGTCGCGATGTACGATGGTGAAACTCAGCAGCTGGGATCAATCCGAACAGTTCCTCAGAACATTCCCCGTGGAAAATTTTGTAAAAAATGCAAACAGAAGCAACATCTCTTCGCAAGGCCAAAGGATCAAGCCGATCAGAGAGAGCTTGGTCGCCGACAACTCGAGCCGCTCGACGTTGGATGCGGTCAAATGGAAGGAGTTGGTACTGGGGTGCCCCTGCCCAGAGATGAGAACAGTATACCATGTGGGGCCGAACTTGCGCCTTAGAAAGTTGCAAACGGTGGACCGGCATGAAATACTGTCCCGCTCTACAGAGCACCCCAAGCTTTTTGGAGGCCAATTTGGCCTTTCCCTCCAAGTGACCACGGAACTGAACGTCGCTCGATATGTCAACGCCAAGGATTCTGATACTGGCTGAGGCAATAAGGGAATGTTCTCAAAAGAGGAGAAACGACAAAGGATTCTTTTAGCGGTGAACGCGCAAACCTGTGTCTTTTGGGGTTGAATAGGACCAAATTACGTCGACCCCAATCCGAGACTTTGAATAACAAGGTCTCGACTTCAGACACAAGTTTGTTCCGGCACTCGTCGACGTGTTCCCGAGAAATATTCGCACGGCCTGTATATAGGGCATCACCCGTGCTGTCGTCTGCATAGCAATGAATGCTACTGATTTGTAGCATGTCGTTGATATGCAGAAGGAACAGAGTGGGAGATAGCACACAGCCTTGTGGAACACCAGCATTCACGGGTTTGGGGTCCGAGCATGCACCGTCGACAACAACCTTGATGCTCCGATCCGTGAGGAAGCTGGTGACCCAGTTGCACAATCTCTCAGGAACCCCGTAAGATGAAAGCTTTGAAAGAAGCGCTTTATGCCAAACCCTATCAAATGCTTTCGCTACGTCCAGACTAACCGCCAAAGCCTCCCCCTTAGACTCAACTGCTTCTGCCCATCGGTGAGTCAGGTCAGGTCATAGTGATGTAACGGCCAGCAAGTGCCCAATGCTTGTCAAAAGCAGTTCCTTTTCTAATATCTGTGAAGGTTTTGGAGGCGCCATGTTGCTCCAGCGGCGGTTGGCGGACTTCACATATCCTCGAAATTAAATTAGTATGTTATTTCTCAGATTGTTTTCCTTCACCGCCGCGCACGTGGCTCAATGATTTGATAACTTCAGCTTCACCGGCCACCGGCGATGGAATCCATGCCGCTCGCGCTCCATGGAACAAAAGTAAGCGCCCTGCCCATTAAGCTACGCATATAACGCAAATATTTAAATCGGAAACACGTTACGGAAATAGCCTCGGTCCGTTATGCCGTCACGTCACCGTGTCGCTGTCGCATTACTTACTTTATTTAATTGTCGTACGCTTTGTGTCGTATCGTGTGTATATTTAAATATGTATCAATCAAAATGTCGGATACATGACAATGTTGGCGCGTTTTTTTTTAAGCTGTGTAGCTGACGGAGGTAAGTAATCTAGGACGACATCGTGTAAGTTCGTCTAATACTGGAATCGCTCATCCTATCAGGCGTTGCTATAGATCGTACCAATTTGGAACAGGTATGACTTGGCTGTAAATAGAATGGTATTAAAAAAACAAAAATCGAATGATAGTGTAGTCTTTGAAATTTGCAACAAGAAAAAATATACCTTATGCGTATTAACTTAAAGTTGAAATTTTCAAGTGAAATTTAGAGGAAGCGGTTATGAATTTATTACAGGGAAACGTGAATGAGAGAGAATTTCTTCAATACTTGTGAACTTGAATACTCCCTTTCCAAACATTAAACGCTCTCCGAGGTCTGAAGTGGGTTGAATATTAAAAAGGTGCATTAAAGAACACTATCTCTTTTTTTATGGGAAAGGCGACAAACATGCAAGCGGCTCACTTGATGGTAAGTGATGACCGTCAACGTACAGGGATACAGATAGGAGGGAGGATGAGGAGGGGAGGGGGGAAAGGGAGTGGACCTCCGGTTACCTCACTCGCCGAACGAATCTACTTCACGCCGGTATTCTGCGAGGCCGTGGTACCGACCCGATCGCATCAGCAGCAAAAACCGCCGCCCGACTCTACCACGATAAAAAATATATCTTACTATATTTTTATTCATTAACAAAACGCCGAGTGTGTCGCATTAAAAAAACATAGCCTAGTGTTGTCTAGTTTAGTGGTAAGCTTATTTTAAATCACTCTATGACGAAGACATACTAATTTAAGGGTTAGAGAAACACAAACAGGTTTTCTCAGCATTTAATAAAGAAAGACCCCGTTCGCGCCAGCCCTGCGCAACGTACTTCCATAACAAGTTCTTCCGGCCGAACATACGCTGATCGCACAGAAACATATACTGTAGACTACAAACATGGAAAAGAATCAAAAGGGATGAAAAAAGTAACAAATAAAGTGATAATAAAGAAACATGCCGAAGTACGGTGTTCTTTAAAAGCAATTTAAAGAAAAATGTTTCATAAAAGCGAGTTTATAAAACAAATGAATAAATACCAGTGGCACTGAGAGCAAAAGATGGAAGCTAATAGGATAATGTTGAAAATAACATTGAAATACTACAATTGCTACTTGACATCCTTCCTAGGGTTGCCAAAACAAACTTAAGTGAACGTCATATAAAAAAAAACATTTAAGCATAGGCTGTTTTTAAGTAGAAATTACTTTTTTTATCAATGTCATCATTTCTGCCTATCACAAGTCCACTGTTGAAGATACACTCCCACCAAAGCACGCGCCTCAGTCAACTGCGCTCATCAACTTTCACATTTGGGGATATTGTGGCATTTGCCTCGTTTAGTGAAAGGGAGGTGGGTAGTGTTCCACACAACTTTGCCGATGTTAAGATCATACGACTCAATAATTTAACATTTCCCCGAACATTTGTTCCATTCATTTTACCCATAGTTATTCTTCACAGCCCTAGTTGTCCAAAAAGAATCATCAGCACTTCCGTCAATACCTATAAAAAGTTACGGATTGCGATCTGTTCCCTTCTATCTATTTGTATGACGCAGCACGCGAGTTCACAACTGGGCATAGGTATATCGATACCGGAATTAAAACGATTTGTACTTGTTTTGCCTTCGATGTTAAATATTGCAACCCGAAAGTCACTTGACAAGCGAGAGTCTACGAAGACTTTTGATTTTGTTATCGAAACTGAAAAATTATCTTCTAAGTAAAAAGACGATGTAACTACATTAACAGAAACCATATTAGTCGTGTATTAGTCACAGGTCTCGAGATTTCCTTTAGTGGTTTTAACTCGTTATCCATCTAGAGTTAATTTGAAAGAGCGTGACGTTCGGGCCAACAACATATGAGACGTACAAAATTCTGGGGAAACTCATTAGTGCGATTCGTTAAGCCCGCACATAGGAGATCCTGCCGCGGCTGCACGGTGGGACAGAGCGAAATTGAAAAATTTAAAACGTCTCGAAATTATTAATTTCGCTGAGCGTCTCGGTATCGCGAAGTAGACGGAATGTCGCCGCATAAAAAGAAATTTATAATGTTCAATTTGCTGCTTTACCGCGAATGCACATATCATGCAATGGTACGTAATGATTAATTTAGCATGCGGCTTTCTAGACCGGTCCAAAACGAAATAAAACCATACTCGTGCAAATACAGTAACCCAGCCAGCTGTCTGGTGCCAACGAGTCTCACTCTAATAAATACTGGAGAAACCATATTACTTACGCGTCGAAGACTCAGTGCGACTTTTTTTTCTTATTGGAAAGACCTGACGCTCAAGTGATCACCGGCGGCCACGTACACAGGACCTTTAGGGATGGGCAGGGGGAGTGGAACGAACGAAACGCAGAAGCTTAAGATGTCTCTACTTCACACCAGTATCCCAGCGGCCGTGGCAGGAACTCGGTCGAGCCGGCCCATTCGACCAGCAGCAAAAGCCGCCTCTCTCTCTCTTCTTGGAAGGCCTGCCCGTAATCACCACGCTGGGCATGGTGCCTTCGCACTAATGATGCTGCTTACCATACGGTCTGCGTGACCACCCTTCTTCCCAGCCTTTCTGGATATTTAATATGGAACGGGTGAGAGAGGAACGAAACGCCGAAGAAGCACAAGATGCCCCTACTTCGCGCCGGTATTCTGCGAGGCCGCTGCACTGCGCCGGCCTCAACCCCCCCTCTATCTAAGTACATATGTCTCTTGTTGAGGTAATAAGTTCAAAGAGAACTTTCGGGGATAAACACTAGTAACGCACACATATATATATATATATATATATATATATATATATATATATATATATATATATATATACATATATATATGTAATACATACGTAATGAGGGTAAATGAAAAGATGATCGTTCTAAAATACTCATCAATTTGTTTTCAACTAGTAATATAACATGTAATTGCTCACACATTCAATGTTTTCGGCGTAGATTTTTTTTTTTGTTTAACCGTCGCCATACAGGTAATAGAAACGCGAGCGCGACGCTGAAGGTCTACGACAGATAAAGGCGGTCTTAATGAAGGCTTTAAATGCAACCCTCTTCCGGGCAAAGGGCACTACACTATACACAAAACTATTTTAGAACCGGAAAGTAATGTTCGCTCAGCTCCAAATCTCGTTGCAACAGTTCCTTTGTGGTGATAGCACCGGATGAATTACCAGCATCCGAGTAAGGTCTCTATATTTTATTCTTTTTTTTTATTTGGGAAACGGGGGCAAAGGAGCAAGCGGCTCACGCACCTGCAAGTGTGTGCGTTACCGGCCTTAATGGATATTTGGGATATGGGAGGGAGGATTAGAATGAGGTTAGGGGGAGGGGGAAAGGTGCCTCCGGTTACCTCACTCAGCACGAAACGCTAAATCATGATCATCTCTAAATTAATTTGGGAGTAATGTATTGATTGGAACTTATGTATTTATTAATGTCAATCAATTATGATATTGTTATAGTACGCAGTAGTACTGTATCAGAGAGCGTTGTGGCAAGACGATGTAGTGACACGAATTTAGAAAGGGATGCTGAGCCGGTTTGGACATGTGGAGAGGATGAATGAAAGTAGGTTGACGGAACAAATATATGAGGTGAGTATAAATGTAGTGTCGGGAGAGGAAGACCTAGGCGAACATTTCACGATCAAATCGGAGACGTTCTGAAAACAAGCCAGGTCAAGAGTACTCTGAACCAACGAGCATCCATGCGAAGATTGATGAAAGTGGAGGAAGCGAAAGACGTACGTCAGGCCCGTAGCAAGTGGAAGGAGATTGTCTCTGCCTACCCCGTTGGGAACAAGGCGTGAATATATGTATGTATTTACGAAGTAGTATGATGTATTCTCTGGCAATAGTTAATGTGCTTGTATGATACAGAACCTATCACTTACTTACATATCGCTTAATCACGTGATGTTAAGAATTAAAAAAAAAACAATACGCCATTACGTGGTGCAAAAATAGTCTACGGGTTGTTACAAACACACACACACACGTCCATTTTCGCCAGCACCGAAACCGTACCAATTGCGGACCGAGTCACGGCACCCCGAACAATTGGTCCTGCAACCGACACGGCACCTACCTACCTTGATTCGCGCGATAAATAACATAGTGCCGCACTTAACTGCAACTTGAATATAAATTGACTAATTAATGTGAAACGGCCATACGGAATGTTTGCCAAATAAAGAGAAGACGACAACTGTGACCGGTACATTGTGTACAATGAGCTAGATATATTCATATGAGCAGTAGGCCTTAGACTGAAGCGTGTGTTAAATAAACCGCCCCCACCCCTCCACCCCTCGTCCTCCCCCTTACTGAAGCAAAATTCGATGCGACTAGCAGGTACAGTCGCGGCATTAATCGGTTAACGTTACACGCGTTCGCGACTAGAACGCTAGAACGCTATGACAAAACATTGCTAAGTTTTTGTGCATAAGCTTAACTCTCAAATTTCGTAGCATTCGTTTAATAAAAAAAAAAAAAAAACTATAATCCAAACCCCGTACTAATATTAGCGAATGCAAACGTGACCCGTGTTAAGTTTTCAACGTTTGGGGCAAAATTTATCCCCGGAATTCATTTTTTTTACGTTGACGAACTTGCGTGCGCACTAAGGCCAGTATACCAAGGCGAGCGGAGCGATTTAAACTCACTGTGGCAACGATATAACTTAATCACGAACAATATATTAGCATTGAATACTATAAATTAAAATAATGCATATGAACATGGCAATGGGCCGGCCATATAGCTCGCAGAACTGACAACCGTTGGGGAAAAACGCTTCTCGATTGGCAGCCACGTACAGGCAAACGCAGTGTAGGACGACCCCACACAAGATGGAGTGACGACCCGCGCAGTGTTGCGGGAAGTCGATGGATGCTGGTGGCTCAGGACCGAGCTTCGTGGCAATCTTTGGGGGAGGCCTATGTTCAGCTGTGGACTTCTGATAGGCTGAAATGATGATGATGATGATGATATGAACATTTTGTATTCAAATCATTTATTCAACGTAAGAAACATATATTTCATTTGTTGAACGTAATTTTTATTCATAATCTAGCACCGTTTCGTAATTTTGGTCCCTCTGACGGAGAAGAAACCGCCAAAAGAAACTCCATAGGTATCCTTTTTTTAATTATACAATACGTTTCAATAGTCCGATATTACAAGATTTTTTCCAAAAACGGCTCGGGGGCGATAAACTCTTTCCAAGGGGTTATTATCATTCATCTATCCCTTTATATTACAATAACCCTTTGTTTAACATTTTTTTTTAAACCTATTGTACGGAGGACTTTGCTCACTTGCGCAATATTAAATCCATGATAGTTCAGGGGGGGATAGGGCGTTAATATTATAATATGCGAAGTGGATTCGAATCACGACAAGCAGAGTTTGAAGACGACTCGGGCCGTTGAAAAAAAACTTCATAGAAAAACAATCATATTTACAATAGTACGAATTTGACAATCGCATGCATATACCGTACCCGTAACCCTGTCTGACCATAGGTGCAGTAAAAGGCGACTAATGGTAAAACGTCTAACATCTGTACGATATAACCGTATGGTGGGGTTAGAAGAGAATCTGCCATCCCGTCTCGTCCTGTGGTTGTCGTAAAAGTCGAAAGAGGGAAAAATTTATATTAGGAGATGAGCAGCAGCATCTTTCTGCACTAGACCAAAAGAACCCAATAAGATGAGAGGTTTAAATCTTTGGAGGAGGCTTATGTTCAGCAGTGCACTTGTAGTAGTTTGAAATGAATGAACGAATGAACGCATATACCGAACGTAAAGTTTTCTTCGACTTTGAAACATAATCAAATGGAATATCACAACAATTAGTTCGAACTTCACACCATGCGCCTCTGTCACGGAACCTTTCGTGTAGTTGTCAAAATGCTATTATTACTTTGTGAGGGCGCGAGTAGAAAAAAAAAATACAAATGGGGTTCAAAACATTAAGGAAATATGCAGGAGGTGAAGAAATATGCAACACTTATATATCTTTACTAATACATAAAACTAACAGGCAAGATGCGCTGTTGAAATATCTATATACATAGCCGTAAAGATCAGCAAGCTGAAGTGGCAATGGGCCGGCCACATAGCTCGCAGAACTGACAACCGTTGTGGAAAAAAGGTTATCGAGCGGCAGCCGCGTACAGGCAAACGCAGTGTAGGACGACCCCCCACAAGATGGAGTGACGACCCGCGCAGTGTTGCGGGAAGTCGATGGATGCTGGTGGCTCAGGACCGAGCTTCGTGGCAATCTTTGGGGGAGGCCTATGTTCAGCTGTGGACTTGTGATAGGCTGAAATGATGATGATGATGATGATAAAGCTATAAACAGCTAAAATATATTTAATGTAATATATGATAATATGTCATCTGTAAACAAATGCATTCGTGGAAGTTTACAGATGCGTTGACGCCGCTGAGAACTAAAATGGCATGCCGATTCGAACCGGAACACAACGGTAGATTGTGTTACCCAGACGGCTTCTAGACAGAGAATTCTACAACTACTGCTTGTTACTCCGCTATCAATCCAAAGGTCACGAGATTCATTCCTTGTATTCCCTATACGACACACAACGTAACCCAAACAAACAATCCAAGAAATAAGCTAAAGTTTAAAGTTCTAGAACATAAGTAACGGACCCCCCACAAGATGGAGTGACGACCTGCGCGGTGTTGCGGGACGTCGACGGATGCAGGTGGCTCAGGACCGAGCTTCGTGACAATCTTTCGGAGAGGTCTATGTTCAGCATGACTTTGGGAGAGGTCTATATTCAGCATGACTTTGGGAGAAGTCTATGTTCAGCATGACTTTGGGAGAGGTCTATATTCAGCATGACTTTGGGAGAGGTCTATGTTCAGCATGACTTTGGGAGAGGTCTATGTTCAGCATGACTTTGGGAGAGGTCTATGTTCAGCATGACTTTGGGAGAGGTCTATGTTCAGCATGACTTTGGGAGAGGTCTATGTTCAGCATGACTTTGGGAGAGGTCTATGTTCAGCATGACTTTGGGAGAGGTCTATGTTCAGCATGACTTGTGATTGACTGAAAAGATGATGCTATGTCACTGCAATAGAATCTGTATGAGTGCCAGCAATGCTCTCTAATTATATATTAATCGACTTTAAATAGTATATTATGTCTTATATATACTGGATAATACTTAAATAACATATATATATAAACTTGCAAGAACATATTATTTTAGATCCGCGATTGAGCATATTATAGCAGCCCTGTGATTAATTTTGCGTTGAGATGCTCAATGTGTAATACATTCTGAAACAAAAGAGTAAAAGAATCCAAGAGAAATAATATATTCATTAGTAATAACATAAGGATAATGTCATCGAAAACAATCTTATTTCTGAACAACGTAATAAAAAGATCGGCCATAAAGAAAAAGCCGATTATTTAAGGATATGTAACGGTAAACAATTCAATACGTCTTGCGGCTGAACCTACCACGAGAACACCTCGGCCAAGGAAAACTGCTCGTTGGTGTGAGCAATAATTTTATTTAAAAGGGGGGTAAGCGCAGCGAACGCTCCCTTTATTTGGACGGCTCGGTGGCATAGTGGCTAACCGTTATGCTGCGACGCTTTCGATCGCGGATTCGATCCCAGCACGGGACTAGTATTTGTCTGTACTACAAATAACAATTCCCGGTCTGGGTGTTTGTCCATGTTCGATTCACCTATGTAAACTGCCTCCGCGCTTAGGAGAAATTCCTACAGCGGAATCATTTCATTATTTCAGCCTATCAGAAGTCCACTGCTGAACATAGGCCTCCCCCCTAAGATTGCCACGAAGCTCGGTCCTGAGCCACCTGCATCTACAACACTGCGCAGGTCGTCACTCCATCTTGTATATTCCTACAGCGGAATATCGTAACGTTTTTAAAAAAGAGAGAGAGAGAGAGAGAGATAGAAAATATGGCTCTTTACGTAGCAACGTTGCTACAATAAGTGTCCGGGAACATTTAGATTCAGCGTCCACCCGCGGCAGCTGCAACTTAATTCGTCATTAACGCGCGGCTTCGCGACGTTGAATCAATAAAAACTATATTTTTTAGCAATCTATTACTTTTTCCTTAACGCCAAATAGGATATTAAACGGAGCCCGTTGTGAAACTTAATGGCGTACCGACTAAACGGTACACGACCTGCCCTATTGAATATTTGCGATATGGGCAACGTAAGTACCGAGTTTTATTAGGAATTCCATTCAATGCTATTTCTTTATAATAATTGCATTTATATAGCGGACGATTTCGCATTAATTTATTCGAATAAATTGTCCATTCCGTCGTTGATGAATTACTTCTAGCATTCATGTAATAGTAATGAATTACTTTGAACGCGAATAGAATGAAAACTAATCAATCCAATTCTACTCTAGATAAGGTATTCAGTTTATCTTCTGAAGAATAAAGTTCAAGAATAATTTATTACCGCGCCCAGTCTGCGTGTCGTGTGATCTGTGGCATGCTCTCCTCAAAGAGGCGTCGACGGTCGCACAATGTAAAATCCGCTTTATTTGTCTGCCGACTGACACAATGCTCTCAATGACTCACAATAGCGAATTAAGTATTATTTTAAATTGACGTAATTGAAAAATATGCAGTCGCTCGCGCGCAGCGCTCTTATAAATTGATTCATGTATAATATTATCATAGACTAAGTAGAGTAGAAGGCGCATAGGGATCATCTAATTATGGCCTTTACAGTATATTACGATATGCAAAACTACCATAACTAACAGCAAGCAATTAACTCTATTATAAATGCAAAATAAAATACAAACAGTCAAAATACCATTGATAATACATTCACATCTGCCAGGTGTATGGCTGATGTGCTGCCATAATTAAAATGTCCTAGTCCAAATATTGTATATCAGATACCATTCAAATATAACACTCGCAACCCAGCAACAGTACATCATTAAAAGAATCGTGGTCTTCAATATGAAACTAAATGCAATGACTTACGGTTTATTAAACCACCAACAAGATGCGCACATACTTTCACATTAATAATTATTTCTATCAATTTAGCGATGTATTTAGCGACAGGCAGTTCTGTTCTTTTTTTTAGTCTTTGCCGACACCGCGGGCCAACGTACGTCAACGGTCATTATTAACATCAATGTTGCAAATTCTGACACCGACGACACCTTATTATACTTTATTATTATTAATTAAATTATCGAAATATTGTTCTGCTACCATTCCATGCGATAGTTTAGTCCCTCGGTAATAATTTGAGTCACGTACAGTAAATATACGAGCACAGTGGTTACAGTTTGGATTAGGATTTAAGAAACAAATACGTAACATGGACTGTTCTGTTAGATTCGTAAGCACAGTGGCTTATTACTTTCCATGTAGACGTTGCTTTATCGTACAGTTAAATATACGTATGTGTGCCCTTTCGAGATTTATTTGAAATAAGCAAAGTCACCATTGCCGTGCGGTGGCGGCGTCGGAATCTACCACCCGCTCTCTTGCAGCGAGCGTTAGTAATAGGCGACTGAGGGGAAAGTCAGATGGCCGCATAACCTCGATAAATACCAGAACTGGGCTGCGTCAAATGTGCGAGCGGTCTGGTTCAACGGTCGCCAATCCGCTTGTCGACCATGGCACGTCATCAGGCATACGTACTTAAGGGAGAGGTCCATGTCCAGCCGTGGTATAAGTGGGGATCACCGGTGGGAGTCATGTATGAATTCGTACAAAAGGAGGCGTCACCTACTTAAATATGCCAGAAATAAGATACACATACAGAGCACAGGTAAAACTGGTAGCGATCGAGATTGGGAGAGGAGTGGGAGGGGAGGGGAGGGGGGGGGACAAGAGCCAACGCTGTACATTGAAAAGTAGTTCGGAGTGAAAATGACGAATAAAGTACCTTTCCTCTTACACATTAAGATTAATTAGAAGCCGTGGTAGCCTAGTGGTCAGAGCGCTCGCTTTAGTTTCGTAGAGCTCGACTGACCTGCGTTCGATTCCCGATGCCGGCACCACTAAAATTGTTAATAGCAATCATTAACGCTGAATTTACCACGTGCTCGGCGGTGAACGAAAACATCGCGAGGGAATGGAGCACGGCGGATCCTTCCCGGCTCCAAAACCCTCTCAGATATTTGAGAATGCCTTTGCCCAGCGGTGCGCGCTTAGTCATGAATCTCCAAAAGCAACTATCAAAAGTATTATTATGTTCTAATACTAATAAATGAAATGGAATGGACTGAATAACAGCATTCAGACATCTCGGCCAATTTGGATTTAGCCTCTGCCGATCGAAAACTAAAAAAAAAAAAAACCTACCGCGATAATAACATATGATATTTATTTACCCTTGCCGATATCGAACCCCAAACCCAGCGGAGCGGAGACGAAATACTATAATTACGCGCGATGTAAGCCTTTCGTGGAGTTATTAACGTTTGGGAACCCTCAAAAAAAAAAAGAGAAAAAGATAATGTTAATAACGATGAATGTAGCATTGTCGAATCCCGACGATGCGTCGGATTCCGTGGTGCAACTGCGACTTATGTCGTTATATGGAGACCCTCTGCATGTTTATGAACTCCTGGTATCCATGTCGGATAATTAGATATTAACATTTTACAGATACTGCCTATCCTCTGCGGTTGAAATACGCGCGGTCAGTGTGTCGGATGCAAATTGTAAAAACGAGATTAGCGCTTAGCGGTAAGGGCGCTCGCTTCAGTTTCATGATCTGGGTTCGATACCCGGCTGCGTTTTAAATGCTGCATTCACTACAAGGAAACCTGCATGTCTGAGAAATAATTAAGAATATTATTTCTAGGTCAGAGCAGCGCGGCGGGACCTGCACGCCTGCAAAACCATCTCGGATATTAGGCCCTGCAGTGAGCACATACGGGCTCCCGCTTTGTAAGTCATTTAGATAGGTTTTTTTTTTTAAACTATAAGAATTGCATACTTAAGTTTTCTTAGTCAACCTACATACATTTAAGAGGTCAAAGCTTAAAAAGTAACATTCAGATTTCCCTTCGTAGAACCTTCTCCTTGACTTCGTACCGGGAAGTCAAGCAGCAAGGAACAAGACATTTAATATTTCTTTGATTTCTTTAATATATCTTCTACCCGGCCCTTTTCATCTTTAACCTTTTCATCTATAATCGTCATGTCTTAACATTTATGAGTAACTCAATATAATAAATACTCAATTGTTTTTTAACGTTTCGCTTTTCTTGGGTAACAATTAGGTTTTAATCGTTAGTTTTTTTTTCACATGCTAACTTATTCAGTAATTTGTGATCAGACAGCCCAATTCAATGTAAACATGTTTAAAAGCGCAATCCTTTTTGTAGCAAGTGGAATTAGATTGTCTCTGCCTACCCCGTTGGGAACAAGGCGTGAATATATATATATATATATATATATATATATATATATATATATATCATTTTGTTTTTTTTTTTTTTTATTAATAAATATCTGTCGTCCGCGGCGTTATAGCTTTCTGCATGTTGTTGTTGTTGTTGTTGTTGTTGTTTTTTTTTTTTTATTAATAAATATCTGTCGTCCGCGGCGTTATAGCTTTCTGCATGTTGTTGTTGTTGTTGTTGTTGTTGTTGTTGTTGTTTTTTTTTTTTTTTATTAATAAATATCTGTCGTCCGCGGCGTTATAGCTTTCTGCATGTTGTTGTTGTTTTTTTTTTTTTATTAATAAATATCTGTCGTCCGCGGCGTTATAGCTTTCTGCATGTTGTTGTTGTTTTTTTTTTTTTATTAATAAATATCTGTCGTCCGCGGCGTTATAGCTTTCTGCATGTTGTTGTTGTTTTTTTTTTTTTATTAATAAATATCTGTCGTCCGCGGCGTTATAGCTTTCTGCATGTTGTTGTTGTTTTTTTTTTTTTTATTAATAAATATCTGTCGTCCGCGGCGTTATAGCTTTCTGCATGTTGTTGTTGTTTTTTTTTTTTTATTAATAAATATCTGTCGTCCGCGGCGTTATAGCTTTCTGCATGTTGTTGTTGTTTTTTTTTTTTTATTAATAAATATCTGTCGTCCGCGGCGTTATAGCTTTCTGCATGTTGTTGTTGTTTTTTTTTTTTTTTTTTTTATTAATAAATATCTGTCGTCCGCGGCGTTATAGCTTTCTGCATGTTGTTGTTGTTGTTGTTGTTTTTTTTTTTTTATTAATAAATATCTGTCGTCCGCGGCGTTATAGCTTTCTGCATGTTGTTGTTGTTTTTTTTTTTTTATTAATAAATATCTGTCGTCCGCGGCGTTATAGCTTTCTGCATGTTGTTGTTGTTTTTTTTTTTTTATTAATAAATATCTGTCGTCCGCGGCGTTATAGCTTTCTGCATGTTGTTGTTGTTTTTTTTTTTTTATTAATAAATATCTGTCGTCCGCGGCGTTATAGCTTTCTGCATGTTGTTGTTGTTTTTTTTTTTTTTATTAATAAATATCTGTCGTCCGCGGCGTTATAGCTTTCTGCATGTTGTTGTTGTTGTTGTTTTTTTTTTTTTATTAATAAATATCTGTCGTCCGCGGCGTTATAGCTTTCTGCATGTTGTTGTTGTTGTTGTTGTTGTTGTTTTTTTTTTTTTATTAATAAATATCTGTCGTCCGCGGCGTTATAGCTTTCTGCATGTTGTTGTTGTTTTTTTTTTTTTATTAATAAATATCTGTCGTCCGCGGCGTTATAGCTTTCTGCATGTTGTTGTTGTTTTTTTTTTTTTATTAATAAATATCTGTCGTCCGCGGCGTTATAGCTTTCTGCATGTTGTTGTTGTTTTTTTTTTTTTATTAATAAATATCTGTCGTCCGCGGCGTTATAGCTTTCTGCATGTTGTTGTTGTTTTTTTTTTTTTATTAATAAATATCTGTCGTCCGCGGCGTTATAGCTTTCTGCATGTTGTTGTTGTTTTTTTTTTTTTATTAATAAATATCTGTCGTCCGCGGCGTTATAGCTTTCTGCATGTTGTTGTTGTTGTTGTTGTTGTTTTTTTTTTTTTTTTATTAATAAATATCTGTCGTCCGCGGCGTTATAGCTTTCTGCATGTTGTTGTTGTTTTTTTTTTTTTATTAATAAATATCTGTCGTCCGCGGCGTTATAGCTTTCTGCATGTTGTTGTTGTTTTTTTTTTTTTATTAATAAATATCTGTCGTCCGCGGCGTTATAGCTTTCTGCATGTTGTTGTTGTTGTTGTTGTTGTTGTTTTTTTTTTTTTTATTAATAAATATCTGTCGTCCGCGGCGTTATAGCTTTCTGCATGTTGTTGTTGTTGTTGTTGTTTTTTTTTTTTTATTAATAAATATCTGTCGTCCGCGGCGTTATAGCTTTCTGCATGTTGTTGTTGTTTTTTTTTTTTTATTAATAAATATCTGTCGTCCGCGGCGTTATAGCTTTCTGCATGTTGTTGTTGTTTTTTTTTTTTTATTAATAAATATCTGTCGTCCGCGGCGTTATAGCTTTCTGCATGTTGTTGTTGTTGTTGTTGTTGTTGTTGTTTTTTTTTTTTTATTAATAAATATCTGTCGTCCGCGGCGTTATAGCTTTCTGCATGTTGTTGTTGTTTTTTTTTTTTTATTAATAAATATCTGTCGTCCGCGGCGTTATAGCTTTCTGCATGTTGTTGTTGTTGTTTTTTTTTTTTTTTTTTTTTAAATCTATTATTAATACAAAACATCTGTGAGGCTGTGGCTAACCTAAAAGTTCTCAGTATATATTATTAGTGCATTGTAGAGAAGAGATTGAACGATATTTTTAACGTGGTCATAAGTAAAATAGTGTGGATATATTTATAAAGTTTACACAATGAAAGAATGTGGGTTTCACCCAGTAGCAATATTACAGTAGGAAAATGCCATTCGACCTCCGAGACCACCTGCATGCGTTTATTTACCAAATACAAAGGCCGTCATATGTTCCGTCTGTGTTACAAGCAGTGGAAGTCGTAAGGAATTTCTTTACGTGTTCATACAGTAAGTAAAGCAGCAACCCGTTACTGTCCCCACCGATAGGAAAAGCCATCAGCCACATTTGCGAGGGTCACGGAACCCGAATGACACCCCCTAGCTGCTGCAGTGCTGGTTGTCGTAATTCACGTGTCACATGGTTTCGTAATCGATAGGCCAACAGGAGTCCCTGCTCAATACCCAGGGGTGGCAACGCATCTGGGTTGGAGATGTGAATATCTTCGATTGAAGCCGTTTGCAGATGTACATGGACTGCAGCAGCCACGTAACATCAGGTGGAATGTTAGCATTTTTTTTCATGACTACTAAACTACTAAAGGCCGGCAGCGCATCTGTAACTCCTCTGGTGTTGTGGATGTTCGTGGGGGTCGGTGATCACTTATCATCAGGTGAGCCGCACGCTCGTTTGTTCCCTTATTCGATAAAAAAAAAACACACGCCTGTCATTCATAAGGGTGTAAAAATATTTAAATTTGGCGGTACTCAAAGTAGCCAAAGGGACCTGTCCCACCTAATTTTCACCTTTCCGTGACATAGAACGAGACGGGACATGTTAATGACGGGAATTAAAAAAAAAAACACCGGTACCCCAATTCACTGTTTTATTTAATGCAGTAAGTATCCGGTTACAAAGGCACGGTACGGCTATGTTTACTGTAAAAATTTATTAACACACAAATTAGATTCTCTCTTATTACATTACTATACAACGAGTATAGGATGCTGCGGTATAAATTTGGCATTCATTGAGAGCAGCCCTCAAGGAGCTGGGTTCAAGCGTCGGCAACTGATGCGCGCAGACGCAGAATAACCGGACGGCTGAGTACCGCTCTCGAGACGAGATCCTCAGATCTTGATCTTAAAATTAATACGATGAATTAGTTTGGCGTACACTGTGAGACGGCAGGAAATATAAAAGTCTCAAATGCCAAAAGTTTCACCTCTCCGAATGGCAGTCGAAAATGCACCCGAATCTCGAAGACCGGAAATGCACACAGAACACAAAGATTCGCTTGCCCGTCGTGGTGATTATAAGCAAAGCCCTGAGATTTTGCACTTTCTCGGTGTGCCAATGTTCAGCGGTGGACTTAAAAAGGGCGACATTGAACAGATAAAGTCAAGGTGAAAGGTATATATTGAGGAGTGACGGGTGATTAAAATATCTCCCGGTACTAGTAACTGGGGAATCCCCGAACCAAAGACATGTGTGCGTGGTATTCAAGGCGAGAGTTAATGCTTATCTTTCATTACTTTGCAACAGGTGGGCATGTACATTGCACAACTTTCGCAAAACATATATGAATACATTTATCGAATTAATTAATGTCATTTTCTTTTAACAGCATGTCATAAAGGTTTGTTATTTTTATAAAATTATATATATGTTATAGAAAATATAATGAGGAATAAAATAAAAAAGTGGACGTGGACATTCTCTCAACCAAAATATCAGAACGGAGGGCATTGCACAATAATTTATAGAAGAAAATCGTAGGTTACCTAATTATTTCATTATTTTTGTTATTACCTTTCTTTGTTAATTAATTTAGATAAGCATTACATCTGAATGATATTAATATTCATTTAACTTTACTACACTGTGTCTACTGGCTTTCCGTGGTTGCTTTTAAGTAAGGAGGCACATGCCATTTTTTTTTAAAAAAACATTTTTATATAAAAAACAATTTTTTGTGTTAACCTTGTTGGAAATCCTTGATAAATAAATAAAAAAAATAAAAAATAAAGACATTGTCAGCTTCATGTGTTGGAAGACCGTTGGGATCAGGAGAAAGTTCATTAATCAAGGCGTGTTACGAGGAGTGACGTCATTTGTTTACGTTCTACGAGTTCGTCTTGCCTGCACGGTATTTGCACTTTTATTTTGTTGGTTTCCCCGGCTCAATGAGAGTCAAGACTGGATAGAAAAAAGTAAAGAAAAGAAAACAATCCTCGTGCATTACTGGGTCCCGGGTTCGAATACCTGACGGTATAGCATCTGGGAAAAGTTACAAATATATCGATTTTCGGTTATGGTTGTTACTTCGGCTATGGGAGTTGCTGTGTTCTCGGGTTCGCTTGCGGCACTATGATATCACCTGCGCAGTTAACAACCGCTAATGGTATGCGAAAGCTTTCGCCCTGATCCTCTATGAACATTTTCAACACAGTTCATTGCTAGAAGGAAAATATGAAATGAATGCGATGCAAAAAAATTATTAAATAAGAAGTAAACTTGGTTAAAAGTAACCAGTCGTCGACTTAAAGTTTTAAAATTGATATTGTAACTGACTAAACATCTACCACGAAGTATGTTAACACACACTATAATCCTAAATTTATTCTTGGGCAAATTTGCTTAAAGTTATATTAGTTCGTCTCACCACGGCCAAGCAGAATACCGGCGTGAAGTAGACGCATCTTGTGCTTCTGCGTTTCGTTCGGTGAGTTACGTAACGGAAGCCCCACTGTTCTCTTCTCCAACGCTCCTCCCCATCATCCCTCCCATCCCCTAAATATCCATAAGGGCCGGCAACGCTCCTGCAACACAGCAGGAGCTGCAGGAGCAGGTATTCACCTACCACCGGGTGAACCGCTTGCTCCTTTGCCCTATATCCCATAAAAAAAACTCCTATGTCCAGTTTCTACACAAAGCCAATCGCATAACACGTACGAAGGATGCGACAAGCGCTAATTTGTAAACGATCGAGACTCCAGTGCGCTTGCGCATTTCATTTCATACAAATCGACCACTTAACCATACAGTACGTGACCTGACCCCCACAGTCTATGCCCCTTTTAAAGTTTACCGCAGCCAGGGTCAATAGCATGTTTTGACATCTGTTATTCAGCATCACCCCGGTCGTATTCGTAACAAGGGCCTTCTTTACATGTTCTATAATGTATGAACATGAAGAAATTGCATGTATGCATAACCGCATAAATGTTTTCGATAGCGAATGCTTATATGCGGTTGCTTACAGCCTAGTATCAAGTTCAAGATTAGATAAAACTCTAAACGATATCGCTTTTATACTATTCCAGTTCAATCATTGGAACCCGGATGTTCTCGTTCAATTTTTTCCTTAGTCGCTATTTGCGTCAGCCACGTGATAAAGGGGGTGACAGATTCTAACGACACAATTCTTCTAAGTTTGCAGTACTATAACCATTTTCGTACGTAACTTACGACCCTAAAGGGATTCATATTTTACTTTTAGTTCACGAGGTGTATCGAAATACGTTACTTACAATTAATGTGTGTGTTTGTATGCTCGTGTGTGTGTGTTCATGTGTATGTATATGTTTTCAGTATTTCTAGCTTGAAAGTTTTTTTTTTCTTTCTGGAACATGTCTACTGTATTATGTTCCATGTATACAATCCGGCAGACTGAGGAGAACAGAGGGTTTGGTGCATAATTTGTACGAGTTTGAGATACAGCAAACAACTAAATGAACGGGAAGTTCAAGTATGTAGGTCGCTCAGGACCTTGCCTTATATAAATCATTAATAACTGTTCTTAACCTGCGGGCCTTCTGCTCGCGAGTCTTTACCGATGAAGCTGTAAAGGCCACTGGGCCAACAGCATATCTACCGTGGGGGGGGTTTTAGTCGGTCCGGCATCTTTGATGCTGATCCCGACATAACCAGTCACCGGAGACGGTGACGGGTAGGTGCCAGCAACTTTCCCCCGCGTTAAACTAAAAAAAAAATATCTATTGTGTGTTATAATCTGTACATTAGTTAACTAACGTTTTCTACTTCGCATTTAATGTATATGTGTCTCATTGTTTTATGACATTTTTGGCTTTTTCTTTTTATGATGACTACCTTGTCTTCATCATTACATCTTACATTGTGCTCTAAGTTGTTTTTAATGTAATGAAATGTATTGAATATCGTAATGATATGAAACCCTAAGATGCGAATCGTATACATGTTTCGTAAAACTCAAATGTGACATGAGCATCGAACTCGAGAGTATAACTTAAAAAAATCATAATTTATTCAACATAAGAAACATACATTTCCCTTGTCTGCTGCATGCTCTTTTTTTTTTTGTAATTTTTACAAAACAATACGTTTTTGTTGTACTATAATAAAAAAAAATCCTAGAAACGGCTCGGGAGCCATCAACCCACTGCCAGGGGTTATTATCATTCGTGTATTTCTTTATATTATAATAAACCATTTTGTAAAGCGTTTGTTTGACAATTTTTTTCATAAACCGTTTGATAGAAAGATTCTGCGATTGATTTTACGTAATTAATAACACTGTAATCGAAATAAATATAAGTTTTGGCGGTTTCGGTATAAGAAATAATTGCATATATGTAATTATTAATAATTTCAATAACACTCCAAGTCACGTCGGTGCTTGGGCGAGCTTAAAAAAAATGCGCGTCGGCCAAACTTTAAGTTTGGGCGAGTCTGTAAATATTTTATTCGTATACGTGTAAATATATCTAGTGACATTGTGTCGGTGGATTTTTTTTTTTAGTCTCCAACTAAACAAACATACGGACAGTTCAAACACAAGATGTTATTGTGAACAGATTTTTCGTTTCGTCCACCGTTCTATTGTGATCGCGTTGCGCCCGCGCATTGTTCTGTCGCAATCTAAAAACAACTTAATTGCAAACGCGATAAGTTTTACTATCGCGAAATCTATATATTTCAGTGACATTGAATGAGCTCCGCATTTTAATATTATTCTTCTCACATCACATCATCGCCCTCTAGGACTTGGATGGGGACATATTAAAATGAGTTATGGAACGAAACGCATTCATTACTTCGATACTATTGTTTCGTGAATGGAGCAGGTACGGGATGAAGAGAACGGGATTTATTTCGAACCTCACTGGTTACCATTCCCTAGAGTTCAACTCATCTCCAAGAGGAGGAATAAATGGGCCCACGTCCCGTTGTAGTGTCCGACGGTCGGGTAATCAAGGGCTAAGTACCTCGGCACGCTCAGGTCGCTCCCCGAGGTCACCGGTAACATTAAGGGTTTACTGAGTTTCCTCGAGGAGCTCGGTTGGCTCGAATAGAACATATTCCTACCCCACACGCATTATACGCGCACAGTCGTGGAGTTGCATTTACCAGGCCGTCATAAATTTACATAATCTAGACTCTGAATTCGTTTTACAACCAAATCCAACTAAAAGTCCATGGAAGATTTCACTATATTCACCACGCTGGGGTTGGTAAGCACTGTGCCACCAACGTCGCACTGGAGATGTTGCTCATCATGACTAGTCTACATCTCTCTCTCCAAATACCACCCTCTCCGACGTACGTAGGGCTCCGGCGTCCGAACGATAGCGTCGAATCCGAATCCCACAGATTAGTGATAGGAAGCTGTATCGCTAGCGCAAGGCTACCGGCTCCGCCCAGCTCGTCTGCCGTGACCAACTCCTCAGTGATATACATGCCAGCATTCGGTTGGTGCTTTCTTTGAAACGTGCACTTCGGCAGTGGGCTTTTTTTAACAATCAGTCGGTCGTGCTTAACCTCCATTAGTCAGCGTGAAGAAGTTTAGTGAATAGGTTATTTTTACTCTCATTCATATGGTACATTCACCCGCACGAAATGTTTGATGTTATTACATTTATAGACACAGCCGATAATTGTGCAAACTATTTGTGAGCGGATTAAAAAAAAATTACCTCGTTATTACTGAACTGTATGCATACAATGTATGTAATCATCATTTAGGTATTAAAAAAAAAAAGAATAGAATGGTAATCCGATCGATTTAGAACCATACCTCGCCGCAACAGAAGCGACAATCGATCGTGTTGTGCAGCCTCAGTCCGTTAGCTACAATGATAGATATTAGGCATAATTTACTTTTTCAACAAAAGCCGTCGGTAAGGTAGAATTAGGCTCAATTTACAACTACGTCATTTCGGCGGCAGACATTCTTTATATTGAAACGTCGAATTAAATATTAGATGAGTAACAAAAGTCTAGCGACAGGGCAGTGTTTGCCGAAGAGCGAATGAAAAATTAAAAAAAAAAGTTGTTCATTCGTTCTTATGGGAGTTAAAGCGTCACTATTGTTTTAAAAGTTTCACAACTTCTAAAGACGTCGAATATATATGTGTCGAATACAATAAAAAAAAAGTAATTGCCTATGAACATTCCACTGCTGGGACGATACCTCCTCAGATTGAGTAGGATTTGGGAACGTCTGCCATGCTGCTTTAGTATCAACGGTTTCTAGAAGAATAGGTCCTTAAAAAAAATGTTTTTTCACCCGAATTTTCGCTCACGCAGTAAAACATAATTTAAAGTGAGCTACCAGGGCTCCAAGTTCTATATTTATCATAGAACTACAAATAATAAATACTGCAAAAAATTTAAGCAATGTATCTGTAAAAGCTACTATTTATCATAGAACTACAAATAATAAATACTGCAAAAAATTTAAGCAATGTATCTGTAAAAGCTACTATTTACTCGCAATCATGTTACGTGAACGGACGGACCACCCAATACGTACACACGTATATATACGTAAGTCCAATACGTAAGACGTCGCTTGAAGTCATTAGTGTGTCTGATCTCGCCCTTATAGGCCGTGCGACGCAATGTGATTTGAACTTTACAATGAGGCAAACTATGACTCATAATCGCTTATAATATTTTATATATCCGTTGTCAGAGCACTAAGATAGTTATGTTTCAATACGTAAAGGTGTCTCTGCCTATCTCCATGGGTAAAAAGGCATGATAAACGAAATAACAAAATAATCAACAAAATGTATTGTGCAGAGATAGATACGTGTATCCCGCTAAGGAGTAAGCGAAAGTGAGCGAGCAGTAGCCCACAAGCAATGGAAGCTCGTCAGAGGAAGCAAGTCTTACGTCACCACAAAGAATAGACAAAAAGGAGAAAGCAATTACTATACAGATATGCTAATCTGTACATCACTTTAGTACATATAAATAATAATATGAAACTTTCAAACTACTTGGTAATATTTAATAAACTTCCATTGTGTACGCAGCGTATAATACGTGTCTAAAACATAAGAGTTCCTAACGATAGTGTCACGTTAAGTTATCTACCCTATACAGAACAACAGGCGTGATGAATTGCATTCGAATGCATCCGGCAAGCTGAATCGCGGAACAACACAGCGCACGGGCATGGACCCCCGGAGCCCACAGCAAGTGGGAGCGGGACGGCAATATCGTTAGAAGCGTACCGTCGCTTACATTACGTCGAATAAAAAGAAAAGTTATTATATTTTTTATTGGGGAGGGCCGCCACCCTCGCCGCCAACGGGGTTATTTTTATTTTATTCCCAAAGTTTATTTTTCATTTGTTTTAACTTCTATATTCGCGACTGGAGGGCTGAAAGTTGGACGGTGGGGCGCGTACGTACTCAATGAGTCACTAATGCGTGCCGCATCATTATATTTTTATATTTAAACTTCGCCGGGGAGCAACATTAAAATGAGAAAAGTTGGATTATTTAAATCGCGGCGGCGTCGGCGGCGGTTTCCGATGCGCGCGATATTAAACTCCCCGGGGCCCGGCACCGTTTCAATTCTATACACTTCACAAGTGGACATTGTTGCCGGGCTCGTGATCCCCTTCTAATCCCGACGTTCGTCGCGAATATTCAAAATTAACCCAAGACACCATGCAATTGATAAAACACGATGTACACAGAGAAAGTGTTTAAAGTATTTCATAGATTCATTGCAATAAATTTAGCTAGAGATGCATTGTTTTACCTTATCTTAACAGACGTCAGAAGTCAAGGGGCAAAGCCGGGGCAAACAAAAGGCGAGACAAACATACGCGCGCCCGTGACTGAGGCCCGCAGCGAGAGGCTGCACCCGAGGTTTGTGTCGCGCCTCGGCCACGCTGACACGTCTTAAGGACATTCACGCCCCCGTGCCCGCGACACGACTCACAATCCTCCATGTAGCTCAGCGGTCACACGAAGCTCGTTAATAAATTAGGTGTCAAGTAGACGACCACCGACCGAGCGGTCGCTGCTCGACCTCCCCGCGCCATGTTGGCATTACTCTTTAACTCCCGACTAAGGTAGTCTGTTTACCATCAAAAATAAAGTAGTCCACGAAGATTTTTAACAAGCAAACCCGAAAGGAACACAACGGACAAAGGCAACCACCGTTACACCCGCTTATTTACATTCCATCAATACTAAGTTGAGCGTAGGTAACAATAAGGGATGGTAAAATGTGTCTAATTGTTGTAAAAACATTCGAGCCCCGGGCATAGTACGATTTAAAAGTGATATTCTCAAACCATAAAGCAGTTTCACATGCCCATGAGAAATATTTATCTTAATATAATAAGTAAACTTAAGGCAGGCCGGCCGGGCAGAAGCTACCACGCTCGGGCAATCTTGATATTTGAACAGTATCCTAGCCTTTGGAAAACGGTTAACACAACAAATAGGTCTGTTGTTTCAACCTCTATGCTATGGCAATCTCACCTATCTACAGTTTTATTTATAGAATTCTGTGAGTGAAAACATAATTCGACCCGATGGCAAATTGTCACTTGTAGGTAATGAATGTCTATAACAGCGGTAGCCAACCTTTTTCAAAGCAAGTGCGAAATGAAAAAATTTTACAGCGCTGTGGGCGCTTTTTATTTTTTTTTTAGGTGAGTAGGAGAGAGTCGTTATTGTAACGTGTTTACAATAATATAATAAAATAATTAAGAGTACACTGTAGATAGTAATAATAATAATGGAACGGTGGCCCAGGTCACGGAGCAGATGAGGAGCTTGTTAGAGGAGGGGATTCTGAAAATGCGCGAAACGCTTTCACAAACGCTTAAGCAAGCGGTATCGGGCTGTCTGTGTTTTGGAAATCTTGCAGCGGGCGCATTATAGATCAACCGTGTGCGCACTTGCGCCCCGGGGGCGCGGGGATGACTGGTTGTAGACCAGTTATACTTCATTTGGCGCGTTTGGAAAAAAAACGATAAGAGTGAATTTTTACGAGGCGCGCGGTCACCAACACCTGAAATCGACACCATGAAGTTGGTTGGTATTCACAGTACATTCAAGGTAGTTATTCAAATATATATAAATCTACAACACGTGTTTCATATCAGTGGAGATAAAAAAATATATTCATACGTAAATATACACGTGTATTTGTGTGCGACTTTAAATTATATATGGTGGTGAAGGATAATTTATTTAATTAAACCGTTATCAATTGCATTTAATGGGATAAAATTTTTAGTTATTTCTATCTTCTTACGTTTTTTTTTTTTATAGAAGAAGGGGGCAAACGAGCGTGCGGCTCACCTGATGGTAAGTGATCACCGACGCCCACGAACATCCGCAACACCAGAGGAGCTACAGATGCGCTGCCGGCCTTTAAGGAAGGAATAAGCTCTCTTCTTGAAGGTCCCTAAGTCGTAACTGTTCGGAAATACTGCTGGCGACAGCTGATTCCACAAAATCGAAGTGCGTGCGTATATAAGTACACACACGCGCGTTTTTTTGTTACATATATGTTTAAGTTAAGTGTATAGTTTAGTTAAGTAGGTAGCATTAGTAGCACAATTGTTAATGCCGTTTCGCGATAGATTCCAATGATATCTTCTAATTAACAAAGCTTTGTTCTCCGATGAAGCTAACAAATGTATGTGCTGCACACAATTATACTTGTTTTTTTTTTAATGCGTAACCGGGCAAACGATCACGCGGCTCACCCGCGTACATCTGCAACGCCGGAGGTGATGCAGACGCTGATGCGATGCCGGTATTTAAGGATATTCGTGAAGAGAGAATGGTCGGAAGGCGTGATGTAACAAACATGCTTAATCGATACAATATTTTCCGACGCGTTGCAAGAAAATTTAAATACATCAAGTACCAAAGAGGCGCGGTCGTTGTTCCGTCGGTTCGAATTAGGTACAATACATAGTTGTAGACATAGAGAGGCTCCCTTCACACCGCGCCCTCTGTTGGACCTTTGTTTGACGATGCATTCAAATAGTAGGCCTCAGGTTCGATGCGTCCGGTTTTCAAGAACAAACACACCATCCACCACTAATGTTCGGGCAAATGTATTAATTTATGAGTTATGTCCTTTTAAGGCGCATTTTTTTGTTTTAAGCGAAGACCGCGGTAAACGAGCAAGCGATTCGCCCGATGGTAAGTGATTACCGTCGCCCGCGTACATCCGCAACACCGGCGGTGCTGCAGGTGAGTCGCCGGCCTTTAACGGTATATGGGAGACGAGAGGGAGGATGAGGAGGGGGTGTGGGCCTCCGCTTAACTCACTCACTGAACGAAACGCGGAAGCACGTGATCCGGCCTCTACTTCACGCCGGTATTCTGCGAGACCGTGATACTAACCCGGACAAGCCGGCCCGTTCGAACGGCAGCAAAAGCCGCCGCTTGGCTCTGTCGCGTACAAAATGTTGTCGGTCACAATTGTGCGTGTGTGCTTATCGATAGCGTCAACTAGTAGCGCAATGTGATAAACTTAATAATAATACCGCTCCGAGCTCAAATGCAGAAGGCGGTGCTACTCGATACCGCTCGCATTGTCCGCCGGTTTCTTACCCTTTCTCCCTAACCCTCGGCCGTCTGGTCTCCCCTGCCGGGGGGTTTTAGTTATCTATTTAATTTTATTATATATATAATTTATAAAATATTATTTATATATTGTATACCCAACCAGATGAGTAAATATAGAAATACCCCAAATATAATAATAACAAAAGAAAATAAATAAGTACGCCGGAAGCCGTGCTCGGATATAACCGCGCCAGGCTCTGTCGAGACCGGTCCATTATCACGGACAGGACGACTCTTGCGAACAAGCCTGATATCGTGTTGACGGACCGGGCACGGTAGAGGATATTTTTGGACGACATCACCATTCCATATGACGAGAACCTCGTGAAAGCCGAAACAGATAAGAAAACGAAATATATCGACCCTGGCTCACGTGGTGACCGACATGTGGGGTGGTATGCCGACCGAAATCATTCCGATAGTCGTCTCTGCAAATGGGTTAATCCTAATCAGCCTCTCGGAGCATCTACGGCGGTGTGGGCTCCGTGAGATAACGCTCTGAGCTCAAATGCAGAAGGCGGTGCTTCGCGGAAACGTCCGCATCGTCCTCCAGTTTCTTTCCCTTCCCCCCTGACCCTCGGTCGTCCGGTCTCCCCAGCCGACGGTTTCCGTCTGGTTGGGTATTATTTTATTTTACTTTAAGTACTATTACCTATACATTTTATTATATCTTATTTATTTTACAGTATTTTATGTATTTGTACATATATATATACAAACAACCTAATCAGACGGGATTATATATAAAATCCCTAAAATAATAATAAAAGTAATTTATTATCTCTTACAGTAGTTATTAATGGCTGGTTGAACAATAATGTCAGACTAGGACCTATCTGCGTGCGACAATGGTGATTGAAGTAGGTTTAAAAAAAAAAAAGAAAGCCGAGTATATGGTCAACAATCTTATAATTGTATGTAATCATTTAAAGGAAATTAACTGACCACAACAATAATTAAATATTTATATCAAATTTCTTATTATTCTAATTTGATTGAAACGCCGCGGAATAATCGATTTTTAAATCAGACAGCCGCAACATTGATACAATTGAGGTTGTAATCAGATCGCGACTATCCAAGTATAGTATAGTTATAAGAATATAGTTCGAATAGAAATCCAAAAATCCATTCCAATTGTAAGGCGGAAGTACATATTTGAGAAACATGATTCGCTGACGCGAAAGAAATATTTCGACCATGAAACGAAATAATTACAAACGATACTGAGTCAATTTGAAAAATCGTTCTCGCGCCTCACTCGCCTGTGCGAAGCAGAAATAAAACTAGTCGATCATACCTCTGTATGTTCAACATCGGAAGTGTCGATCGACCTGATATAAATAACGCTCAAACGAAATAGGAATAATCCGTAATCAAAAGCAATGTGAGCGGAGGAGATAGGTATCAGGGGGCATAAGTGTACCTTCAAAGACCTTAATATATTTTTGATTGCAGTATCGGGTCTTAATTTCTTACGCCAAAGAGATGATTGAAAATCGGCAAATCAAAGTTTCCCCGGGTCTCTGTTTACATTGAAGTGGTAATATCCAGGAAAGTATTAAACCACGTGTTCGTGCTGAATGATTGCCTTTAAAAAAATCCACGTTTGAATCGTTAATCTAAAATAATGGACGCTGTTACAACGTCGATGTTGTTTAATTATTACATTTGCGAAATTACAATTCGACGATATATTTCCTTGCGTATATTTAGAGCGAGAGGGCAGACGAGGAAATATTGAAAGAAATTGAATAAGCTGGAGTTTGAACAGGGCTTGCCACCAGGTTGTTTGTGTTCCATTCGCCAGAAAATATTTTTTAAAGATCGAACAAAAGTGTAAGCAGTAGCCCGTGAATCTCTCTCTACTGGGCATGGACCTCATCTCAAACGGAGGTGTACATCACGCTGCTGCAGTGCTGGTTCACAGACTCATCACCCACGACATATTCTTTAATAATTTCTCCGGTTTTTTTGCGATGTTCTCCTTCGCGTGGTAAATTTAGCACATTAATTTTAGAGGTGTCTCCTCCGGGATTCGTACCAAGTAGATCAGAAGCATTTTTTTTTTGGATTGGTGTGACATACGACCTAACTGTCCACCTTATGGTAAGTGGCCACCAAGTGTGCTCCAAGATGGAACGCCTCGCAGCCCGCAATCGTACCGGCCCTTTGTATATTTGTACAAACCAGAACACAACAGTAGTTGCTCTACAAATAAGACTCCTTGGCAGAGAAGAAGAAGAGAAGATGAGTGCTACCTAAGCTACAATGGCTCAGAGTTTAAAAAAAGGACAAAAATATAACAAAAAATCAATACCGTAATATCATAATCAGTTGTAAGTTCAAACGGATAACATCATCATCATCATCATCATCATCATCATTTCAGCCTATCACAAGTCCACTGCTGAACATAGGCCTCCCCCAAAGATTGCCACGAAGCTCGCTCCTGAGCCACCTGCATCCATCGACTTCCCGCAACAACGTCCAACAACGTCCCGCAACGGTCGTCACTCCATCTTGTGGGGGGTCGTCCTACGTTTGCCTGTACGCGGCTGCCACTCGAGAGCCTTTTTTCCCGTTTTTTTTCTTGGGGCTTGGACTTTGTTGCCATCGGTCGGTCTGCTTCATTCCGGGACTCACGAGATACCTATGACGCTATCTGACGGCAGCCATTACGTTTTGTGAGATTCGATTATCGCGGAACTTGTGTACTACACTTTAATACATCAATTTTAATACAACTATCACAAATATAATTAATCGATCAGCACTTAATATCATATAATTGGATAGTATTTGAATTGCAGCTTAAATTAGTACCCGCTTATATCGTTGAGTACAACATACTTCAATATGCACGCGGAGAGAGAACTAACTAATATTCAACAAATTATTGTTTGCAACGTGTTTTTCAAGTCTCGTAATTTCCGCTACAGACCGGACTCAAAACTTTACGGAACAACTTCATCTACCACGGTGATATCGCTCTTAATAGAAGCATTATACATAAGTAATTAAAATCATATCAAGGTAAAAATACTATGTTTAATTATTGAAATGTCCATATTAAAACCAATAAGAGCTACGATCCGTTTTACACGTTTGTTTCGAGAACGAAATAAACAAAAACAAACTTCACAGATTAACATTAAACGAAACTCAATGTTTATTGAAACTTCAAAGCGCGCTCTGTCGACCGCTTACTCTGTAAGTCAACGGTTTGTTGTTGTATTTCATTTTCTTCGGAACATTGGGAGATTTAGGGACGCGGCGACTCAATTGTCTACCGCAGCGCCCCAAAGCCGAACCCCGGCGACAGATTAGCCGGACGCGCACGTATAAACTTGTAAATGCATAATTATGATACGGATATTGATATAAACCGGATGAGAGGAACATTGAGGACATGAGCTGTATTAAATGTGTTACATTACAGATGTGATAATGGCGTGCAGAAGCGCCAATAGCGAAATGGGCTAGGAAGCGGACTACGAAACGTGACGTAGTAAGTTCGAGCCCGGCATTCGACTATTGTCGCGAACCTAATCCAGATACAAGCTGTTTAACAGGAATATTAGTAATGTTAAACAGAATTATTAAAATAAAAAAAGGCGTAAGAGTCTGTACGTTCGAATATCATTATTGCTGGTAGAATTTTACGAGTTCCAATTGTTTAAGTTATGAAATACGAAACGGAAGCTCTGTTAAGTTTGCATCCGATCTAATTTCTCGGCGCGAACACATCTTTCGCCCAGTTGGTGAATAACAAGTTCTGTGAATTAAAAGATTCACATAGGAATACCCAATATTACCCAAAAATAAAAAAAAAGGATTCCGACAGAATACCAGCGCTGTTGTTGTGAGTTCATTTAGCATTGCTACAGCTGGATCGGACGCCATTTTGTTGCTGCAACTCAATAAAATATTATTATTTTTTGTTATGCTAATTAAGTTTTCATTATATGTTACTTGAACAAATTACTTTCTTCTTCTTCTTCTTCAATATTACATAATGTTAACCATTATTACCATTATTACACACATATACCAGATAATTGTTTTTCAAAATGATTAGGTAGAGTCGTCGATAAGTCGTAACATCGATATTTCTTATATATGTTATTTTCCTTTTTTTTTTTAACGTTAGTATTTAACTGTTCCCGAGATTCAACAAGGGCAGCGGCAGAATATCAGCGCTGTGACGTTTACTACTGCATCATGATACCTAGTCCAATGCCTTTTCGTTGCTATAATCCAACATAACCATTTATTAAATACCGTGTACTATCTGTTATATCTTTGTTGTGTTGTAGCGTCGTATATACATCGTTTCTTTTTTTCATTCTTTCAATACCTTTGCCGCTGTTTAATATTTCTCTCAATTGTTATTAATACTAAGTAATGCAGAGTAAACCTTAACAAAATGTATATAGAGTTAAAATTTACGCATATGAAACAGTACGCACAATTGCATTATTATTAATACAATGGTAAAAAAAAATACCCCGAAGATGCCGTAAGGCGATCGGTTAATTATATAATAACTATAATGTGTTGTAGAACTAATACGCGGTAGAGCCAAGCGGCGGCTTTTGCTGCTGTTCGAATGGGCCGGCTCGACCTAGTTGGTACCACCGCCTCGCAGAATACCAGCGTGAAGTAGCGGCATCTTGTGCTTCTGCGTTTCGTTCGGTGGGTGAGGTAACCGAAGGCCCTCCCTCTCCCCATCCTCCCTTCCATCACCCGAATATCCTTAAAGGCCGGCAACGCACTGCAGCACCTCTGGTGTTGCAGATGTACGTTGGCGACGGTAATCACTTACCATCAGGTGAACCGATTGATCCTTTGCCGCCTTTCTTCTTACAATAATATTAATCACAGTTATAAATATATATATACATAGTTGGGAGTTCGTATCTCTATGCAATGCAATTGTAGAATTTCTATCGGCTCGATTGGCAATTCGTACGCGTTACATTATTTATGTATTATAAGACACAATGAAACATTTATTAATTATAAATCTGATATAGTTTTTAAAGTCCGTTATACGTCATCTTAGATAGCACCCACACCTGTCCGGATGAATTATGAACAAAAATTTATTTGGCGTGTGTTAAATGGAAAACCGTTCGTAAATAAATAGTCGGACAATTGATATATTGTTGTGCGATTCTGAAGGCCGGACGGCGCGCCAGATTTTTTTTTATATATATATTTACGTATATTATAATATCATAATACGTTCTTCTCGGGAATTCTACGCGGTTACGTTCCTTACTCATTAATCATATGATATTTTTATTTTCATTTGGTTTTTATCGCATCATAAATAAACGTTTTTTTTTTTATCTTGTGCAACCTTGTTGAAAATTACAAAATAATGGATTTCGTGCACAATTATTACGTGAGTTATAGGTACGAGCAAGTAATATGAGGCTGCTCAGAGTCACTGAGCGGTTCAAGGAGAGGGTAGATCCGATGTTACTCTGCGAGATAGAATCTTGATCCTGAATGCTTTTGAACTACGTCCGCCAGCCACGCTATTTTAAGCGTGGTAGAGCCAAGCGGCGGCTCTAGCTGCTGCTCGACTCGACCGGGTTGGTACCACGGCCTCGAATACTGGCGTGAATTAGAGACATCTTGTGCTTCCCCTCCCTATTCCCCTCCTCTTCCCTCCCATCTCCCAAATATCCTTAAAGACCGGCAACGCTCCTGCAGCATCTATGGTGTTGCAGATGTAAGTGGGCGACAGTAATCACTTACCATCAGGTGAACCGCTTGCTGGTTTGCCGTCTTTTCCATAGAAAAAAAAATATAACGCCGCAAGTTTTTCACGCTGTGAACCTGAGAGTTAAAATAAACTAAATACATCACAAATCCCAACCCAATTTTCTGAATACATAAACTCTTTGGTAAGGATAGGGAAATGCACATTAAACGACTCAACTATAAGTTTCCATCTCATCAAAACGAGATCAGATCGCGAAGGATAGATACCAAATTTTTTTATTACAAAATCATTGCTAATATAATTTATTTTTCGCATCCCCTGAGTTAAATATGATTTCTGATGTTTTAGAGGCGTAGCACCTTGTCGTAGAAAAGCTTTTGCAATTCCGTGTTGTTGAACAAGGTTTCTAGTAAGATTATGTTAACAATCTAATAACAATCAAGATATAATCTTTACATAAATATGTCTAACATTAAAAAAAAACAAATGTGGGGCTCAGTAGTGCAGTTAGGATTTGGCCGCGGCGCCGGGGTCCGCGTATTCGATTTTTGCACGCGATAAGTATTTAGTAAGAAAACGAAAAAAATAATTGTTAAATAATTGTTTATATACTAGGCAGTACACGCTTTCGGCTAATATAATAATATCAAATTGTAACCGTTCAACTTTTAGAAGGCATGTCTTTTCCTGAATAAATAAATAAAAAGAATTAAAACACTTAATTCATAATACTGCGCGATACCAATTGTAAAACAATAACGCAATGTACAGACAGAATATAAATAACGGTCCGCGGTAAACAACGGTTAGGATTATTAACGCACACATGCCAACACGCGGCGTGCGCATGTGCGGGTGCGCATGTGTGCGCGTGTGTGAATGTGCGGAGCGCGGTGGAATCGTCCAGCCTTATTAAAGTCAATAATTGAGGACAAACAGTAATACCGACGAAATAACTTAAAGAGGAAGCTGGCAGTTACATTTCACGAGGAGGGGCCGCGGTTCGTCCCCACCACCTGCGTCTTCTGGATATGGCATTGCGTTAATAGGGTACCAAGGTTGTTTTACGATAAATCCCAAGGAGCGTGACCGTATGATGGTGAAAATCTTTAAAAGTGATTCAAGCCTTTGCAAAAATATTATCTGTGATCTTAAAAGAATTGTATTATTATTACAGTATAGCTCATCATTACGTCGGCGTACGTCCCGTCTGTCATCCTAATGTGTAAGCTTAGATTATGTATATTCGATTTGTCACTCAGCTCAGCCAAACGGAGAAAGCTCTGTCACTTACATTTCGCAATGTCTCATTGCACTTGGAAGTGATTCGAAATAAACGTTTCACGAAATAACCCACGGCAAAAATTTTGTTTATTATAAAAACGATCTCGCATGCTTAATTTAGTTACTATAGTTCACTGGACATATGCCTCCGCCATAAGAAATAATCGACATAACCGCCATTCTGTACCGGACACGTCGCACCTTGGCACCCACGCTGCTGCCAGTCAACGGTCTGCTTCATTTACGTTCGCAGCTCACCAAGGTCACGTGGAATGTGACAATGCACGACGTGAACGCGTGCCGTTTTGGTCAAAATCCCCGACGAAGACGTCAACGCCTAACAACACCGCGTGACAATAATAACGCACGTTGGGCACACACGCAACACGGCACCGTCTCTCTCACGTGTCCAATCTCAACCAACACTCCCCCTGAAACACTCAGACAGACGACCGCACCGACTTCAATGTATACAACATCACCATCAGACGCAACGAATTGGCCATCGCTTTGATCTTAAATCTACAAAAACGAGAATGATCCTATATATAAACAACGTTCAAAGTGCATTCCGCGACTGCGTAACAATCAAAATAGAGAGAACAATGTGAACAAACAATATGAAAGAAGCTATTTTTTTTTTCATAGTCCCACGTGCACACTATTTATAACATCAACAACAGCCGTAATGCGATGTCTATAAAACTATATAATTCACAATATATTCAAGAATCTGTACGGTCTACATTTTTTTTTTATCATTGCCTCGCTCATTTAACTGTTATAATTAATTCCGTACGTAATAAACAAGGCGAAATTAATATATTCGTATAGGCGCCCGTTAAGTTTTATGTTTTCTGTTAGAAGTGCTAACAAAACAATAGAACTATCTACTGCGGAACGCCGACGCGGATCTCTGTCTCGCTGGAAGCGACATTGCGATGGTGTAAACACATTTCATGTATTTCAGTTCGTCCATTCCGTGAAGTTATACATATTATAGTGTCTATTATATTTAGACATTAAACGCCATGCGTAAACAACAGTTACCTTCAATTTGTAGGATAATATGACATTTTCAATAGTCTCCAGAAAATTTATTGTAATAATTTTTTTTTTTTATAAAATCTATCATTTAATATCATAATTAAGAAAGAATATTGTATGTAAAATAATAACATTGCACTCATTAAATGATTCTGTAAACGTTAACTTACGCAGTATTATTATAATATTCAACTTATGAGCATTAAGTGGTGCTAATACCAATTCCGGAGACCATCTCCGGAAACCAGCGACGATATTCACCAGACGTCACATTATATCGTCCCGGAGTGTTGAATCGCGCCTAATTCAAATCCTTTGCCCCCCGCTTACCGCTGTGGGCGACACAGGTGAAAGAGCCCACTTGTGATATATTGTTGAATGAAAAAACATTTTATTAATATGCGTGTCGTTTATGGACACTACTTGTTGAGAGACCCATGGATTATTTAGTTCATCAAGCGGTTAGAACAAATTGTAAAAAAAAAAAAAAAACATTAAACAACAAGGACGACACATCCATCGCTGCCAGATCTGTGACGTACCGCTTTGTAATAACTTTGATCCGCCGGCAGATAGCGGGCACATTACAACGCAACTGTTGTACTCGTACATGAATAATAAAATGGGATTAGACATTCTCGTAATCCATTCCTCATTTTTTTTTTTTTTACAATCTTATTAATAATAAAATTTCGTACCGAGCGGGCGATTTCCGTAAAAACTCCGGGCGAGATTAATTTGAACGTTATACAAAACTGTTTCTGTACACCTGTCGACTTAATCGTCGTCTATTCGAGGTAGTGTGTGCTCTTGGTGTTCGGCGATACGAGCCATTGTTGCGTGTGGTGTGCCACAATCAGATAGCGAAATACTGATACAATCATAAATACTGTAATGCCAGTAATTTTAGATTTACCGAGCGCAAAATAATTTTTGCCGTACATGGAAAAGTTTGTTAGTTTCACAGATGAGTGGCTCGAGTAAAAGATAACGCGGTAGCCTCAATGTATTATAGAAACATGAATTTTAACATGCTACGAACAGAAGCGGACGTGGCCGAGGATAAAAGTTCGTGAAGAACACACTGCCGAAGGACGTAACGTGTAACTTAGTATGAGAATTAGTACTTACCTTATTAGTTAACTCGATACGGTTCGCTGTTATTGACAGATTAAATACGTACCTGGAAAAGAGAAACGAAAATATATTTAGAACGTTATCTTTTTTATTCTTCATCGAACCATAGACAATGTATGATCAAAAGGCGGACATAATGCTGAAAGCATTCTATGCCTGTCGACCTTTGGCAGTGATAGAACACCGATAGCAGTTACAGAATAGCTGTAAATAAGATTTAATACTAAAACGCAGCATAACGTATAATACATAAATACACAATAGAATAATTGCATTGGTGTGAAGGGACTTAACACAACACATGCATGTACAATCGAATAATCGCATTGGTGTGAAGAGAGAGAACGTTGATTGTGTAGCGAGCGAACGAACAAACGTACACAAGCGTTGACGAGCAAAGCCTACGCCTGAAAATCAGAACCGCAGACTTCCAGACAATACCTTCAGGAATAACTCACGACGCTTTGCAATAATGGGAGATTCTATTGTTATCGCACGTGGAGAGACGTTTTAGACGCACGAGGGTTTATTTTAGATTTACCAACGAATTTAACTTCTTAAACGGCTAGTGACAAGCTTTCAACATCGGTTACTTTATTAAAGAGAAAAAAAAAACACAAACATCTCTACAAGTTACAAAGTCTTCTATCGATACGTTTAAATATTTTGTTAAGACTAAATGAAAACGTCTATTATGATATAAAGGAATACATGGATGATGATAAGCCTTGGGAATGCGTCGGTTTGGAAAGTTTTATTGTGATTTGTTGGATCAAAAAAAAATAATTAAAAAAGAGGATGTATGGAGTTTCATTCGCCTATTTCTTCTTCATCAGTGGAACCTCGTTACGAAACGGTGGTAGATTTAAAAAAATATATGGCACTTGTCAATTCAAATTTATGTTCCTGAAAAGAAAAAGGGCGTACTTAAAGAGAAAGATTGACTGCGACGTTTATGACCTGATCCTGGCCGATTTCCACCCGACGACCGAATACTATCGGCGGTTGTCAACTGCGCAGGTGATATCATAGTGCCGTATGTGACCTAAGTTTTTATGTCTGTTTACTAATAATTTTACTATTTAACGATTGGCATACGCAATTGCAACACAAATCCCTTTTGGTTGTAATTCTCCCGATTTTGTCGGGAAAAAATAAATCCTCGTAATTAATATATCCTCTTTTAAAATACACATAAAGATTAGTACTTGAAAATTGCCTAGTGTTCAGTGCCCCCGCTTTAGTTTCATTGAGCGCAAGTGACCTGGGTTCTAGTTGCAAAGTTTACCACGTGCTCGACGGGGGAGGAAAACATGTCTGAGAAATAATAATAAAAAACATTATTTGGAAGACATGTGAAACCCTCACTGAACCAGGGTGGCGGACCCTTCGCGGCTCCAAAAGCCTCACTTGGCAGCTACTTTAGCTTTCAAAATGCCATAAAGGTAAAACCGACCGATATACTAAATTTAAAATAATAAAGAAAATTGAGTTTAAGTGTTATTATAAAAAACGTATATAGTGTGAAACTACAAGTTCCCACCAAGAAACAACAATCGCAAGCATAAAGTGAAATCTTAGTGATTCGAACCCATTAATTTACGTATACCCTTACCACTAAACCAAGCCGTCTGTACTCTAATGTATGTATTGTCTGTGTTAAACAAGAGTAGGTAGGGTCCCACATAATTAAGATTATCCGTTTAAAAGGAGGATATCACCATTCTTTTTCTCCAAATACCAAGGATCAGATCAGATATTTGATACAAGAGACTTTGACTGCATTTGAGTAGCATATATTACGACAATGGCGTAGTGGCAAACAGTACGTTGCGACGTCGCGCATCGTGGATTCGATTCCCGCAAGCGACTACTGTATGGATTAGAGATAATTATTACGGCTATCAGTGTTTGACCATGTGCAAAGGGGAGTACTGAACTAGTAAAATATGCCACATATCTTCACATGTCGTGTGCTTTGTCACAACTTCAGCAATCAGCAGTAAATCTGGTAAGTTTTCAGTACCGCATACAATGTACGTCAACCAAAGGCGCCGGGCCTAAGTCGTGATAGCTCAGGCGTCAGGACACACGCTTTTGTTACATAGCAAGCGTGTTACCCCGGTTCGAATCACGGCACCGTCACCAGTTAACCGACACTTAGGTGTTGAATTTATCGCATGCTCGGCTGTGAAGGAAGACATCACGAGTAACATGCACATCTCCGCGATATAATAAGATATATCACGTATATTTCGAGAACATTCCTTTGGCTATATTGAGAGGATGCCTTTGAACAGCCGCGAGACAATCTCAGGCACGGGTGTCACTTAACCATTTCTTTTTATCATCGAATCTCTGTTCGTCAATTAACAGTTGGAGTATTGGCGCATCAGCATACAGCCGAGGCTTCATAAAACGCGAATCTTCAAATTAACCGTAAATCGACAAACTTCTATTTCTTTAGTATAGCATACCTATCAACTATTTCGTACAATATATGTTCTATATGAACTTGGAATCGCGCAAACATAGAGCAACACATTTAATACACACCACGCAGATTTCGTAAAAATCTAACGAACAAAGAATGGGTGTTATTTTTAGATCGAATTAACGCACGTTATGAGAGTACCCGCCGCTTCCATTGGTGAATCATTGTTCAATGGGTCCCCGGTGGCGGCGTATTGACGCGCGGCAGCGGGCGAGCTGCTCGTACGGACGTGCGATAGTGTTTTTACATGCAGCTGCAGTGATAATCAGTGTGTATAGGCGTGCATAGGCTTTGGAGCCTGTGTGTAAAAAAAAGTAGTTAAGTTCTTAATAAACTATCGCCACAGATTATTTTCCATAGATTAACCTACCTTACCACCTGCGCTAACTGCACCCATGCTGGCTAACGAAAAAGGCTGTGGCGATACAAAAATTGAAAACCCAATTTCCATACGCTAGTGATCTGACGTGACGGTACTCTACGTCATCGCTGCATGTGGGACCGCGGCCCGCATACCATCAACGACTGGTATGGTGAGCAAGGGCAAATCTATCATTGAATGGAAGCTATGGACTGTACCCGCTAGGTCCAGTTGTCGACTTATACAATGAAGTGTTTTATAAAAAAGACTAATCAACAAATTGTTGCTTGTTTTTAGTTTGAAGTTGTGGCCATATTAATAAAATTATTTATTTCGTTTTTTCTTTTATTATAGCACTGGCAGGTAAACAACATTCTATGCCTTTAATAAACAAACACAAAAAAAAAAAAAAGGAAAGCGGAACGCTACGCTAATCGCTCCGCGCCATAGACCCGCTGGCAGTCTAGCGGCACAGTAACACATGACCACGTCATCCCATAAAAGTAATATTTTCCACTGTTCATATTGTATTTTGTTGGTTTTTCTTATTAAAACCCTTAGTTTAATTTCGACCCACTTTGATTAATACAAGGAAGGGACTCGGCAATGCGATAGTGTGATATGCTAATGTAAGCTCCTAGCTACGTTAAAACAGCCACGATCTGCTGTGAATTCATGCTATATAGCAGTTATAAATTCGTACAAATTATCATATTGCTTCGACTGCTTTCCTTTATATAATTATAGCGAGTAGCTTTATAGGTTTTCACGTACTTGCATTTGGAGCGATTGTAAAATATAACGCTTTATGGAAACAAAAGCCTTAGCGTTCATTGTTCAGTAATTTAAAAAGGGCGTTGGAGCGCTTTGTTTTTTTTGTTTGTTCCTTTGTTGGAGGTAATCTCGGAATATTTGGACTTCCGCGACGTTGTAACGATGTTAGTGTTGTTTTCCATGCTATTGATTTTTTTTTTGCTGTCTTTACATACATTATATTACACTGTCGGCGTTTCACTAATGGTCTCCGAATAGATGCATACTAAACAAAAACCTTTTCCATCATGAAATTTAATTAAAAAAAAAAAGAATCCTACGGAGTTTCTGTCTTTTGCTTCACCATCAGAAGAGCATCATTACGAAACGGTGCTAGATTGTAACATCGGACTAGACCTCTTATGAACTTGATTTCGGAACTGGGCGATGTAACATTATTCTGGCGAAGCCCTTGTCAGACGTAGCTGCATTATTATATAGACTAGTTACTTCTAGGCAGTAAGTAATAATCGCATATGTGATTAAGCCTCTTAATAAAGGATCATCGGACTATTGAAATTACGTTTTGATATTCTTAAGTCCAAGGATAAAGAATTTTTCATTTAATTTTCATGCTCCACTTCTCTAAATCTTCTTCTCCGTGTGCCCAGTAATTATGTCCGCGGCTGAACGAGGGCCTCACCGAAAAAAATCGCTGGCAACAGTCCGTCGTACATTACAACGGAGTGCTTACCCTTAAGCATTCACCACGCTGCCTAGTAACACGACCTCGCAGAATACCGGCGTGGAGTATAGGCATCTTGTGCTTCTGCGTTTCATTGGGTGAATGTGATAACCGGAAACTCTACTCCCCACCGTCCCACCCATCTCTAAAATATCCCTATAGTACCGGCAACGCACCTGCAGCTCCCCCGCTGTTGCAGATGTGCGCGGGCGACGGTAATCACTTACAGTTTTTCCGGAAACCTATAACCTGGATGTCTTCAAGACATCTAGGCAAGCGTGTACCATCTTAGGCCTCATCTTCGCTTTCCATAGGGCAAGATTGAGGTCAAACGCAAGCCTATTTTTCATTAAAAAAAACCATCAAGTGAGCTGGTTGCACGTTGGCCCCCCTTTACCATAAAAGAAAATAAAAGCCCGTTCAGCGACCGCAGTAAGTACCATCACGGTACCATCACAATGGTTGGTGCACCAAGCTACGTGTGGTTGGTATTAGCAATAAAGATGGGTGGGGGTGGGATGGGTTTCCAAACTAAATAACGTATCAAATTCCAATTGCTATGATTTTTAACTCATAAACAAAATAAAGCCACTATAGCGCAGTGATTAGATCTGCCTTCGAATCGGAAGATCCGAGTTCAACCCCGTATGTACCTTGATGATGTGTCTGAACACTAAAAACGGCGTAAGGCTGTTAAACAGTCACGGTGAAAAAAAAAAAACAAAAAAACTCTTAAGCTTTACTATTGGATATAAGGTCGGTTTAAATTTTCACTTAAAGAAGCTCTTTATGCTCACATGAGCATAAAGGTTACGAAGCACTCACCGTACACGACCCGTAGTTTACGACCCTTATTAAGAAGGGAACAACCCACCGGCCGGTCTAGCCGCGACCCAGCTAAAACCACACCCTTTAATCTACACTTCCCTATCGCCCACCACTTCTGGTATCGTGTTAATGTGTCATAAAAATTCTCCGCAACTATTTATAAGAAACTATTATATGTACACGTAATTACAGACTCGGACTGTATAACGTAACGAACGTTTTTTTTTCTTTTTTTTTTTTTTAATATACCGTTCTAATCACAGACGAAAGCACAATTAGCGACGTTAAATAGGTGTAAAATTAAACGCAATGGTAATGCGAAAGAGATCTCCGATTGTGTCCGGAGCCAAATGACGTATTAAAAAAAGGAAAAAGATTACTCCATTGCGGCAGAAGACCGAAATATTATTGAAAGAAATAAGCTCGTCCGTACCGTGCATCGGGAGGTCTTACATTAATTGCATTGTTGGTTGCGAATAAAACGTCCTTTAATACACACGGATAAGAAAATAGGCCATTCTGTTTGTGTTCTCTGTGCTTGTAGCCCAGGGGTTAAGCGCTTTTCAAAGAAATTATAGCAGGAAACGTCACGTATGTTTAAGTGCTCATTTCTTTTCTAACTTCTTCGACAGACTAAGTTACCCCAACGCTCCAATGACTCGTATTCACAATATACATTGGTTTACAATTACAAAATCTATATCCGACTAGGTGGCGCTTTGAGTTATTAAAAAAAAAATGTTTATCGTATACTCATCGCGCCACCTACCGGAAAGCGCAGAACAACGTCTGCCGGGCCAGCTAGTTGATGTATTCATTCACCTGAAACTAAGGTTCACTTTAAGAGTTCTTCATGCCTTGTAGCATTCTCTGTCAGACAAGCCTGCCACTTTAATCAAACCTACCATTTTACCAGGAGCTTGACTGCGGAAGAAATAACAAACGAAGAAAAATTGGGACACAATTACATGCGACCTCAAGTTGTGTCTGAATTTCTCGGGCGGCGATTTTAGCACCTCCGAATCTATATCAAAGATTAAGGACAGACATGCACGTGTCTCAAAACTCCTACTTCATCGTTATCACATTAGCCATGCCGAACATAGCTTGAGAAAAAATTATCTGTCTGTACGTCTACCCCCCGCATGTTAACATTCCAGATTTTGTCTACGTATGTAAACACCGAAAGTAGGTTGACGAAACAAATATATGAGGCGAGTTTAAATGATAGAGTCGGGAGAGGAAGACCTGGGCGAACATTTCACGATCAAATCGTAGACGTTCTGAAAGAAGGCCAGGTCAAGAGTACTCTAAACCGACGAGCAAGCATGCGAGGATTGATGAAAGTGGGAGAAGCGGACGTACGTCAGGACCGTAGCAAGAAGAAGAAGATTGTATCTGCCTACCCCGTTGGGAACAACGCGTGAATATATACATACATACATCCATATAAATCCGTGCTAAATGTACAATTAAGGGAATTTATTAAGTTCATTCAGCGAGTATTCCATGACTCGGTTTGTATAATAAAGTCGATTCTCGACACCCACAAGCGCATAGTTCGTCGGACGGAGATGAATGACAAGCGGCTTAGCCCCCGGCCCGCTCGTCGATCTGTGACATAGCACGCCACAGGTGGCCGACACCAGCCCCCCTCGCGTGCCCGTTCAAAACTGTCGAATACTTTAATTGTACAACCGATACAATAATGTACGTTCATCCGAATCGAACGGGACACGTGGGTTTCATCGCTTGCTCTGTAGTAATGCGTTGCTCTTTAAATGTTTATCATACACTGAGAATGTGCTATGTGTTATAAATTATAAAGAACAAATGAGTGATGTTTTTTTTTTTTTTTAAATATCGAACAAATTATGCTAATCATCATTGACTATTCCGTATATAAAAATATACCGAATGTCGTCATTCGTCGATAAAATCAGAGCAGTGTTATTTTTAACATGTTTTCGTTTATCCAAGATGTGGTTGACCAATAAGCGAAACCATGCTCTTGAATGCGATAAATATCACGGTATGAATATCGAGGTATACACACGTCATTATTGTGAAATATTATATATATATATATGTATTCTCTTCACTTTTCACTTGATTGACTTAGGCTGTATGCATATGCCATAAGTGTAGGTAGAATGAAGTAAAAATCACAGAGGGGGGCCTCTGTGAATTAACGCTTATGCGACAAGAACGTAGAACTGGACAGATGCAGTGTCAGTAATAAGGGAAGCTACACAACAGCTACCATGTACGAGAACCGAAATGTTTTACATAATTGTATTTTACTAGGATTCGAATCCTAGTGGGCGCTTCGGCATGCGGACAATCAGACCACTGAGTCACGGTGATATCGAAACGTGAAAAGTAAAGTGATGTTGCTATTCTAAAGAATTATTAGAGAGTACATTTCGCAGCATCCAACAATGTTACCGGTTGTTTTATTTCACACACAATCATGCCCGGTGGCCGCGTCTTTATCAATGTCTTATTTTTTTCAGACTACGCCCCGCTCTAGCATTTCCCCATGCGACAGTGAATATTTGTACGAAACACAGTACTCCAGTTACTACTGCTTTAGATCCGATATTAGTTAACTTAACATTGGTAGGTTTTTGCAGTAGGTAACGGAAAACGCAGGCCGCTCAGCGCACGCATCGCTGCGCCCCGCGACGACGCCCGCGCATAATTACGAAGCGCTAATTATGTTAGATGCTATACCCGCGGGTCCGTCGTTACCGATCCTGGTCGATCAACCTTTAATTATTTTAATTTCTATGTCATTTAATAACCACGCATCGCTGCGCATTTTTCTATTGTGCCAACCCGTTCGCCGCGTACTACCGTTCATTTCGTTGGCTAATTTGCTCTTTGCGAATAACTGTTGCCTCGTAATACCATAGCCGCGGCGAACATGAGGCCCAAGGTGCGCGTCAAGTGTGTCACGAATGTGGGATTCGTCGTGAGCCGAAGAGAGCAACATGCCATAGAAAAGTGTCGGGAAATCTCATCCAGAAATACCATAAAGGCGGTGACAAAACGTAATCGTAAGGTGTGACGTTTACTATAAGTAATTTTACATATGTTAGTATTAAAACGTCGCCCCAATGATTTTGTTATAATCTGGAATAAAGGGTATTGCATATGAAAAAAACCGAAGATATTAAGGTATAATTACGCTAAGGTACGGCATACCGTTTATACTTACGGTATATATTAAAACCGAAGATCTTATAATACCGGGTATATCTTATAATAACATATTACAGCGTAATCACAACTTGATTTTAATATGAATTTGTTTTAGGTGTTAATAGACCGCTGCAACTTAAATGAAGGGGGGATGAGAGCTAGGTAGTCGCCCTCCAAAAATACAATCCGCTTGTACATTAGAATCTAGCATGTGTCATTTTGTAAGATAATCCATTTAGATTTGACTGCGTGAAGGAACATTTAAAAAACGTTTGTTTATTATTAATTATTATTAGGAAAAGGTTTTATAGAACTTTATCGTAGCAGAGATAATAAAATTTTTATATTTTATCTTCCCTGAAACACCTGCCAAAATATTTCACAACGCTTGGATGATTGTCGGATGGCGCAGACTGGCTTTAACTCTGCCCTTTGTTACGCCTTCAAAAAGGTAGAACAGGAATAATTATTATGTTTTTACAAAAATGTTGCCTATATTACTATGCTATATAATTATAGTCTTAGACCGAACATCATGCAAAATGTGCACAAAAAAAAAATTTATTTTAATTTTAACAATTATTAAATTATAGCAAACTTCAATTCTTTTGAAGAAGTTTAATTATAAATGGAAGTTTCTTATGAACGTAAAAACTTAGCGCACGTCTTGTTAGAAATAAAAACAAGCATTCTTGGAAACTTTAATCGGTTCAGAACAAAAACGCCGCGACGCGTATGTTCTGCGGAGGATGAAGTATTACGTTGAAGATTAAAACTTTTATATCATTATTTATTTATTTAAATCATATCTCTCTGTACATTTACAGTTTCGTTCGTAAGAAAATATTACCAACGGATGCACTAAAGAAACTATAAGAAAAAGCAATAAAATTTTTTTTTTTTTAATTATGGCGACATACGAGCCGACAGGTTCACCAGAACCGGGACAGTACCGGGACCATGAACACCTGCAAACAGATGCATTGTCACCCCCTGACGACTAAGACAGAATGTCATACGTCCGATAATAACACAGGCTCTCTGTACTTTTCAAACCGGAACACTTTAGTGAATTCGCTGCTCTTCGGCGGCAATCCAAACGACTCTTTGACGGGGTGGGAATCTACCAGCTGGTACTGTTATTATTGGGGATATTTAGATATATACTCGTCTGGTTGGGTGATATATAAATAAGGTTTTAGGGTATTGGGGAGATAGGAGGGAGTATGAGGAGGGGGACGGGAAGGGGATGTGGGCCTCCGGTTACCTCACTCACCGAACGAAACGCAGAAGCACAAGATGCCTCTACTTCTCGCCGGTATTCTGCGAGGGCGTGGTAGCAGTGAGCAGCAGGAAAAGCCGCCGCTTGACTCTACCACGTTTAAAAATACGTACAATAAAATAAATAATTAAATTATAACCCAAGCAGACCGGAAGCCCTCGGCAGGGGAGAGCAGACAGACGGCCGAGGGTTAGGGGGAAAGGGAAAGAAACAGGCGGACGATGCGAGCGGTATCGAGAAGCACCGCCTTCTGCATTTGAGCTCGGAGCGGTCCATCATGGTGTACCAGCAGCCTCGGATGTTCCGAGAGAGATTATGATTATTATTACTAAAGTTGTCTTTTATATTATAGCGACTATCGAAGTTATTGCGAAGAACGCGTCGATACTTAAGAGCTGTTCAGAAGCCAGAGAAGAACTATACAAGCGTAAATCCTGACATATGCACTTAACAATATCCTTTCAATTATTACAAAGTTACGACACGTGTATGGTATAGAGCCATGTTGTCATGACACTGCAATATAAAAGAGACTAACGCTATCATTGTCTATGCTCAGAAGTCGCCGACCCGGCTCAGTTTATATTTTCGCACGCCGCGGTTCATAAACGTCGTCGGCAACCAATTAAAAAAACGACATTAGTAAACATTTTTTACTCGTTACATTTATTAGCGAATACGGGTATTTTATATTACGTTATACTTTTTTTTTTTTTTTGATCTTAATTACTATTATAATCTTAAGTTTGAGAGATTACTTATATAATAACTTCGGCGTAGAACGGGATGATATATCGCATCAAAACCGGATGATAAAAACCAACAGTTAATTGCGACGATTATTCGAACCCGGTGCCACCGAGCTACTGGGAGCGCATATGCAGTAACAGGTTGTAAATACAGTTGGAAGTATGGAACGATTCGCATTTGCTTCCTACCCTTAAAACCTTACCTTCCGCGATGAAAGAGTTGCAGGCATGGAAGGCAGGTTTCACTTTTTTTTTTTTGTCAAAAGTGACTTTATCGAAGCGATAATGCGAAGGCGCGTGTTTGTAATCGGAGCCCGAGCACGTGTCCCGGTGACGCCCGAACGGTTAACCCTTACCGAGATAATCGCTGTCGGGAAAGAGCCGTTTAGACGGCGACGTGACAGATGCGACACGACTTTAGGACCCGACACGGTAGCTACGTAATTGCTGAATACAGTGTACCCAATGATGTTATCCGTAATGCGAATTAACTTATTTCGATTGTGTAACGTTCGATCTTGAATATTGTACATAAAGAAAGCTTTTTTTTTAAGTAACTATTTTGAGAAAACGTACAGATAAATGACATTATTAAACATCAATATAGCTAATATCTAAATAGTTTTGCATAGAAATTTTAGTAAAAAAAAAAATATTAAGTTATACCAAACTGTAAACAAAATCAACACAAAATATATACGTGTATAATAATTATTATAAATTGAAAGAGATGGCAGTTCAAGTTAAAGTTACGCTTCGCAGACATCTAAAAAGATAAAAAAAAAACCCACTAAGTACACAAGGTAAGTGACCTTTTCAAATAACTATAGATTTTCCACGTATTTTTTTACTTTTTTACTTTACACTTTAACTTTAACTTTAATAAACGACACTTGTAGGTGGCATATGCTTCTTATAGTCTAACTTATGCCTAGACGATCACATCTAACAGTGCCTTTCGTATTTAAGCTCTGGGTGCCATCAGGTGAATATAAAGACTACGAAAAAAAAAATACAATCATTTTAAATCGGTAAAATATTTTTTTACAAAAACAAAAAAAAAACAAAATAGCACCCAAATAATTGAATTGCCGCGCGATGTAAAGGAGCGCTGTTCAGCCGGGCGTCGCTCAATTTACCACACGGACTTCTAAAGGCTCTGCGGACTATCCCCGGCCGTGGCGCGAGAAATGCGATGAGATCTAACAGCTGTTTATGTCAAACATCGTAAAGATAACAGGCTTTCAGCCGCCGTAAACCGTGTTATTAACAAATTGTGTGTGTGCTTGTATTCGATCCCCGTAACATTTGACATTGAACGTATAAATTGTGGCCTCGATTGCCGGGTGATGAACGATGTGCGACTTCGATCCCATATGTGGAGAGGGCAGGGGGGAGGGGAGGGCGGGTGAGGGGGCATCTCATACCAATGGGTTCTCCGAGGACTGTGTACGTTTGGTATCGTCGGCTAGGAAGGATACTCGGACTGCGATAGGCTCACCACCAGACACGTTGTCACAATTAAGCACCGGTTTTTTTTTATTTGCAAGAGGAGAGGAGGGAGCGATGTTAAATGATCACCGTCGCCCACGTACATCTGCAACGCCAGAGGTGCCATAGGTGCGTTGTCAGCCTTTAAGGATATTCGGGTGGACGGGAGGGCCTCCGATTATCCCACTCACGCAGAAGCACAGAGAAGCCAAGCAAGAAGAAAAGCGGATTGAGAGGACAGAAAAATATTGTGTCCACCCGAGTATTGGTTATACGAATGTGAGCTTATATCAAATTACACAAACGAACCACACGTTTTTTTTTTGTTTATAGAAGAAGGGAGCAAACGAGCGTGCGGCTCACCTGATGGTAAGTGACCACCGACGCCCACGAACATCCACAACACCAGAGGAGCTACAGATGCGCTGCCGGCCTTTAAGGAAGGAACATGCTCTTTTCTTGAAGGTCCCTAAGTCGTAACTGTTCGGAAATACCGCTGGCGACAGCTGATTCCACAATGTCGAAATGCGTGGCAGAAAGCTTCGAATAAAACGCACTGTGGTGGAATGTCCAACCGTCTAGGTGGTATCGATGGAACTTCGAATTCTGTCGCGATGTACGATGGTGAAACTCAGCTTTGATTGAAACAATCAATCAATAAACCTGTTCCCCACAAGTTGAAATATAACAACGACATATAAAATAATAAGATATAATTAGCGTGATTATTATAAGATCACAAATTTCCTTGTAGATAGATCAATTGGGGTCCATAAGAATAATCTATATGTCACAGCCTCGCAACGTGTCCAACACGTAATTGTCGAGTAATACTCGAACTCGTGTTGGGATGCGACTTTGCTCGATGAAAATCATTGACCGAAAAAAAAAAAAGGTTTTTTTTTTCAGTGTCACGTTAGCCGACGAGTTAGGGGATCGGCCTTTTGAATCAGGAAAGCCAAGTTCGATATCCGCATGTGTGCAAAGATTTTATTCGAACGAATTTACGATTCGTACGAGAAGCTCACCCCACAAGACACGAGGGTGCAAAAAAAACAAATCAAAATTCATCAGACTCATCGGAATGACTAAATTAAATCTCTAGACCTCTGACCATCTGTCCGAAACAATGGTAAATCTTAATCATGGCGTAGTGCCGGTACGAATATTTGTATAGACTACAAATGATTGTTCCCGGTCTGGACGTTTGACCTTGCTTCCAATTTACGCATGTAAACTGCCTCCGTGACTCAAAAGAAGCTCCTTCAGAACTGGGAACAGGTTTATTTTTAAGAAATATTTAAAAAAAAAATAACTCGACTCCCGATGACAATTGGCAAAAATATGCCAAGTAAACTTATCTGCCGTTCAGTATACAGTCGGCATTGGCAATTTTAGTTAGTTAGCGTGTAGCGTGTGCATGATGCGACCGGTCCCGGGATCGGGTCCCCACCAATCAAGGGAGTTAGTACTTAATACCAAAATGCCTAGAGGTAAAAGATAATTAACGCTATATATAATTGACCACTACAGCAGAGCCCCCCCCCCCCTCCCCCCCGTAGAGCCTAAAGTAAAGTAGTAGCCCGTAAGTGCCCACGGCAGGGCAAAGGCCTTCTTCTTAAATATCCTCGAAATTATTTTTTTTTATAATTAATTTCTCAAACATGCAGGTCTCCTCACGACGATTTCCTTCACCGCCGAGAAAATGATAATATACAGAACTTAAAATTGCTATTAACAATTTTAGCAACGGCAACGTGGATCGAACCCAGGTAACTCGCGCTCTTTGATACTACAGTGCTCGCTTTGACCACTGGGCTACCACGGCTCATACGGCCTGTCTACGAACATCTAGAGGCATGTTCAATTTCAAATAATCCCAATAAATTCGTCCCATAGGGGGCAAGAACGGAATGAATTAAAAAAAAATATATCCGCGAGCGACGGACGCCGTCGGACGTTGTTAACATTACAAAATGCTAATTTGATAAACATTTAAAAAAAAAAAAAGTACAGTCGAACAGGGATAATAATATGCGTGAGGAATACTTTAATTCCAAATATGTGTGTATTTGAAATGGTAACGCGACGCACGGACCGACAGAGCTTATCGACGCGTCGAAATATATATGGTTATAAATATTGTAATTAAAGGATGCGACTGAATTAAGCAGTATGTTCTTAAATATATTAGTTCCGTACCAAAATAGCTTTGTTCCGGTGCGAATTCGTTGACATATTTTTAAAATGCGAATGTGTTTATTTTTCGTAACGTATTCTTTAATTTTTAGTATAGTTTTAACTTTTTTTTCTAGTTCTTATAGACGCCTTTGTATTCATAGAAAAAAAATAACGTAAATTATAAAAAGTTGCCACGACAACATAGCATTACGGGATCTAGCTCTGGATCAAGAGACCCGAGTTTGGTTCCATTTGTTAACAGATAAGCGACGACAGGCTCACCACATGTCACCTTAAAAGTAAAAGAAGCAGCCCGTAAGTCCCCACTGCTGGGGAAAGGCCTCCTCAAATATCTGTGAGTATTTTGGAGCCGGCATGGGCCCGCCACGCTGCTTCAGTGCGTAATTAATATTGTTTACCATTTCTCAGAGATCCAAGTTTCCTCACGATGATTTCCTTCAACGCCGAGCACGTGGTAAATACAGCACTAAAGGTTGACATTAACAATTTCACTGGTACCGGGGATCGAATCCAGGTCGCTAGCGTTCTGAGAAACTAAAGTAAGCGCCCTGACACCTTATTGAAAATAAACTCTGGTGAAATCACGAGTTAAGGTATTCGCTTATAACTACTGAACATTCTAATTGAATTTCAATGCGGTATTTTACCATAATTTAAAACAATTCATGAAGTAAGTTTACATGAATAACACATTCATATTTAGTCCATACATTACAGATCTGTTCGCGCAAAGACGAGGCGATTGGCTAGCACTTCGTATATTATAGAAAATAAAATTCACCCAGAATGCTAGAATTAAAAATAAACCCCTTAAAGTGTACCGCGTACCTAACTCTAAATAATTTCGATTGATCTGTCGAGCCGTTGCGATATAAACATCGGCCGATGTTCCGACACTAGTAATCGACTTTACAAGTTATCGACCGATGCCTTTTACGTATTGAAATAGCGTCGGGATTTAAGAAAAAAAAAAAACAGAAGTGTCAGTCGCACTCACTTAAAGAACTAATATTTATTCATTTCGTATTCTTATTATAAATATTGCATGTTTTTATGTACTAAAGCGATTTTTGCTACAGGATATGTCATTATAAAATATACAGAATATTAAAAATGTGTTTTATAAGTGAACGAATCACTACTATTGAGCCTCAAGGCTTTGTAAGATCCTAACAGAAGTAAAATGTTGTCACCAACATTGGTTTATCTTGTGATCTAAAAATGCAACCTGATGATGGTAGTCTGATCAGATGACCAATGAGCTATGGAGGGTCCGGATACAAATCCAATATTTGTGTAACAAACAAGTGATAGTTTCGGTGTTTTGTGTCCCGTGCTGCACTGTTCACTATACTGTCACCCATCCCCTGCCCTACCTAACACCGGATAATTGAATGTGAAGACGTACGAGTATCTCAGTTTTTGCCACTTACCCGTTTCGGCACTATAATATAGTCCGCGCAGTTGACATAACGTTTGTTCGCAAGTTCGCAAGACCACGAACGAACATGAACCGTATACAATATAGAACTCTGTATAGATATTAGATCGCATAACATCAAAACTATATACTCGTAAAGGTTTTAAAAAAAAAAATTAAAAGAGTGCCGTAGACTAGCCACGCCCATCCGCTGTCTGGATTATCAATAGGTAGCAACTTCACCTATTAACCGCCAATACACTAATGACGTTCATAAATTAGTCGGACCACAGACGGAAACATTCCGTTTTCCGATAGTGTTTTTTTTTTTCAGTCAATAAAGATCATTTCGATTCGTTACATCGAGAATAGGGCTGTCTACGCCTACGGTGAAGTAATATAGAAGTTGGTTTCTAACTTTATGAACGATTAACCAACCAGTTCCAGTTGAACTTTTTTTATTATTGGTTGCCAATTAAGAAATAAAGAAAAAAAAGGTAAACTGACATTACTTCGAATTTCGAATTTGAGAACCGCGAACACTTATGTAGGGTTATAAGGTTTCAAAGTCGTGTTTTAAAATGTTGGCTTAGCGTTTGGCTGCAGCGCTGCAGGTCGCAGTTCGATTCAAGCACGCGGCAAGTTTTGTGTTGTCTACAAACAACATTTTTATGGTTTCAGTATATGTCTGCCAATGCCACTTCGTCTCGGGAGAAGACCCTACACGCTAAATAACTTTATTATGGTATATTTACATAAAAAAACTTGTTCTTGACCATTCAATGATCGACCATGAAATCTCTTTTAGGCCGCGATCACCTTGGTTCGACTCTGCAAGAGATAACGGGAGATGAAGGGCCGTCACTTAGTCGCCGTGCCGCCACTGTACGGCACATTATTATTTAATTATTATAATTATAAAAGAGCGCACCGTTAATAATTGTCCTGTCCCCTTTAACTACCTCCCTACTGTTCGGACTAACTTAATAACCGATGAAAATGATGAGTTACTTTATGCACTAGAGAGTTTAAATTTTTTTTAGTTTTACCTCAAAACATATTAATATTAAATAAGCGGATTTTCCGTGTGGCTGACGGAAGTAAAAAATCAACCCTGTCTGACCATGGGTGTCGTAAAAAGCGACTAATGGTATCTTCCTGCATTAGAACAAAAAAAAAAACTGCGGTTGCCAACCCGCTCGCCAGGCGTGACAACTAAGGCAAAACCCCCCATGATGAGATAGGCCTGAAATGATGAAATGATGATGAGGCAGATTTGAAAAAAAACCTTTTCCGAAATAAACGCTGAAACATTATATGATTATTTTACGTAAAGTTCTTACGAACGTAGTGTTTCCCTTACGCAAAACATCGATTCACTTACAAGAGTGAGGGGGCTGGGGGGAGAAGGAGGGGGGGGGGGAGCGGGCTCGGGGTGGAGATTGTTTGACAACAAAATTCGGCCGGTTCATTGACTTATAAGATTTGGCTGTTTGCGCGAAGTGTCTTCGGCTTTTCGCGTAGAAGAAAATTTTAAAGTAGTTCTATATTACTTCTTCACCTTTTGAGCTACCGTCTCATTTTGTTACTGTAAGCAAATTAAGTTTTTTTTTTTTATTTGGAACACAGATAAACGCAGAAACAACTTTATAAGTAAGAATTCTACTGACCCTTTTTGTTTAACGATATATTTCATTAATAACACGATATTCTGAGACTGTTTCATGTGTACCACTGATTATTTTTTAATTAATCAAGGACAGGGATACAAAAGGGCAGAGAAGACGTTCTTGATGCCTATAGGCATTCTCTACCACTTTATTATAGGCATAACAAAGTACTAAGTGAAATTATCGAATATATTAACCAAAATGTTAGTTAAAAAATATAATTATAAAAACGACAGTATCCAGGTCAACTGTGACATCAGGGCGACAAACACCTCAGTCCCCCCTTGACATACCACTGGTGGAGTAAAAGCACCCGAAACGTGGGTAATCGTATAGGGAAAAGTAAAATCAATCAAAAAAATAAATCTTATGCAGTTATTGTGTTGACGCTACAATTTGGCAAGAAGATTATTACGTTGGATCTGGATATGAACCAGCATTGTCGATATGGTAAGCAGCTGTAAGTGAGATGGGGTTTACGTGACGCGTGGAACGCGATGTCGCAACGATTCGACGTCTGATTTCACCAATCCGGTGATATTCGAGTAACAGTGTGGGTTCCGTATGCCGTGCCATGGTTTTTCATGTAGGGGAATAAGAATACATTATTAAGTTCAACGTTTAGTCTGTTATTAAATGTAGCATCTGTTATTTTGATATAGATTATTTTATATACAATAGCGAAAGTTCTAGAACTACCGATCATTATGAATTGTGAACCTTCCTCTTGATATGATCTTAACGATGACGTGGCCGCGTCAGAATACACTTGCAAGTTAAGAAGTTATCAGTGAACACACAGACAAAAGCGGATCGATACTTTGTTTTGTAGGGTCTTGTAAGTGATCGTGTAACTTGTGAATGACTTTGCACATAGAGCTCGTCATTCATAGACTATATTTGTACCGACGTGACGATGATCGATGCTAGGTACCGATAGGTGGCGCTGTGGTCGAGTTATTAACAAATTCTAGAATGGTCTGTGGTCCAGAATGAGGTGACTCATATTCAAAATATATGAAGGGTTTAGCGCAAAAAAAGAAAATCACAAAATCTGGGGGGTAAGGGCAGAACAAAGAACTGCCGGTACAGGTGTCATTTAAAAAAAGACAAGACCACAGACAGACAAATTAAATATTCTCTTCCTTGTCAGCCTTTGTAGGGTGTGTGGAAAAATTGTCTGAACTCACCACGCTGGGCGGACCGAGTGCCGGTGCATCTCTCACCGGACTCATTCAATACCATATTATTATATGCAGCTGATCCGTACTCTCCACCTACGTCGTAAAGATGGACAGGTGTGAACTTACAAACATATAAAAACCCGTTTTAGACTAATTATAAAAGTATTACTGTCTATTTGTAGTCACATTGCTCACTTTGTTTTCTTTACTTTAAAGTAAAAGTCGTAAGGGAGCGCCCATTGTATTTATTGTTTAACGTAATGTATTAGATCTTGTAACGGCGCATAGAAATAGATCACAAAGAAGTTTGTTTACGTTGTCGAGTGAAACTAATGCAGTTCACACGGCTGCGATTGCGCCGGACCGACGGAACGACAGACCGTCAGACTAAACAAGGTGCCGAACCCGGTCTGCCGGTCCGCAGTGACGTAATTTTTTTTATTATTGAACTATCCAATGTGTAAATTAATGTTCGATAAGTAATATTGAGTAAAGTGACGTAAATAATGAATATGGTCCCAGAAGAGCATTTTAAAATCATTGCATAGAACCAGAAGTTATCTTATACCACGCGTATACGAGGGAAAAAACAGATAGATACAAGAATAGTTATCAAAGATTTGTAAAGAGAAATTATGTGCACAACGAAACTATAAAATATATAGTGCAAGCTTATTTTTTTGATCTAGTAGTTGTGTTTTGGAAAAAAAAAGTAAAGTAGCAGCCTGTAACCGCTGGGCAAAGGCCTCCTTCTCAAATATCAGAGAGGGTGTAGGAAGCGGGAGTTGACTGAGTGCCAACGTATCTTTTCGCCAACAATCTGTCAAAACACCTTTCGCCGAAAGTAATGTAAGGAAATTTTTAATGTAAAAAAAAAAACAGATTAACTTGCTTAATTAACCAATACGATCTATTTATGTTACATGTTCGTGGGCGTCGGTGATCACTTACCATCAGGTGACCCGCACGCTCGGTTGACCCCATCTTCTATAAAAAAAAAACATTTGCCGTCGAGAACCGATCCGCGAGTTATCTACGCTACGTAATATCTAAAGAAATTACATCCGACTGGTGTCAGTTAGGTGTGACAAGAAGCTCTATGCACGGAATATAAGGATCACTCAGCGAGCTTTCTTGGTGCTTTAACACGAGCTGGACTTCTATGTCATAGCGGCCCGGCTCGACCGGGCAAGTACAGCGACCTCGCTGAATGACGGCGCAATCCGGTGGTGACCGGAGGCCCGGACTGCCCCTTCTCCCATTTCCGCAAATATCCTTAAAGGCCGGCAGCGCACCTGCAGCCTCCTCTGGTGTTACAGATGTACGTGGGCGACGGTGATCACTTAACATCGGATGAGCCGGTCGCACGTCTGCACCCTTTCCCATAAACAAACAAATTCAATAACTAGATTGTGGTTGTTGTGAACATTAAAGGTTGGCGTGGGAGAAATTCGTTGTAAAATATACTTATTACTTTTAGTATACAGCCTCTAATTGCGAATATACACATGTTAAGCGTAGAAAGGCAGTCGAAACGGGTTTTGAGTGATGCGCACACGCATGCGCAAACCCCAACGCACAATTAAACGATAATTTATTGAATAACAACCGGTTTAAATTTAAATAAAGATGAGTATTAAATAAAAGCCTGTACAGAGTACTGCTACGCAACCAGTCTCGGAGTTCGATGTTTTTTTTATTTTTTAAATTTTCTAAAGAATAACGTATTTTTGTAGATGTGACACTTTCGAACAACAGCTATGCTAAGTGCTTTCTATCTTTAAACATCTTTGACAGATAAATTTTAATACATTCTTAAGTCTAGGCGTTTTAGTTTCCGCCTCCTTTATAAGACCTAAGTCCGTATGCGAAACTGATACGGATTTCCTTGGCATGTTATTCTCACTGTAATAATATATATATATATATTATTACAGTGAGCAACTTTTGTTTGCACTCATGGTTTAGTTTCCTGACACATGCCATGCCACCCCCGCCCATGTTAATTAAAGCAAAATGTCACTCCAGTTTGTCACAAAGAACTCTGTATTCTAACTAGGTTACGTAGTGAACCCTAAATAGAGAGGAACGCAATAGACTACATCGACCCCGTCATATCGTAACACGGACCTATATATAAGTTCATGCGAAACGAAAGCTTTAACCTCTGTTCTTACATCTTTTCCAAACTATCATCACAAACCGGTCCTTTCTAATATTAGTCCATATGTAGCTGAACAAAAATAAAGTAATTCTTTTTATTTTTCTTCAAAATTTAACGTTCAGGGCTCTTGCGACCAATTGAAAGTGACAACACTAATCAAACAACCTTAACCCGCTTGTGCCCAGGGTGCTGAGTAGTTTTTTTTTTTCTTCTTACTGGAAAGGCAGCAAACGAGCAAGCGGCTCGCCGGATGGTATGCGATTACCGACGCCCGCGTACATCTGCAACACCGGAGGAGCTGCAGGTGCGTGACCTTTAAGGATATTTGGGGAAGGGGGAGTGGGAAGGGTAAGTCAGGTTACCTCAGTCACATATTGAGGACAATGGTGTGTGGAAGTAATTTAAGCTGCGCTCGCAAGTCCTCTACCCACAGGTACATTGTAAACATTGACATTAAAAAAAAAATGTACATTTGACATTTCATTGATTTATTGCTGGCGTTTAATGAAAGATTTTGACTTTCGTAAGAGCTTCAAATAAAGACTAAATTAAAAAAAAAAATGTTAAACTTTTACGCACTCGGTAGAGTTTTACGCAATTGATACCAAATTTCTATAAAAGCCGGCCCAAAAAGAGGTGGATAAATCTACACCTCCATGATATTGCAATGAACCGTTACAAATAAGGCTATGCGGGCGACGCGGGTGTTTTTTTACAAAATTTTAAATCAACTCGAACCGGATTAACGCTAATAAATGCGATTGACGCTCTCGATTCAATATACGTTAATTAGGTTTATATTATTAATATTTAATATGTTTCGCATGTTTTAAAATTATAATTTTAATCATCGGACCGATTGTTATTCACTACTGTCGGTCGAATAATTGTATTTGGCGAAATTAGCACGGGCCCAATGGTGCTGAAAATTTCATAAGCACATGTTCACGTCCGTCACGTATGTAGGGAGTGGGCTGAGATTGTTGGAAAACCGCTTGACACGTCTCAGCCGTGGTAGCCTAGTGGTCAAGGCGCGCTGCCGGCACTTTAGTGTCGTAGAGCGCGAGTGACCTGGGTTCGATCCCCGGTGCCGGCACCACTAAAATTGTTATAATAACGATCTTAATATCCTATTGGATAGGGCGTTCGCTTTATATATATTATAGTATGCGAGTGATCTCTGAATTAGATCCCGGTGCTGGCACCACTAAAATTGTCGATAGCAATTGTAAGTGCTAAATTTGTCCAGCACTTAAAGGAGGTCTTTGTCCAGCAGTGGTCACTACCATGCTGGTAATTTAATTAAATTAAATTAAATTGCAATATGTTTGGTTAGGTAAGTATTTATAACGCAGTTCCATTTTTATATTTACAAAGTATTAACGAAGTAATGGGCACTATATTCATATATATACCTACAGTATAATTAATTGGTTCGCATTTTAAGGCGGAGGAAAAGAAAGGAATGGTCTAGATTAGATTAAACAATAAAAAGCTTACCTATCTTTTGTTTACTCATTGATAATGCTAACGCAGATAATTTTGCCGCCATATTGCCTAAACCAACGTGTTACAATTCTTAAACAAATCATTATATTATATTATTAAAATTGTATACGTCGTTTTGAGATAATTTATAATTATATTGAACAACGTAGTTAAACAAATTGTTTAAGACAAATCTGAAGTTTCATATGGTTATGACGTTTAATTAAAATTTTAGTTTTCCCGCCAATATCATTGAATGTGTATTTTGTTTTTCAATTAATTAAGAAGTATTTCTCTCTTTGACTAATAAATTAACTAGATTTCCTTTTTACTCTCTATAACACATTTTCTACTCAACCCAATGGTAAACTGATAGAGAATGCTAATCTTTTCTTATTTTTTTTCAAATAAGCATTTAGCATTTTGTTATTCCAAAAATTTTCCCGCCATAATTTGACATGTCTAAAAGTAGTTAAAATTTGTCAGAGGCGTAGCGATGGCATTATACGATGTGAATGCCTTTGATCAAATCCCAACCGTGATACTCAAAAGATCTGTCACGAAAATAGCTTTGAGAATTCCCGTGCATTGCACGAGTGCCGCGTAGAATGTATGAAAGGAAGAATTTGCAAAAATAATATGGTACATACCGACAGCGAAGCCCTCGCCGTACAATAGGCGCGTCCGGGAACAAGTTTCTCGGTTGCACTTTGTTTCGGTGCAAATATGTGAACTACGCGAGCATCTAGAACTTTCTAGACGACTCTGTGTTCAGTGCATTTGCCATCATTGTTTACCTTGTCTAACTATTTTAGAAAATAGTTTTTTTTTTTTATATTAGGTTTCCAGTAGTCGTTGTCAGAGCGTTCGCTTCAGTTTAACAGTGCGCGATTGAACCGGGTTGAAACGGTTCCGGCGATTTTGAACGCTGAATTTTCCACGTGCTTGGCGGTGATGGTAAACATCGTGAGGTAACCTGCATGTCTGAGAAATGTTATTTCGAGGACATATGAAGTGCGCCCACCGCATCGGAGCCTGGCATGGCGAACCCTTCCCTTCTTCAAAACCCTCTTAGATACTTGTAAGCTTGTTGTGAAACTACTGAAAAGCTTGTCTTTAGATCAAGCCTTGTGCTTGATCTATGTCCTAGGGAGTTGATTATGAGATGTAATGATCTAAAAAATCTTTAACAAATGCAACTTTATGCTTCCTAAATATTACATTCCTTTTCCTATTTCTTTGACGATTGAAAAACGCTGGATTCGAACAGGTCACTTGTAGCAGCGTCTACCGACACCGCGGCCGTGGTAACGAGGCGGTATAAAGACAATTATAAAGCTGTTGACACACGAGCGGTCACGAGAATCGACGTGCAAACAAAAACTTAGCCTTAATTCATACGAAATGGCACTCTCGTGTTTTATCTGTGTTGTTTTAAATTAAAAACTATGAAGGCGATAAGCGATGTGTGCACGGCTTAATTGCGACAGAATGGCCGATGTTTGTATTAGACAAATTAAGAAAGGCCGCGGCGATAACATTGTTGTATCTCTCTAATATTGTGTAATATTGACCGAGGAATAATTTTAATCTTTTATACACCTTTTTTTTTGTTGTAATCCGGCAAAATATTACAGCGCTTGTGGGTCGCCGAGTTATTACCATCGACCAATTGTGTGTCAGATTAGACCGGAAGGTAGACATTGCTCTCTTAAGGAGGAATATTTCTCAGCTAACAATCAACAGATCGATTTAAATCTACTCTTAAATACTCCAACCGTAACAGGAGCAGAGAATCGTAACCATTTTGTAACACGAAGTAAGGTCATTTAAAGAAAAAGAAACAAACAAAAATGCTTTTGATATACAGAGTGCTCATGTTCTGCCGTTCGAAGCACTTTGAAATCTAGCCCAATAGCGTCACGCTCGATTTCCTAAAACGACCAACCTATATCTAAACGGACACAGTTTCTAAAAAGAGCATACGTTACAACGCAACGCTGCAAAGTCCCGGATGTTACAAAGTTGCAGTTGTAAAGTTTTACCGATCGATTTTTAAGCGAGAGACAATTAAGCTTCAGCATCTGTCTACTGTTACATGCTTCATTGAGGTTATCTCGTCATAGCAATGTACACTCCCGGCGCGGTTCTAAATGAAACGCAAACGAACCCCAAAATGCCTTTTATTTCACTGTGAGAAAATCGAAGCAAACATCCTCTGTTTACCTACGGAGTTTCATTCGCCTGTTTCTTCTCCGTCAGAGGAACCACGTGACGAAACGGTGGTTAGATTGCAACAAAAAAAAAGGGTATGATTTGACATACGACAAACGAAACAGGCAGCCACGTACGGGCAAACGCGGTGTGGGACGAGACGACCACAAGGTGGAGTGACGACCTGCGCAACGTTGCGGGAAGTCGATGGATACAGGTGGGTCAGGACCGAGCTTTGTGGCAATCTTTGGGGGAGGCCTATGTTCAGCAGTGGACTTGTGGTAGGCTGAAATGATGATGAATGATGAAACGAAATTATCTTTCTTTCGACGGATAACAAAGTATTTTCATTCATGCATTCAAGAAACTCGAAGAGATGAATAGATACGGTCACCGATTCAGCTTAAAGCATGTCTAAGATCACAGTTGAAGATACAGCTATCCGAGAGGCTCCAGCAAGAGACATACATGCTTTTCTAAGCTGTACCGGCACCCTCGTATCGGTATATACTACACTCCATCACTGGCTATGTCTGTATGTTTGTAGATGTTTATGTTAAACAAAAAGAAAACGTCGATTGTCTATGCCACCGAGGCATAGATAATCCACGCAATACGATTTATTTGGTGTGGTTAATTTCTATACGTGAAATCGACATCGGGTTCTATTTGAGAATCAGCGCCACTGCAGCGCTTTAGTACTGCAGCAGTTTGTCGAAATGCAGAACACGATTTGACAATCCCACAATTTGTACTTTTCTTTATGGAAAAGGGGGCATACGAGCAAGCGGCTCACCGCGCCGCAATTACAGCACAAGAGTCCTGCACACTCTTGCAGATCAGCCACCACAAGCAGCACCAGTTTGTTTTTTCTTATCTCATAAATCTGCAACACCAGAGGCGCTGCAGGCGCGCTGCCGGCCTTTGAGGACATTTGTGGGGGATGGATGGAAGTATACGATATATGTAAGATAAATTAAATATTTGTCTTGCTTCATTTCTAGATAGACTGTGGTATTGTTAGGTAACAGCGTGCTACGGCGTACTGGTGAGGTCAATATTTACAGAAAAACTTATTCTATTCCCCCTCACTTACCCCTCAAAGATCAAACATCTCTTATTTAAATATGAATGTCAGCACTACGAATTTCGATCTTTCAACAATCCCTCCCCACCACCCACCCTCTTTAAACATCCCCCATTTTAAATGGATTTCATTGAAATAAATCTTTGCAGTTACTCGTATAAATAAGAATCAATTTTGTAATTATTATAAAGAGTAAAAATACAATTTCACTGCTAATCAGTTAAAGTAAAATATTCCACGACCATTTCGATAAAAGAAAACAAACAAACAGATTTCTTTTTTTTAATCATTAAGACCTTAATGTAAAATCAAGTTCACGCAAGTTCAAGCCGCTTTAAGTTTAGCCAGCAATAAAGTAGCCAGATAAATCTTCTCGACTGTCCGTCCGTTACGTTACGTTACGTAACGCGACTTGCACCGGGACTCGGGTCGAATCATCACCTGTTTAATATTGTATAGAAGGTTCACCAACCGCGGATGACACTTTATACCATTTAAATATCGAATCCCGTAAACGGCCGACGGGTTCGTTCGTTCGCGCCGAATTGAAATAAATACATATTCACACGCCCCGCTCTGCCGGATGTGTTCAAGCACCGGCGATATGAATACGGTGGCTACGAACGGGCGGCTTAGTGGTTAGCGTACCGGACTTGTATATTGATGGTGCAGTGAAACACACGTAATGGTTCGTAATGTAATGGTGTTCGTAATGTAAAACGTAATGGTTGTTCCCCGGTTGTATTGTCTCGCATCCCGTGTCACTGTCGCTACAGCTTACCCTCGCGTTACATCGGAAGGGCAGGGAGATGAAGACGTGTGTGTGACTCTGGGTGTTCCCGGTTTTTTTTACAGCTTGTAAATGCCCACTGCTTGGGAAAAGGCCTCCTTCTCAAAATACTAGTATCAGAGAGGGTTTAGGAGCCGGGAAGGACCCGCCACGCTGCTCCAGTGCGGGTTGGCGGGCTTCACATATCCTCGAAATAATATTTTTTTATTATTTCTCAGATATGCAGGTTTCCTCACGACGTTTTCCTTCACCGTCGAGCACGTGGTAAATACAGCAATTAAATTTATTATTAACAATTTTAGTGGGTAGTTTCCAGGTTAACTTGCGCTATTATAAAACATCTAGCACAGTATTCTGGAATTGTCTACCAGGAGGTTATCACCGCCGTCTAAACTACACAGCCTGCTGAACATAAGAAAGCCACAAAGCACGGTCCTGAACCACCTGTGTTCCCACTACAGAACTGCAACCCGTATCTGCAAGCAAGATATCTGACTGATCGTTAAAGCTATGGCGGTTATCTTAGTTCTGCTAATCTGCGGGTATCATCGTTGCAGACTCTTTCTCTCATTGTAACACCGATCTCTGTTCATACACCGCTTGAGCATATCTCCGGCTTCCCAAGTGAGTCCTGCCCAACGCCCAATGCCCAACTCATCACTCCAAACCGTGCTTTATTACGTCATCAGGGAACCTACATATCTTCCGATTGGTTAAAAATAAAATGAAAATTAACAAACGTAATCTGACTTTCTTAAGTGAAATAAAGATTTTTCATTTCATTTATTTGTTATAAAAATGATTCACTAAATTAAAAATGTAAAACTAATAAGCCTTTAAAGATAATTGCGATAATCAATGGTTCGTTATAACGCGTTTTCGAAACCAATCTATTCGGAACAAGCTATGAGAAAAAAAAATAACGAAACAGAAAAGTCATACAGAAATATCGACAGAGCTGATAGAAAAAGTTGTCGGGGTTGCTGCGGGATACGCAAATAGAAAATTAAAACATGATATTGTCAGTTTTTATTGACCCGGGACACCTGGCAACACCCGCGACGAACGCGAACTCGAACCGCCGCTTAGAAAACATTAACGTTTGCACAGAGCAAAAAGAAGCGAACTAAATTGTTAGCACGCAAAAACAAAACTAAACGAACAGCTGACAATCTAAACTATCCTTTGACCGGATCCAAATTATTCAAACGTACAATTAATTACACGCACTATATGTATTTGTCGGACGTTCTGTTTCATCACAAGGTCAGTGGGAGCGTTTCTTTTTCAGTGGTACCTTGTAAATGGACCCTATGCCTCTTTCATCGTCTTATATAGTTTTTGTGCCTATGCTCTTAAGGAAACAACGGTGAACACACCAGTGTTATGTGACCGCTGTGAAATATATCGCGTCTAATAACTTACCCCGTACCGAGTTATTAATAGAAAAGTCCTGTCTGTTCGACTGCATGATTTACTATCGAATATTTCAAACTACTAAAGACATGAAAGTGGAAAGTTAGGTCACATCTAACACAGGGTATTCATTAAGAAACGATTTATGAAAATTAACAACTCTAATGGGGGGGAAAAAACTTTGACCTTCTGTTAAAAAATCTACTCCTCAGCGAGCAAAGCCGCGGGCTACAGCTAGCTACTGGTAGTGGTAAGCGATAGAGCCCAGCGGCGGCTTCTGCGTCCGCTCGACCTGGGTTGTAGTACCACGGCCTAGGAGAATATCATTTGCTGCTGCGTTTCCTTGAGTTTAGTTGAGCGAGGTAACCGGAGGCACACTTCCCCCACTCCACGACCCTTTCCACCTCGCACATCCCCTAATATCCCTATGGGCTGGCAATGCACCTTCAGATCCTCTGGTATAGCAAGGTGTACGTGGGCGTCGGTTATTCACTTGTCATCAGTTTGCTCCGTTCCATAAAAAAAAAACATACACGTCTCCGACATACCATTACTTAGACAGCCTATCCTTGAATTCAGTGAAAAGTGACGGGAAGCAGAATCTCTAGTTAGAGGGTCCCGGCACTGCGTGAGGGGACTTGCCCGGCGCGCTGAATCTGGGTTAAATCATCTATGCAATAGCAAGCTTTTTTGGTGCCTCTCCATGATGCCCTGGAACCCGAAGAGACCGAAGGAAAGTTGATACATATTCGTATATTGAATGACGTACGTTCCTGAAGTTTTTTTTTTTAGAAGAAGTTGGTAAACGAGCGTGCGGCTCACCTGATGGTAAGTGATCACCGACGCCCACGAACATCCACAACACCAGAGGAGCTACAAATGCGCTGCCGACCTTTAAGGAAGGAATAAGCTCTCTTCTTGAAGGTCCCTAAGTCGTAACTGTTCGGAAATACTGCTGGCGACAGCTGATTCCACATAGTCGAAGTGCGTGGCAGAAAAATGTTTCTGAATCGTTGTCTCAAAATGTACTAAGACGTTAAACATTCACATCGAATTCACGTCGAAGGAAAACTCACATATCGGCGCACACCGACCACATCTAGTGGCTAAGGCGCGTAACAAAAGCTTGTTAAACAAAATAATCGACCGTCCCATATAAATTACTTTCTCAAACACCGTGAGTTTTAATACTCTGTGTATTAAAACTCACGGTGTTATATATTTTTAATTTCACGCACGAATAAATATTAATTGCAGTGTTGCACGAAAAAAAAAACACAAACAGAGAACACGAGGCGGTATTAAATATTATGATTATAATTCCAGCGATAAGTGTGAAGAAGTTATATTTTATATGTAATTTATGGCCGTTATTAAACGTTAGTAAAACCGCGACGTTTTACGAGATAATTCAGTTGTGCTATTTTTCAGTTACACACACACACATCAATGTATCTTCGTGGCGTTTATGTAAACACAAAGAAAATTCTATTCATTTTGCCCGAAATATTTTTTTTTTATTTATTATAGTTAAGAAATTGTTATCAGCGGGCAAATCTCGTAAAATAATTTTACAGCTTATCTAATGTATTTTTTTCCCCGACGCCGGCGTCTGTTCGCGTTTCGTATTGTGGGAAATAAAATGTATTACAAGGAGCTAAATATACGTGGAAGTATATGCAGACGATGTTAAAATGTTCTACAATGCTACAGTTTGTGTTTTATTGTACCGAGGGTTAATTACCAAATTAATCGAGATATAAACTTTTCTATAAATTATCTTGTCGATGTTATTGAATTTGTTACGAACACTTAATAGTGTGTTTCAAACAGCCTGTGGCGACATCTATTATTAACAAAATAAACAATAAACTTCACTTACATATAAGTCGTGAACAGTGATTATAGAGCAAATATAATGATTGGCCATGTGTGCAGCGGCCAGGTAGAGACCTGGTCTCGTATTAGATAGGTATTAGAAACCGAAAGGATAACGCCTCGCCATGGAGAGTAGCCATGCAAGATGGACCTGAAGGTTTCGTCGCTATGTTTTCCTCGAACGCCGTGCACGAAGTAAATTCAGAATTTCAAATTGCTATCACTAATCCTATTGGCACCGGCATCGAGGTTCGAACCCGTGTCTCGCGCGCACTTTAACCGCTAGACCACCACGACTCTTATTCATATTTTGATTTACTCACAAGCAGAGACAGACAGCCGAAACGTTATCTGTCCGTGTAGAAGGATTTTTTTTTTAAATCTAGCCCTCCAGGCGTGATTGAACGAAATACATCCGGACATACCTACCGAAACTTTCAGGTTTTATAATATTAGTGGAATTATTTAATACATTACATCCGTTGGAATAGACGGATATGGAAGACATTCTGTTTTTAATAATGATTTCTATTGATATATTGCATTACAAAAACAACGTTTTTGTAATTACGTACTAATTATTATAATAGATACAATTTTAAGTTTAATCACGAAAAATAATTTGTATTGTGTTGCAAGCACATGCCTAATGAGAAACCAGTGGTCATAATAACAATTATTAAAAAAATTTAAGCCCAATAATGGGGTGGACAGAGATATCAGAGGTGGCTAGACGTTTCAGTATTTTTCAGCAGAGCTCGAGAACACATGTCAGGTACAAATCGTAAATGAATTTAGAAATGCTAATCGGTTCAGGGGACACGTTCGTGGGGTGACAATAACAATTATGACCCTAATTTATCTAGGACTAAGATCGGGCTAAGATCTGTGTGCACCAAGGGGAGGAGGGGTTGGGGAGGGGAGCATCCAGATCTTAGCCCGCCCCGTTCTAGCGCAGTCATCCTCACACACGGCTCACTTCATGGTTTCAATTATGCAATGTTAACGCGGTCCCTTCGGCCGCCGTCGCGTTACGTCACCAACATCTTGGCACATCTGTGCTTATTCACCGAAAGGCCGCAGAAACGAGGCGGTATCGAACGCTGATTCACAACCATTACAAATATCATTATGCTTATCTTTACGAGCAATGAACGACCATTGTTTTCAATATTCGTGCCTTTGCATTTGGTCGAATAAGGCCCATGAGCAACGGACCGGCCGTATTAAAACAGACGTAAGGTGCATTTTTGTTGATAAAGTTTATAACGATTTTGAGAACGAAGCTTAGTGCATTTATAGAAATAATTAGAAATTCGTACTTCAACTTCTTAATCGGTCGAAGTTTTAAGTACTTGTGTTGTTGAGTGTTTCTTTAAGCTTTAACGGGTCGACCGTTTTACGACGCTAATCTGTTTCTCTTACACCTGTGGTGTTCAAACTATTGAACTAATTAGAAGCAGCATCGCTTCGCAAGAGTTACGTTCACTGAGCCAACTCAAACGCGTTGATTTCAAGATCGTGCTCGAGCGTTTTATGAAGAAAAATGGGAAAATAATCAATATAGATAGATTTAATACGTGTCAATTCAATTTCAATAGAGCAATATTTGCGTCTTGAACATTTCAAATGGCGGTTCGGTTAAACGTTTAATAAAAATGATTTACAAGTCTCCCGTGCAAATCATGACAGATATAGTGACCTGGAAAGGCTTGCAGCAGCACCGTGCTCATCTGTCGATAGTCATGTCAATGATTACAAAAATAAACATATCTCCACGTGGCATAAAATCGTCAGTTACAGACGGACATACAGGAAATGATCCCTTAGATAGACATAACGTTGAAGAAACTACCTTGAGTGACTATTTCTTAACACACAATTTATACATGTAGAGCCTTGTCATCGTATATCCACACTTTCAACACTTTTCATCTACGACACCCACATGGGGATAGGAAAGGGGATGGGAAAATCTATCACAGTGCTACAAGAAAACATTGTCTACTTTAAAAAAAAAAAATCGTGCAATAATTGTCTAGGGTTCCGTTCCGAAACGTATTACTAAGCCTACGCCGTCCGTCGGTCCGTCCGTTTTACATTTAAAGGGCTGTCTATAGCGTTAGAAATAATAAAGTACTAGAGCAGATCCCTACACAAGAAAGAAATGTTTGTTTTTACTCTATCGTTAAAACGATGATATACAAGCGTCTAACTTGCTGTCATTATAATGCGAACTCTAAAGTGTGAAACGAACAATAATAAAAACCGGCCAAGTGTGAGTCGGGCTCGCGCTAAGTATCTGAACTGACTGACTGAATGAAAGAAAACACATTTTTATCGGTGAACACCTAACACAGAGATTGCGTGGTTCCACGGAATCCACGGTGCGCGAGGCAGACTCGCACTTCGCCGGTTTTATTTTTTATATTAATATCCTTTCAAATCATGGAAGTGTATTTTTTCATAATGGTAACAAACATTACTAATATTCCTTGTAATGCCAGGGTTCACGACAATAGTCGAACGGCGGGCTCGAACTCATGACGTCATGTTTCGCAGTCCGCACCCTGACCCATTAGGCTATTGGCGCTTTTAAATAATTAAATAAACAACGCCGTATGTTTCGAATAACATTCGCGTTGCGAGTTCCTTCCCCATCAGCTTCGTATCGTCCAGCTCGGGAACACGTGACGGGCTTAAGAACACGCGACAGGCATGTTTCGATTAAAGCGCGTAATTAAAAACGTCGTGGGAAGAACATTTGGCATTCGCTGCGAGATTAATTTATGTCGATCGATATTAACGGTGCCGTGGTTCGATTAATTACTTAGATACGTAACTTATCCCACGGCAGGAGCTACACCAGCGCCGCTCCAACGCGCAAACGAATCAACTACCCCATCTTTCCCAACTGTCCATCCGGAAGGGCGATAGCGGGATAGTATCCGGGTAAACGGTACATCCGATACCGTTATGCCCTCGCCACGACACTTGGAGACTGTTCCATGATAGGTGTGACCATTGCCGTCGGTAACCGTCGCCGACAATTCATTTATGAGTTGCCGTAACAACAACTTGTTTTTTTTTTTACGAACAAGTCGGCAAACGTGCATGCGGCTCACCTGAACGGTAAGCGATTACCGTCAACCACTCACTGCAACGCTAGAGGAGCTGTAGGTGAGTTGCCGACCTTGAAGGATATTTAGGGGATGGGAGGATGGACGCGGACTGCCCCGGTAGAGGGCAGCAGCTAAAGCCACCGCTCGGCTCTATCAGGATTAAGATTATTAGGGAAAAGCTAACACGGACAGAAGTCTTTGGCCCTATTAACACTAGCATAGTGTACGAACGTCTAGAGCAGAGTAAGAATGTGCCACCCTCTTTATTCCATTAGAAACTTGTTAATGAAAATTTATTAAAAAAAAAACGTCTAATACGAACTATTAGATCAATATATTGAGGACAGTGGTGTGTGGGACTATCTATCTATATATATTGTGACATTAGATTGTAACGTTCATGAAAGCTTTTAACAAAGCTTAAATAGCTACTATGACTTTGACTTTGAAAAAGGAAGAAGCTTTGCAAATGACACGTCAATCTAGGGACCGTCACGTCACGCGAAATATTTTTATTCATATCGGGTGATAGACGCCTTGCTGCCTGTTGGCTGCAGCCCATGGACACTTGGAAACGACTCCAATCGAAGGTTCAGGTTCAGATGCGGTGAACAGAGATGAAATGCCCGACAATGTAATCATATCTACCGACTCTCTATAACCTTCAAACCGGAACAACGCAGTTCTTTTCTTTTATTTATTAAAAGCTTTTCTCCCACACCGGGGGACACACTGTATAATGGAGTCAGTTTACATACATAAATTAACTCGGAACAATTATTTGTAGTCCACACAAATATATGCCCCGTGCGGGAATCGAACCCACGGCCCTCGGCGACGCGTTCTAACGCGTAGCCGCTGCGCCACATCATCATCATCATCATCATCATTTCAGCCTATCAGAAGTCCACTACTGAACATAGGCCTCCCCCAAAAATTGCCACGGAGCTCGGTCCTGAGCCACCTGCATCCATCGACTTCCCGCAACACTGCGCAGGTCGTCACTCCATCTTGTGGGGTCGTCCTACACTGCGTTTGCCTGTACGCGGCTGCCACTCGAGAACCTTTCTGCGAGCTATGTGGCCGGTCCATTGCCACTTCAGCTTGCTGATCTGTACGGCTATGTCGGTTACCTTAGTTCTGCTGCGGATATCATCGTTGCAGACTCTACGCAGAGCCACACAGCCAACGATTATTATTGAGATTGGCGGCAGTGTTAGAACCAGAGGTTCTCTGTCGTGTAGACGACTATTAAACCCCATATTGTTACGATGAGTCTTGGCGAATGGAAATCTATAGTCTCTGTCTGTATAAGTCAGCATGTGTTATTAATTAAAAATTGTCATAAAATATGAGCACTTACAAAACAGATGAATAATTTCTTAAGTTAATTAAGTTTTTTTTAAATAGATTTCAGACACGATAGAAACTGCGGCTATGTCTTTAAATGTTTCAATTCATACTTTAACTATTCTACCGTTGTCAATGTATACAATACTCTAAATATTACTCTGATATATAAAATTTCTAAGCGAAGTATATTAATGAATGACGAATGTGAAACTATTCCGTTGCCTAAACATGCCCGTTATATTAAAGAATGACCTAGGCATTCTACACAATGCCTGAATTGTCTATATTACCGGTAACATATTAATTCATGTTACGACAACAAACTGATGATGATTTTGTGAAATTATAATAGCTGAGAAGAGGCTTAACTAAAGTCAATAATTTTTTTTTCTAATGAAGGCGTATTAAAAGCTCTTAGAAACGTCAAAATCTATATCCGCTCGCAAAACAAGACCTCAGAGAACAATCGGCAAGAAACTCTAACGAGTCTATCTTTTTTTTTAACGGCAAATTGTCATTTGTTATTTACAATAAATCAAATCGGATCAAATAATTTATTCAACGTAAGGATTTCACTTGTCATATTACATAAAATCTACCACCGTTTCGTAATGAGATTACACGGACGGACAAGAAACACCATGGGTATACACTGTACTTTTTTATATTTTTTCAAAACTTACAATACGTTTCAATAATCAAAATAAAATCAAAAGACGTTGCGGGTCAGTTATAATAAAATCAATACAATTTGTTTTCAAATTTTAATCTTAACAGTATATCAGTGACCGGGGGACCCCCGAGTAAAGAGTGACAGCAATATCCACACATATGTCGATAAAATCATGGCCGCCTACCGCGTCATATTTCACATTCAAGACATGATTTCGTTTATTGATAACTGGTTTCAAGTCTTGGATATACGGAATCGTGTCAAAAAAAAAAAAAAAAAATACACGTTACACCCCTTCATAGGGGAACGAACCCTGTTGACCCGGAATTTTAGCGAAACCGTGAGTGATCGACCACAAGATCTTTGAATTGGGAATGTACGTTTGACATTACACCGGCCCTGTCACTTCCATACTTCATTCAAGGCAAGCCATACATTCCTAGGGATTCCTTTACTTTGAAAGCTCGAAATAGATTATATAGTTATTTTATCTGCATTTTTTAGCTGCTGCTCGAATGGGCCGGCTCTATCGGATTGGTACCACTACCTCGCAGAATACCGGCGTGAAGTAGAGGCATCTTGTGCTTCTGCGTTTCCCATCCTCTTCCCAATCCTCCCTTCCATCTCCCAAATATCCTTAAAGGCCGGCAACGCACCTGCGGCACCTCTGGTGTTGCAGATTTACATGGCCGACGGTAATCACTCGCCATCAGGTGAACCGCTTGCTCGTTTTCCGACTTTCCCATAAAATAAATAAATAAATGACAATTTTAACTATTTATTAATAAGATGTCGTATTGGTATAAGCTTTTGCCTACGAGGAATTATTAATAAAAAAAATTATAGTGTGGGTAATAGTGTAACTATTTGTAGGGCCGTCACAGATTAACAAGCCTTTAATAATCTTTCCACAACAGCGGTACTTCCGTCAGACGGTTACACTATTATAGACTCCGGCCTACTCTTAAAGGGAACCAAAGTCGGGAAGACGTATAAAATAAATGTATTGAAGTAAAGGCCTACCTCCTTCTGAGTATCTAAGAGGGTTTTGGAGCCGGGAAGGGTCCACATGTCCTCGAAATAATATTTCTCAGGCATGCTTGTTTCCTCATGTTTTCCTTCATCGCCGAGCACGTGATAAGGTCAGCGCTCTGACTTATTTAAATTATACAAAACGTAAATATTGTTTGAAAAAAAAAACACAAACGAAGTATTGCTTTTAAATAGCCATTGCGTCCAGTTCAAATCCAACGCGTTCAGGTACGTGGGGCGTTTCTAAATAACTACATACCTTTGTTCTACTTCATTCATTTAATTAAATCCAAGTTTAGAAGAACAATCAATACAAAGAAAGCGTTCTAACCGGGCGATAAAATGCCACTTTACGAGCGCCCGGCGAGCACAATATTAACGCCACCGAGCCCAACATAAAAGTACTCAATAGCGTAAACATTAACTTATCTATGCCGATTGCAGTGCTAATTGTACTGAAACAATATCCTTTTGTTAGAAAAGACCTAGTTTTGGTCGCAAAATACTAAATTATAGCTGCAGCCCGCCGCGAACAATGGTCGTCCGAGTTTCAAACGGTTCATATTTTCTTTCTTTTATACCATTCGAATATTTTATTTTACATGCGAGCAGAACGGAAATTTGTTTTCGAGTACGATTTTCTCCATGACCCATAGAGTTCCTTAAAAAATGGCCCGTCATGATCTAATTACTTAATACCTTTGTCTTACTTACTTACTTAATTCGCATTAATTCATCTTAAATCTAAAGCAGGCATCTTTAACGATTACATTTTGTTAGTCGTTGTAAAGATTGACCACGTTAACTTAACGCGAACAGTTCTCAATGTATAATAATAATAGGAATTAAAAAAAAAAACTCCCCACGCACATTAAATTGGACGATGATGAAAAAGCGCGGGAGAGGGCGCTAATTGTCTATGTATAGGTTACGTAACGAATTGTCTTTGACCAAATAAATATTTGAAAATAAATGTCGGAACTAGTTTTTGAAAAATTTGTTACATTGAACAAAGGATTGTGTAATTAGATGTACTTACGAAACAAGTACTACACGAAATAAGGTTAGTTTTTTTTTTTAGATACGAAAAATAAGAACATTACACCCAGTTACCGTAAAAACTTAGGGAAGATAATTAAATTCCTATCTGTATGTTCCGCCATTCTTTAAACGACTTTCGATTTACTTTTGAACGCTTTTTAATTTATAAATTTGAAATATACTACAAAATTTCATGTTTTTAGTTTTACAATTTAAACGTAAACTCACTGAGTGATATGAGAATATTTTGACGCATATAAAATAATGTATTTTGTTTATATTAACCAATACGGAACTAGTTATGTGACTACACAATAGAATTATTTATATACTATCTATAAAATGGTTAAACTGTTAAGTTAGAAACTTAAGCGTATGAATTTAGACTAAAACATATTCATATAACTCAAGCTAATCTCACATTGAAACCAAAATGCAAACATTTTAAAACTAACTACAAAATATATTTAGTTTAACAAATACATGTTATTTGTAAAACTAAATAATTCTTTCGGTAGACAGAACAGTTCAATTCATAAAGGAATATCATCATAGAAAGAAAATCATTTAATTAATACGTAAACTTGGAAAATTACGATATCTTTTTTTTTTTAAAAAAAACTTAGAACATACGAAAGGAAATTATGCGTGTAGCTGTGAAGGCTGTTAAAATAACGTGAACTTACATACAAACATTATGTTTCCGTACAAAACACTATGTTCAATTATTCGAAAGTATCTAATTGTGAGCGCAACGCAGTGTAGGAAGCCGTGACGCGTTTAGTTTAGGGCTAACGGAGATCCGGAAAGTGTACAACGAACACTTTGTTACAATAAGAAACCGTAAAAAACGTAGGTGGCGTCCAATGAATCATTTATAAGTACGCATCGAATCGGTCAAAATACTAATAGACCCCCGTAACATATGACGCTATAATAAATTTACTTAAACAGACAGGACGGTTTCTCATATTCGTCGCAGTGTTTTCCGAAATTAAACTATGCGCGAAGTGTCAAGTGAAAGGTCACACACACATCGCTATTCGCTCGGTAATCGAATGGAACCTTAACACTGTTTGGACCTTATGCCTGTTGTGATAAAGTTCAAAAGTTACAAAACTACTTAATAAGGTTGTGTTCGTGACGTATTTGCCATTCTTAACACGGATGACGACACGTAATACTTAACGGGTTTTGAAAAAAAATAAATAAATATATAAATAAAACACCGATAAACGACATTATTATACCTACCTTATGTAGTTTAATTCATACTGTAGTTTGAGTTTAAAATTGAACTTTGAACCGACTAATTGTCCTGATGGATGTACGAATGGAATTATGAATAAAATATACAAAGAATTTTTTTTTTACCATTTTAATACCTCCCTTAAACACGCTATAGGTACAGAGAAAAGTTGCTCATATTTATATTTAAAAAAAAAAGAACGGAAGCGTATATAAACTTTTCATGCATGGGTAACAAAAGAAATAAATTTCTTTTGGCACCGGTGCACATCAGGCAAAGGTCATAGGTATCACACTGCCAATCTCAAAGATATATAATTCTATCGGTATTACGAGGAAGTAAACGTAAAGATTGAAAGCTATACAGTTTTGTAAAATTATTATCTTTTTAGTTTAAATACCGCAGCGTTAAAATAAACGCAACAACCATTAAGAGGCGCACGGCGCGCTTACCATGATTAAAGGTGCCATTTTGTTTTGTATTCCTATTATAATGTCTACAACATTAAACCGGTTTGTATTATACTGACAAACTATCATTACTTTATATTTGAATCATTAATTAGTAATTAATGAATTATATGAATCAAAAATGCCCAGCCCCAGTGTCCACTAATGCGAAATGCTTTTTTCTTTGTTTTTAATAGATATTTAGGTACCTACCTAAATATCCTTGATGTACGTTTAGTTTGTAGCGTATAATTTTTTTTATTAGGCATTTATTTACTTTGGTATTTCAATAGAAAATATTTTCAGTCGGTGTTTGAGTATATTTTGTCACATATTAAAGTATAATTAATTGTATAATAGACCGAATTGTACCAAACGTAGGTGTTAAGTACCGGATAACCTACCGGAGGATGTATAGTGTAATGAGCATAAAAAGAAAAGAACTAAACGATCCAGTGTCGATGTCACCGTCTCGGACGATGTTGCCACTTTGTCGTGTTTACCCTGCAGGTAGATGAGACAGACAGATAGACACACTTTGTTGTTGGAAGTTAACTTGTAGTTTTAGCGTTGTTTTGTACTACTAACTCAGTGTGTAGGAAACGCAACCAAATTGACTATTCTTATTTCAAAAACAAACATTGTCAAACATGATACGTGCATTATAAAGGCAAAAAACAAATTTTGATAGGAATATTTTAGAAAGTATTTTTTTAATTAAAACGCGTTTTTTTGTAGATCAAGAAGGAACTGTGTGCCAGGAAAGGGGGGGAGGGGGGGTAAATTTTATATTTCGAACATAACAAAGTGGAGTCGGCGGTATACGGTAATTTTCATATTAGACGCGCAGTGAGGGCCCGAAATAAATTAATAACGAAACACGATACGGGGTGGAAAGTTTGTCGAGGGCGGGGCGCAAGGAGTCGGGGGGGGGGAGGCAGCAGCGCGCGGGAAAACTTCCGCGCGCTGCGAGGCGAGCGGCAACCTGGCGAGACTCACCCTTTCCTCCTCGCGGATCATCTCGGCGATGCCGGGGCGGATGTCCACGTCGTCGGTGTGCAGCGCGACGGCGGACGCCGAGGGGTCGCTCTGCGGCAGCATGTCGTCGGCGGGCGACTCGCGCGGGCTCGGGCCCTCCGCGGAGCGCCGGCGCGCCTTCGCCGGGGACTCGGGCTCGCGGCTCACTGGGCGCTTGGGTCCCCGCGGGTCCACGCCGCCTGGCCTCAGCACTGCGTGGTCGCCGCTGACGTCGGTCAGCCCGCGGATCTTGAGCATCTCCGCCACCTTCAGCAGCGCCGTGATCTGGTCCTGCGACACGTTTATCTCGCCGCGGTACATGAAGTCGACCACGGCCTTCAGGTCGCAATATTTGATGTCCCGCATGATTATGATCGGGTGCCGGCACGGGTTGTCCATGAACAGGGTCTGGAAATAGGGGCTGCAGGCGGAGAGCACCACCTTGTGCGCCTTGAGGCTCTGTCCATCGCAGGCGAGCGTGACGTCGACGAAAGATTCGGTCTGCAGGAGCTGATCGAAACAGTTGGCGAGATTGCTCTGGTAGTTGTTCCAGCGGAGGCAGAACTGCTGCGGCGAGCCGTCGGCGGCGTCGCGGGCGTCCATCGCCGCGGGTTCCTCCTCGGCGGGCATCGCTTCAGCGGCGGCGTGCTCGCATCTGCAACGAACGCGTACGATATGAGAACGCGCGGTACGTGCGACGCGGGCTGCGACTCGCGAGGCACTGGGCCCCGTGGCGGCGGAGCGGCGACGCGGGGCGGCGGGCGGCCGGCGGGGCGGCGGGCGGGGCGGGGCGCCGGCAGCGGCGAATGGCGCCGCGAGCCGCCTCCGCCGCCACGCCCGCCGCCGCCCGCCGCCCGCCACCCGCCGCCCGCCGCCGGCCGCTCGCCGCTCGCCGCTCGCCGCCCGCCGCCCGACGGCAGTGCGCGCACGCAAGCCGCCCGCCGCTCCTCGCTGGCGGCGCGCTACGTTTGACCGTCCGAGCCGAGGTTCGAACCGGGCTTGAACTGACTATCCCCTCACGGCATCTTGACCCGAGTGCGATCTATCTCTAACGCTACTTTACATTGAATGCATATAGAAAAAGAAAAAATATAGCATTAGGTGCCTAGTATACAGTACTCGCATAAACGTCCACAATACCTTCCACGAGTATCTCCCATACCTATTGCATACGACAAACAATCGTGCGACAAAATTCGTAAGTAGAATTTAAGCTTTACAACATTGACATTGATCGTTCTGTGTCATGTGTCCTAACAATAGAAATTTCAATTGTTTCAAACTTATGACACTCGACGGGATATCGTAGAAAACAGCAACATATTTCATAAGCGACACGTCGCACAATAATCACTTATTAAACAGTTGCCTTACACTTCTATCCTCCATAACTATTGGAAAATAACTAACATCTCGTTTCATGAAAACGCAAAGAACCCACTTCACTTGAATAACCGTAACATTATTTACAATTACAGTAATAAAAGTGACAAAACTGTCACGCCCTTGAATAGCTAACGTTTGGAACGTTTGAAACGACATTCGTTTGTTCGTTTTTATACACCTGTAAATATAAATAAATACAAATATCATGTATTCACTGAACATAGAAATTCTTCAACCCGGAAGCGCATATTGGTTTGCCGACCGTACTGTACCGTATTTCGGGTTTGCGTACTGTGAAATATGTGGTACGCAAAGGTACGACCTTTCTTTTGCCACGCCGGATCTTATGACAATCTCTTATTTGTTTACACACAAATAAGCAACAGGCATACTAACCATCTTTTATATACATTCTTACCAAAAAATACTATATTATTTTCAAAGATTTATTTTTATAGCTTACTCTGAATAATCAAAAACCAACCGATAAAAATGTTTACGATCCGGGAGCAAATAGACAGCGGCGATGAGTCTTGCCACCTGTCGCTATCTCCCCGGAGTGACGAATACCGAGTTGCGCCCATTTAGCCCTATGGGTGTCAGCAAAAAGCACAAACACAAATACTGTAGGTAATGCAAGGAGAAAAAATTTATATAAGCCATTCCATGTCACCGCAGACAGATTGTCAGATGGAATTTGGGTGGCGAGCATCATCATCACCGGCTACGATCATGCGGAATACCACGAGGTCTCTATGGATTGTTACCACAGTCGCCTATTACCACAGCAAGAAGAAATGGGTCGTTACATTCTTACGAAATTTCCGATGCAGTACCTAGCCGAGAGCGGGATTGAGTTCTTTTTTTTTATGGGTTGTAGCCTTACCCATCCATCACCTAAGTACATCTACAACAACAGTAATGCTGAAGGTGCGTTGCCGGGCCTTTTAAGGGTATTTGGGAGACGAGAGGGAGGATGAGAAGTGGGCCTCCGGTTACCACACTGACCGAACAAAACGCAGAATCACAATATGCCTCTACTTCTGTCTGTAGGTGTTCTGTGATCCCGTTTGGCTGCTCCGGTCGAGCCGGCCTCGGTTTCTAATCCCCGTCCGAACTCAATATATGTTCAACAACACAAACTATTGTGTGCGTCCCGTGCGTCTGACACTGTATGTGACCCTTCGCGTGATCTTATCGGGTAAGCTATAAGTTAGGAAGTTGAGCGAGCGCTGGGCTCTCTTCGAACGAGTCCGGCCTAGTGCGAGCCCCTGACTCCCGTTAGGATCACACGACAGATCTGTCATGAGCTTATCGATAAACATTTTCTCTGTTTCATACATTTCGTGTTGCGGGAAGTCGATGGATGCGGGTGGCTCAGGACCGAGCTTCGTGGCAATCTTTGGGGGAGGCCTATGTTCAGCAGTGGACTTCTGATAGGCTGAAATGATGATGATGATACATTTCGGTATGAACAGCGCCGGCCCTACTCTCCCTTGGCCCCGACTGGCCGGACTGCGCTTAGTATCGGGATTCCGTACGGAGTCCTTTAAAACGGAAGTAGGTAGTACACTACAATGTACAATTACGTGGCATTCTACTTCATTTAGGAGTGAGGAGGAGCCGGGGTAGCCTAGTGGTCAGGGCGCTCACTTTAGTGTCATAGAGCGCGAGTGAGCTGGGTTCGATCCCCGGTGCCGGCACCACTATAATTATTATTAACAATTTTAAGTGCTGTATTTACCACGTGCTCAACGGTGAAGGAAAACACCTGCATATCTGAGAAATAATAAAAATATTATTTTGAGGATATGTGAAGCTCGCCAACCCGCATTGGAGCAGCGTGGCGGGCCCTTCTCGGCTCCTAAACCCTCCCTGATACTAGTATTTGAGAAGGAGGCCTTTGCGCAGCAGTGGGCACTTACTAGCTATTACTTTACTACTTCTTTTGAAGCGCTGCAATTTAGATATGTAAATATCCTCTGGCGGGATACAGTATGACACCCCCAAAAGAAAACTTCAATCGTAAACCATCATCATGATGATGAACATTCCGATAATTAGTAACCCACTACAATTTCAATTATTTCAAAGTTATGACACGTTATGGAGATTTGTGGGAACCGATACACGGACAGACTAACCTCATGCATATACACCGAAGGCTCCGGCAGCGTATTGGCCGAACGTTTGGGTGCGGCGCTAAGGGTTGCGGGTTCGATGTATGAACTACACAAAAATAGTTCCGGCTCCGTGTGCTTACATGTGTGCACTTTGTGAACTCCTACAGTGTTACAATCAGTTGAGAGTTTATTAGATAGTATTGTATGGGTATGTGTGTGTTTTTGTATGTCTGCATCTAAGCGTATGTGAATTTGTTTGCATGAAAATATAAAATATGTATAGATAAATTCATGCAGTCTCATCTGTCCGTTCTTATTGGACCCTCTCCTCTTTCATACGTCCAGTTGTCAGTGTTACTGTGACTGGAACCCTCGCTTCCAGCACAGAGCCATCGCTTTGAACTGACAATATAAATAGGACGGGTAAAAAGTTTTGTCGTATTCTATATATACATATTGAAGATATGTTTATCGTAGTAATTTACATTTGATTATAATATACATGTGCCATTTTGTTCGATAACTTCATGAATTTTGTAGATAGTGACATAATCCCATTGATATAGAAATTTAAAGACTTCTGATCAAAAAAACTTCGACCAGTAGTTTCTTGATGTTAATCTAACACTACCTAAAGAATTCTGAAGAGACTGAAACAGGTTAAAATCAGAGGGTTCAAAAAATTTCGTAACTAATTTTGACGGACAGAAAAATAATAGAATAATGGCAGAAAACTATTTTTACTAAATAAAAGATATTTTACTGCAACTTTTTAATTATAAATTATGAAAAAAGTTTTTCGCGACATATAATAATATGAAAAAAAAATAGAAATTAAAGTGAAAACTAAGATGTAGCATCATATGTAAATGCGCCACTTACACATTTCAGAGGTTCGTAGGTAATGTAATTAATTTACCTTTTACCGTCTGTTTATCCATTTGTAAATGTTAATGACTTGTCTGTCCTTTTAAATTGTATTAAACCTTTGTTATTTTTAATATCCCGTATATTCTTCAAAATTCTTATCTATTTTTCATTGTATCAATTTGCTAAATTGTATTTATTGTATCTTATTTATCTTTTATCATAAATAATTGCTTATTATTTATTGGGAGCTGTTATTTTAACATCATTGTATCACTCTCTTAAATGTTCAATATGCTAATTTCAATTTATTAAAACTACTACAGCGCATATCATATTTATTTAGAGGTCTGTCCGAAAATAAACATATATCACATTTAAATATACACCAACCTTTTTCCTATTAGTTCTAGAAATCTGATAAGGCATTGTAGACAATGTTTACAAGTTAGAACTTTATCGAGGTTTCCAATGTCATGGAGAAGATCGGGAAGAAGATTTGTTGCTCATGTTGGCAGTTGTGATCGCGGAATAACGCACACATTTCCAACGCGGTAGCGCCTGCTTTAGCTGCTGCTCGAATGAACCACGCAGAATACCGGCGTGAAGTAGAGGCAACTTCTGCTTCCGCGCTTCGTTCGGCGAGCGTGGTAACCGGAGGCCTGGTGCCCTCCTCCCCGAATATCCTTAAAGGCCGTGAGCGCACCTGCAGCTCCTCTGCTGTTGCAGATGCACGCGGGCGACGGTGATCAGCAAGCGGCTCCTGCTCGTTTGCCCCCTTTACCGGGCGGGCGTTAAAAACCGCTTCCCCTATCTCATAGTAGTCGACAACTTCGAGAGCATCAATAAAATATATATCGAGGATACACCAAAAAAAAAAGGGGTAGAATGGTAGAGTCGGGAGAGGAAGACCTAGGCGAACATTTCACGATCAAATCGGAGACGTTCTGGAAAAAGGCAAGGTCAAGAGTATTCTAAACCGACGAGCATGCATGCGAAGATTGATGAAAGTGGGAGAAGCGAATAACGTATGTCAGGACCGTAGCATGTGGAAGAAGATTGTATCTGCCTACCCCGTTGGGAACAAGGCGTGCTTATGTACCAATATCCCGCTGGAAGGGGTGTACCCTTTTTAATTATAAAGGATCTACGTCTTAGCCATGTTCGTAGTTAGGACTAAGTTCCTCCAGCGATTCTGCCAGAAGTTAATGTCTTGACCCGCGTCTAACACATGCTGAGTGATGTATAAACTAGGAATACATATGGAATCACAAAATAAACACTGGATATATCTTAACGAAATGTTCCTTGTCATAGTAACAATTTTTTTGCTCATTCAATCTCCTTAGAAAGTTATATTCCATCGCAAAAACTTTCCCCGTACTATAGTTAAAACACTTCCCGCTACTTAGCATAAAGTCAAAAACGTTTTAATTAAACTAAACTCCCGTGAGTAAGACATCGTAACATAAAAAGATACAGGTATACCATAAAATGACACATAGTCCATGAACATTAGATATTAATTAATTGGTCTTGTTTGTTGAAAAATCACAATCACGGAACAATCCCGACCGAGCTAAGCGCGCCACTCCTACAAAGCAAAGCATAACGTAGCGGTCCGATGCCACAACAAAACACGGAATCGGGAAAAAAAAAAAAAAACAACAAACTCCATTCCGAGAATATACTGGCTATCGGTCTTCGCTCTGCGGCTTGAAACGATAAACAGTTGTTAAAAAAAAAAAAATCACTTAATGTCTTTTAATAAGCCTGTGTAATGTGTTTCGTAGTACAAATTATGACGGGGCGGATCATTCGATACGTTTTAGGACATTACTCTTCTTTAACATTACAGCAACGTCCATTTAACATTAATCGCTTAGCTAATTAAAGATTAACACAGCATGCTTTTATGCAAGTGCTCCCTAATATTTCTAACTATACATATCATATTAAAGCCGGTTGTAACATAGGTTGGGAAAGGAGAGGAGCCCGACAGGCACTGTTTAAATTGTTAATTGCGGCTTTAAGCACCTAACTTACGACGAGCAAGAAAACATCGTGAAATATAAAGCATATGAAGTCGGCAGATCCGCAACGCTGGATCGATGTTGAGAACTGTACCTGGAATCACGTTCACCTTCAACTGTCGCTGAAGGCAGTGACCTGTTATCTCCGATCAAGATTACAGCCTTAACAGCTGTTAATCTAGGCGGAGGAAATCTCATTGCTCTGCATGGTCAATAGAGACACCACCTCTTATTCATATAGGACGACCTGCGCAGTGTTGCGGGAAGTCGATGGATGCAGGTGGCTCTGGACCGAGCTTCGTGGCAATCTTTGGGGGGGGGGGGGGCTATGTTCAGCAGTGGACTTCTGATAGGCTGAAATGATGATGATGATGATGATGATGACACCGTTTTCAAATTAGGCTTCCCTAAAGGGGAAGGAAACTCCGTAGGTATATATCCTAATATTTTGTTGTTTTTTTTTAACATATTTTATACATGACAAACAATGCTAAATAAAAGGCAACGAATATTCTCACAGGCAATTGTAGAATATTTCAAGACAAAATAGAACAATAAAAAAAAGTAAAGAATGAAAAGAAACAAAACACCATCGCAGTGATTCCATGTGATAGTGTTTTTTTTCTGTTCTTCACTGTTGGGACATGTGAGGAACGTGTGGAGTACTTCAGCAGTGCAATTCTCGAATTTAGATTGGCTTAAACTAGAAAGTCTTTTGGTGCTCAGAGGAGACTTTTGGTGGTCTTGTTTCGCTAACCGGTGTAGATTTTGACGTTCATAAGAGCTACAAGTGTAATTTAAATTAAATAAAAATTAACTTTGACTTTGACAATCACTATTGTCTATTCGAGCGCTTGGGGGTAAGAGCATCGTTTTATGAAACGACGTGACGTAATGGAACGACGCCTGCTTCGGCAAGCCTCGGGTTTTATCGGAACTTTCCGCCTCGATACTACGGTCCCTTCTTCCCGTTTGTATTACGAATATTACTTTGTAATATATTACTTATGGATGTATTTTAATTGTATGACAAGAAGTATATTCTTTTTTTCAATAAATTCCATATTTACTTGCTACGAAGAATAATAAGAATGAATGGCTTACAATATCATAACTATACCAAATGATCTTTAATTGTCACTTTAAGTGTAGAGAGCTCAAAGGAATGTAATATAGAATAAAGACTCTCGACCTTATTGCTCAATACCAAAAGTAGTATGATTTCTAGACATCATGGCCCCTTCAATCCACTGTTTACTAGTTCATATTTAGAACAATGTGACATGTGTTGAGCCTATCGCCGTCTTAGTGTCCAAGCCGATGACACCAATCGTACATATGTTTCGTTAAACTCATCGGTATGAGCCCCTCCACATAGGGTATCGATCTCTCTTATGAAAGAAGTAAACCAGGCAATGGCCCTCTGGAAAAAAGCCTCGTGAGATGAGAGATTTTTGGGTCTTTTTGCGACTTTACAAATCCACAAAACAATTTTTTAAACACAGACCTGCTGATTTACCAACGATTTTTTCCTTCATCGTGGTAAATAAAGTCAAGTACTTTTAAGTGCTATTAACAGTTTTAAGGATACCGGTGTTCAAGATTCGAAGGCAGTTCTCTCGCGTACTGTGAAATTGAAGCGAACAACCCGAGCGCCTACGCTTCTTAATTTTATGTTATATCTGGATGATATTCAATATTTACACACATATTGATATATCAAATTTTATATAAGGCTTTAATTCGAGTAAAAGTGCAAACACTATCTCCTTGTATTTCTAAGCATATGCTATGTCATGACGACGTGTTGAAAACAATTCAAATTATATTGTTATGACACGCGAAGAGGACAATATAACGGTCCATCATTACGGACGTAAGCAATAGACGAAACGCTCCCGTTCAGTAGAACGGGAGCGGCAGCGATACTACGGAATTGTTCCACGAACCAACTTGTCAATGTTTGTACAGGAGCATATAAAATATACAAAAGTGGCCCTACGCTGGAGCCCTTAGCGGACAAACAAATACTGGGGAGGCGCTATCGACTATCGAATGGGTTAGAATTGTACATTGAAATATGTACCATCATCATTATCATTTCAGCCTATCAGAAGTCCACTGCTGAAATATGTATAAACTATTTTATTTTATATGAAAAGGCAAGAGAGCAAGGGGCTCACCCGGAGAATGTTGTGCTGCACACAAGATGCAGCCCGATCGACGGCATGTATTAGCGGCAGCAAAAGCCACCGCTTGGCTCTACCACGTATTTATTTTTTTCTGCATCCACAGGCTTGTTCCTTTTCAGCGGCTAGACGCACGTCTCTAACTTGTGCTGGTACGTATGTAGTTACATTTAATTGTTACGCGTTTGAGCCGCGCGCTTTCATAGAACCATATAGAGTAACTATAGAGCAGATTTTTTTTTTATTGGAAACGCGGCAAACGAGCAATCGGCTCACCTGATGGTAAGTGATTATCGTCGCCCGCGTACATCTGCAACACCAGAGGTGCTGCAGGTGCGTTGCCGGCCTTTTAGGGTATTTGGGAGATGGCAGGGAGAATGGGAGGGGGATGGGGAAGGGGAGTAGGCCTAAGTATAACAGAGAAGATGGTACCACAGTGTGGGGCGGGTGATCAGCGCACTTCACAGCGCGAGCCTCAAGCGTCACTTTGATATTAGCCTGTAGGTTCTCGAATGAATGCTTATTATGCACGCTATGTATTTCCTTTTTGGAGTTCATATTACTAAACGTCTGTCCGTCCGTACGTCCGCCCGCCAGTTCTACTTTTTAAGGGCTGTACCTCTTGAATTTGAAACTTGAATATGTGTTACTATGGCGGAAAAACGGACTAACAGTCCGTGCAACTATAGTACCAGAGCATTGACATGAACCCTGGAAATTAACATCGCAAGTGATGACTTTGAAAATATTTCTTTTGTAAAATAAATAATTCGGACAATTCTATGACATTCTTATCTCGCAAAGAACAGGAAAGAATAATGGTTAAAGTATATACCACAAATATTTTAATAGTTTTGGCTTGTACAAATAGTCTCAATAAAAATAGGACACTTGAGATGCTCCGGTCCGGACCACCGGGCACGCATTTTGTACCATTGGCACTAGTAGGTGAATTGGTACATAGCTCCTACAGTATCGTGGGGTCCTGGTAATATCTGTACACCATAACTGCGCAGAGAAATGGGGGGAGGCCCTCCCCCCTACCATTATCACTCGTATGAAAGTTGGTACATAGCTCCTACTGTATCGTGGGGACCTGGTAATATCTGTACACCATAACTGCGCAGAGAAATGGGGGGAGGCCCTCCCCCCTACCATTATCACTCGTATGAAAGTTGGTACATAGCTCCTACTGTATCGTGGGGACCTGGTAATATCTGTACACCATAACTGCGCAGAGAAATGGGGGGAGGCCCTCCCCCCTACCATTATCACTCGTATGAAAGTTGGTACATAGCTCCTACTGTATCGTGGGGACCTGGTAATATCTGTACACCAAAGCATAATATTGGTATTATAACTGCGCAGAGGAAGGGGGGGAGGCCCTCCCCCCTACCCTTATCACTCGTATGAAAGTTGGTACATAGCTCCTACTGTATCGTGGGGTCCTGGTAATATCTGTACACCAAAGCATAATATTGGTATCATAACTGCACAGAGAAAGGGAGGGAGGCCCTCTCCCGTACCATTATCACTCATATGAAAGTTGGTACATAGCTCCTACTGTACCATGTGATCCTGGTAATACCTGTAAAAATATTTACCTTACCGGTCCGGTCAACTGTGTGCGCGTCAAATGTGTCCCCCTAAATAAAGATATCCTTTAGGTTTTCGACGTTGTAAAATAAAAAAAAAACATGAACACTATAACAAAGTAATTACGCCCGTAAAATGTTGCGATGTAAAACAGTACTATATCGCTCACCAAAAAATTTATCTACGCCTCGACTATTACAAAATCGGAGTAATAATGAGTGTTAAAGTAGGCGTAATCTATTCGTTCACCACCAATTGCGATTCCGTATCGTGTACATACGTCGTGGCCGTCATAAAAACCTCCAGCTTTAAATCAAAAGCGTCGCATAAAATGCCCGTCCGGTATTTTTTCATTATTTTACATCACTCATAAAAGTATGTGACGACAAGGAGCCGGGACCGGGTCACGCGAGGTCCATCAAATTAAATTGTAGCGCATAAACTGTTCTAAATCCTAATCTGGACATAGTGCTGTGTACGACGCGAGTTATTAATTATGTTATAAAATAGTCATACCGAAATTAGCATGTTTATGCACGAGGCGACGGCGGCGGGGAGGCGTTTGTTCGGCAACGTACAGCGCCATCTATCGGTCAATATTGATAATGTAGGCGGGGTAATTACTATGTTCTGTAACAGATGTCATTGAGCTATTTATCTTTTGTTAATAACAAGAAAAGCGACATATTGTTACGCGGGTTTTATTCCGTTCAATCATGAGGTAATAATTTCTTAACAAGATATTGATAATATCTACGACACTAATATATCGTGGGTATGCTCTGACTCAGAAGCACTCACTCGTTTCCACCTACCTTCATTCGATGTCATGCTTATACGATGAAACAGGGGTCGCAGGAGCAATCGCAAATTCTGGTCTGATTGTGTTGTGTGTGTGTGTGTGTGTAAGTGGGATTCGTTCCCAGGATCCATGCTCCAGCAGCGTGGATCGCAAATCAATAAGCCAAGCGGACATGTGAATCGTTAGTCACTGCTGCTTCAATGACCTTTGATAAATGAAACGAGGCCGAACGAAGCGATGATGTGACCCGGGGGAACGTTTATACATTGGGATATAAAGCTCATATTATGAGTGATATATGATTACTTATATATATATTCACGCCTTGTTCCCAACGGGGTAGGCAGAGACTATCACCTTCCACTTGCTACGTTCCTAACATCCGGCTTTCGCTTCTTCCACTTTCATCGATCTATGATCATTTCATATTATGATTGAACTTAAATAATAATATATCGAAAGATCACACGCGTCATCCAGTCCCAAATCAGGATTTGTATGTGTTGGTAACTGAAAGGCAAAATATCTACATAGAGATAAATAATCAAATATATACATTGCACTCATTAAAAAAATATTTTCCACTAAGAGTTATTCGAACTGGCAACCCTAAGCTTCGACTATAGGTCCGTCATCTGAGTCAGGCGGGTAACGCCGAAGTACTTTATATAGTAACAGAAAACAATCGACCGACTAATTATTTACCGTCTTCATAAAACACATTGTTCAAAAGAATTCCACAACAATGGCGGACGTCGACAAATATGTGATTCCTCGAAACTTAGAATACCAACAGCGTATAATAAAGTCTTTTATAAATACTCACGACAAATATTGATGTTCCTGGCATGAGGCGGGCCGTGTGAATGCACTAGCGGCTAACAAACGGACGCCTTGATTTTAATTATATATATATATATATATACATGTATACAATACTACAATGTAGCCAGATGGCTCGGTGGAGTACCTTAAGTTAGTATGTCAGTTGAAGACGATGTTCGTGCAATATTCGTGAATGAATGCACCGTGGTAGTTAATATATTTAATTAAGTTTGGCGCAGAGAGTGAGAGCAGTTCACTCGACGGTAGTCGCTGCATCCCATAAAAAATTGAAAGTCATCCTTGATTAAGAAACGAAACCACGACGACTTGTTCACCATTGTGAAATATTTTAGTGGGCCGGCGAAGCAACTAATAGGAAGGAATATTTATCTATCTCATTCTATTGCTCTATATGTCTAAAAAGGAATGCCGATGAGAATCTATCGGCGTCCGACAGATGGCGGATAAATCAATCTGAAAATGTTTCCTAGGTGAAAACGGACAGGACACGAGTTGGGTCTAATGAGGGAGAATGAATAATGAAAGAAAGAAACATTGTTTGTCGCGAACAAAAAGAAAGAACTAGTCTACAATATTTGAATAAGACAAAGAAAAAGAGAGGGAGTACTGGTAAGGTTGAGGTTCTCTGGCTAGAATTCGTCAGGGCCGGTAACAACAGTGTAACAAATGTCGTGTTATAGTTCGTAATGTATAGAGAAGAGATTCCCAAAGTATTTTGAGCAAGATACCCCTTTTCCAAAATGAACTGATACCTCAGCCCCCCCCATAGCCAAATTACTTTCTCTAGTTTCTTTTCCTATTGATACAGAATACTTACCAATTTAAAAACTTTGCTGTCGGTGAGTGAACTTAACTTAAAGTGGTCGATATCGATCCCAAGGTGTCGAACACTTTGGGAATGCCTGGTATAGACAGTCGGTAGCTGTAAACACGAGCAGTGACGTGTTCCCCATTGACAGATTCTCTGGCTAGGCAATCACAGAGCCGATACAATTGCTGGCTGTGATGCCTTCAATCCAAGTGTCCATGGGCTGCAGTAGCCTCTTACAGCCAAGCGGACCGTTAGCATGTGCAATCTAAAACATTTTTATATTATTTGGTATATTTAAAATCTATGGTAGAGTCGGGAGAGGAAGACCTAGACGAACATTTCACGATCAAATCGGAGACGTTCTGAAAAAAGGCCAGGTCAATAGTACTCTAAACCAACGAGCATGCATGCGAAGATTGATGAAAGTGGAAGAAGCGAAAGACGTATCACAGGACCGTGGCAAGTGGAAGAATATTGTCTCTGTCTATCCCGTTGGGAACAAGGTGTGAATATATACATATAAAATCTATTAAAACCAAAAAGAATCAACCACTGAGTTTCTATCGTCTGTTTCATCTTCCTCAGAACTAAAATAAACATCTTTATTCATTGCCTTAGGAACATAATTTTCACTTCTTAAGTCATACCTTTTATTTTTAATTTTCCACGGTTTCCTAATAAGTATATTCTGACGGTGATCTACGTCCTTTTTGTTTTTTAATTAATATTTTCATTATTACAATACACCATTTACAAAAGATTGGGCACGTTCAACACATTCCCATAGATTATAATCATCCCTGTATTCGTATATTATATATAAATATCTATATATTTTCGTAGTCTTTTTTTTTTTAAAAACTTATTGGTTGGAATACTCCGCTCACAGACTGGGATTTTGTTGCACGGCCGTATAATTGAACCTCATTACGAAACGGAGGTGCATTGTAGAAGAAGAAAAAAAAAACAATTGACGAACGTAATTTGAATTTCTTACGTCAAACGGAGAATTTTCATTTAATAAAGGGATCATTTAATTAGCAAGCATTAATGATACCAGAGGTGTTTCTCTTCACCCCGCCCTTGCATCGAGAGCGGACTGAATATATTGACTTTACTATCAAGCATCGGGGGTGTGCAGACCAGCGGGAAGTCGAGGGCCATAGAGATCCTACTGATATAGTGGGACAACACATCAACATAGTTGAAAGCGTGCGTCCATATACGCTGACTTGAAACCGATGGCAGCCATTGCAGATGGGGAAAAAAAAACGCGCGAACAGAACAAATAAACACCGATAAAAGGTCACATCTTTCCAATTGGCGGAATGATAATTAATGGCGAGATATCAACGGATATGTTATGTGTTGTACAATACAAGTGACCGCCCGGTTTCGCCTTACGGTCGTTCACTTATATAAATATACAAAATGTGTTGAAAAACCAGTACATAAGATGCTGGGCAAAGGCCTCCTATTAAAAATTTTTGTGGGAGTTTCGGTGCCGGGAAGCGTCCGTCTCGCTGCTCCGGCGTTCAAATATTTTTATTTAATTAATTTCTCAGACATGCAGGTTTCCTTCCGCGATGTTCTCCTACACCATCGAGCACGTGGTGAATTCAATTGGGAACGCCACTGGGCCACCATGGCTCACGGCTCTCGGTGCCACTGCTGACGACAAGAGTCCAGATAGTATTAACGATAGTTGCTGCTGTTTTCGAGTCATAGACAATTTTTTTTTTTTTTGGAAAGGCTGCAAACGAGCAATTCGGTTCGGTTCACCTGAAGCAGAACACGCATCCACTTCACGTAGTTATTCGCAACGATGTCGCCTTTAGCCGACCGTATGTTACATCACGAATCTGTTAGGAACTGGGCGAGTTCTAAAAGCCAACAAGCTCTACGCTGAATAGCGTAATGAATTAAAGACACAAGGACAGTCAATGTTTTATTGTGTACAAATGAGTCACGTTTAATAGTCAATGACACGTTGAGCGTACATCACGACTAATCAAATCAGTTGGCAAACAAGGGGCAACGATGTTACGGTGATGCATTAGTAATACAACTTAATGGAATGTCACGGACAGGAAGTCGGTCTTGGAAGATATTAATACATTTAAAATAACAATTAGCGGACACGGATGTGCTTCATCATGTCGTTCAATGTTGAACACGGGCCTGTCCGAGAAAGAGACAGCAGAAGCCGGCTTTAATTCTGTATATTCTCTGAAGGTTCGCCTGCACATGCTGGGCGAGCGGGCTGGTGAACCCTGCGACGGCACCTGTCGCTCTGGTGATGGAGATGCTTTTGTTCACTAGTTTTTGAGATATGGGTTCTTTACACGCTTTATGATATGTGGTGGCAAAGGGCGGACCTAATTCCAATTGGCATTCTCTGCCAGTCAACCCATGGGTTGGTGAGATAGCCGTAGCAGGTGTATTTATTTAACTTTATAAATTAGACTAACTAACAAAACTTAATCTTAAAATGACTATAAACAAATGTAATTAAATAAATGTATAAAAATATAAAATAATATATATGATATACATAATAATATACTATTATATATGTAGATAGATAAATAAATATAAATAAGATGCATAACAATAATAATTAAATAAGTCTATTTAAATTTAAAAGATGTTCTCTAACTGATTTTTTAAAAGAGTTCCTGCTTGCCGATTTCTTTAGTTATCGGGCAGGGAGTTCCGGAGCAGTATAGTCTGAACCTTAAAAGAGTTGTGTGGTGTTGTGGAATACTAATCTTAAGATTAGATGAAGATCGAAGCTATCTGTCGTGCGTCAAGAAAAAGTAACAAAATGTTTCTTAAAGATACGCCAGGGAATTTACATCATTAAGGATGGAATGGAGGCATTATTTCGCCGGGAGCTCGCTTGTTAGCTTGTGGTTGTTGCTTTGGAGAGAAAAAATTATCGTTTGCCTCAACTTACAGTTACACCACATGTGTGACGTAATATAACGTATGTTATATAATTAACGATTATAAATACGCCATCTTCTCTCTAAAATCTTCGCAGCGAATCAATACGCATCCCTCTCAGATCCGTTGCCGATGAATGCGCCGATCAAGTTCGTTTCCTTTAGAAATTTTATAAACATTTCGCATAGACGAAAATTGCATCGGAGTTTAATTAAATAAATGGATCGATTGGAACGGTCTACGAGGTATAGACAAAAATAATAGGAGGCTCGAACACGCATACTCCTTACGCGCATGCAATCGACACTAACATAAAATTGTTCAGCGCACGACGCTATATAATCTATGGATGTGTCATGGCGTGTCAATGGTGAGAATGGTTTGTTTGTTCGAAGTTAACGGTTGGTGTAAGAGGCGTCTAACCTCGGTTTCATTCGAGGCGAGGCAAAACTTTAACTGTCACCCCTCCCATTAAGTGGCCTTGATTTTGACAGAGTGAAGTCGTGGCTGCGGGCGAGAAGATCGTGGAAGGACATGCTGTCTGTGCTAAGCGAAAATCGTTGTTCACATAAGAATTGTCAAACTAGCGTAGTTCCACCAAAAACCGTAAATTCTCGTGGCGCTAGTGAACAAAGTTAGAGAAATACGAGAATGTGTAGATTTTGTAGTTTAGATTATCTTCTTTTTGTGAGAGAGGCGACAAACGAGCAATAAGGTGAAGCCTGATGGTAAGTGATTAACGTCGCCCACGTACATCTACAACACCAGAGGAACTACAGGTGGCATTGCAGGCCTTTAAGGGTATTTGAGAGATGGGAGAGAGGATAAGAAGAGACTCACTCACCGAACGAAACGCAGAAACACAAGATGCCTCTACTTCACGCCGGTATTCTGTGAGGTACTGGTATTAACCCGGTCGAGCCGGCCCATTCGACCAGCAGCTAAAGCCGCCGCTTGGCTCTACCGATCTCTCCGATGTTGCATTTCTACGTGGGCGACGGTAATCGCTTACCATCAGGCCACTCGCTTGCTCGTTTGCTCCCTTTCCCGTATAAAAAAAAAACCCTGACCAGTCTCCACGTAACGTTGACAACTGACTATAGTCGTAGTTCGCAAGTTGCCGCCGCGGTCGTCGAGATAGGCCAGGGGGGCGACCGCAGTGGTCATAGACCTCCGTATGCCGCATCCATACAATGAGTAACATCGATGCTGGCGATATTTCATACTTCCCGGATTTTAGCAAGTGTCGATATGACATGCGGTTAATTGGAAAGGGGCGACGTACAGCTCGCGGCCCGTCATGTTCCACGGGCAAGTGTTACGTCCGATTAAGTTTTATTTTTTTTGTCATACGCCGAGCAAGACAATAATTGGAAACGAACGCGGGAGATGGAGTAGCGCGTGACGTCACGTCGGGACCTCGGGACCAATGGATCCGTCGTATAATTGGACCTTAAATGAGTTCAATGAATTGAAATTAAACGCAGCTACGCTCTCATGTTACATTTAGATATTTAAACTAAAGCTTAATTTAAAAAAAAAAGGTAGCTGATTTGGTCCATGTTGGAGTAAATAAAGAGAATCCGTTTCAATCATTGACGTTGTTAATTTATTTACAATGAAATAACAAATAGCATCTTGGATAGATAGATCTAACAGTGGTTAATCCACGAATTACGGTTTGATCTGCTTGGAGACCAAGCCCCACACTAACTCACCTCACTCCTTACTCACCAGACAACCCAAACCCCGGCGACTTTTTTGGTTCCCCAATATGAAAATTGCGCTCGGATTACAGAGATTTTCGTCAAATAAGGATTCGTAAGCAATTATTTCGCAGAGAAAGACGCCGAGTACCGTTTCAACAGGTAAAATAAGATGGTAGCATCGCTGAGTGAAATTTTTTGATATAAAATATAAAAAATTTATTTAAACAGAAAAGTAGGAATCTTTTCAGACCACTCGAGTATAAATAGTAATCGAATGTACCACATTGAAGTCCTGAAATGTCCTAAGACGCTCCGTACCGAACCGGAGCCTTTGATCGGCGGTACCAAAAGCTAGCATGTCAAACAGCTCTTCAATCCAGCAATATCTTGTCACAACATAGCCATAGAGAATGTGTTAGTCGAATGCGTTGAAACGGAATTCGATGTTATTGCTTAGATAATACAAAACGGGAAATTGTACGCACGATATGACGACGTGGTTGTATTTTGTAACGCGTGTGAAAAGTGCTTTGTATGATCCTTAACGAATTGTGCCGCGGTAGCCTTGTGGTAAGAATGCACGCTTTAGTTTCACAGAGCGCGAGTGACCCGGTGCCGTCGGCGCTAAAATTAGCAATGGCCATTTTAAGTTCCGGGCATTCACCACGTGCTCGGCGGTGAAAGGAAAACATCGCGAGGAAACCTGCATTATTTATAGTAAAAAAAAAAAAATCGAGATTATGCGAACCCGGCACCGGTGCTGCGTGGCGGGCCCTTCCTGACTCCAAAACCCTGTCAGATATTTGAGAAGGAGGCCATTTGTCATTGCCCAGCAGCGGGCACTTACAGGCTGCCATTTTACTTTAACGAATTATAGACATATATAGACGACACTGTAAGGCTCATACCGCTATCCCGGGCGCCGCGATTGGGTAGGCGCTTCTTGAAGTATTAGTAGCCGTAATGCGCGCACTTGAGGCAGCGGTACACCGGAAGTGCGCGAGGAAACTTCGAACGGGCCGGCTCGACCGGGTTATCGTTTGCTTCTGCGTTTCGTTCCGGAGGTAACGGGAGGTCCAATCCCTCTCCTCATCCCCCCTCCCATCTCCCAAATACCCTTAAAGGCCGGCAACGCACCTGCAGCCCCTTTGGTGTTATAGATGTACGTCGGCGACGGTAATCACTTACCATCAGGTGAGCCGCTTGCATGTTTGCCGCCTATTCCATAAAAAAGAAATGCATGCTGTTAATATAGATAATTCTGAGTTGCCTGGAAGAAATCGATTCTTAGCGATAAGGCCGCCTAATTGTTCATTTATTTTGCTTATCTAAATACCCTTTGTTGTTAAGTGTAATGGTGTACAATAAAGTATATTTCATTCGTTCACTCATTTCTTTCATACATTTCATTCGATCATTTCGTTCATAGATGTCTTCTCTGGTATTGTTTGTCTGATGTTCTTTCCAAAATTAAACTTTATTCACGATTTAGAATTCGCTAGGATTGCATTTGTATAATTTATACATTCGAATATTTTTCATACACACTGAATCATAACAATGTCGACGTAACTATTTACAACGCACATGGCCAAAATTCATAACAGCTCTGTTAATCTTTGTTTACCCGACAAATGGGGAAAAAAAAGTGGGTAAAATTCATTACGTGTTGTGCTGTAAAACATTAATGAGTCGAGTCGATATTGAATTCGATGCACGAACTCGTTACATCGGCGTGTTTACAGTCATTAACTAGACGATCAAAAGCTCCAAACGCGCTAAATGATAGTTCTGCGTATTGATCTTGCGTTCGGAAGCAAATTTCAATTAGCAACGGAAAACATGAAATAATTCCTTGTCTATGTCCGCCTTCGTCGCGCGCAGCGCTCGCCCCGCCTAGACTTTAACAATTTCATTCCATAAAGCATTTTAATGGAAAATCGATGGTATAATTCAATTACACGGCACGGGAACTCTACAAGACCACCTTTTCTTTCCACTTGAAAAAGAAAACAATGTCGTTTCCGTTGAAAGATGATAAAAAGTAGCGTAATCATATTTTCAACGACTCATTTGCTAAATGGGTTAAGCCGTAACGTCTCATTTTGTGTTGCCAGATACAGTGCGGTAAAATATTTTCGAAACTATATTATTGCCCGCAACTGAAGAATGTCTCAATCCGTGTTAGTTCGTAATGTTCATTTTTCTTTTGACGATTTACAAATTCAGTATGTAAAATTGTTAATTTTCCCTTAAAACGGGAAAATCACACTGCGCCGTTCCCGATGTCCTCGACAATAGTGCCTTCAATTTCGCAGACCCGGGAACGCTTTTATCGACTGCGGGCCTTGACAAAAAAAAGGCGCCCTGCATTTCTTTGATGTTGTCCATACGCAAACGCTGTGCAAAAGGTAAGTGTGCGCACTTTATCACGGCTGCAGACTGGAATTTCAGTATGGCAATGTCGAATGAATATTTGCCTTTATCGGACGTTAAATGGTAAATTCGTCGCGCTCGGCGAAGTGCTGCTTTCGTGTCAAATGGTGGGAGAGAGGATCGTCAGGATACGTAGGAGAGATTTGGAGTACATCACTTGCAGGATATTAGAGAAGACGCACGTCAATGCCGCTTCTGTCAATTATAAGGGTTATGTAGGTAATAACAATTTTGTTTTTTTTTACAGGCAAAAGAGCGAGCGGCACACATGATAGAAAGTGATTATCCAGTCACACGAAAATCCAAAACACCAAAGGTGCTGGTGGTCTTTTCTTGAAGTAGAGTCGTAACTATTGGAAAATACCACATGCGACAATAGACTTCACGAATGCACGCGTATTTAATTTACGTGCAATTGTTTTTTTTCCCCGTACATATCAGGCATTAAGTCCGCCGTGTAAGCTGTAAACAATAAAGTTTTTGTCTTGAAAAAAAAAAAGAATCGCAATCTTATTACTACTGCTGCATTACACTGCCCATTTAAACGGAAAGGGAGCCCGCCTTTGAGGACGTTGCGTTATATTTCTTAGACTTCAAATATTACGCTCAGACCGACAAGAAGCGCGAGCAGTTTTTCAACTCAGTGCGCAGTGAAAAATGCTATGTTTCGTTTGGTACTTGTAATAGTGATTACTTTCAACTTGTTCGGAATGATTGACAAAGCGAACTGTAATGAAACGGGAAATGGAATTTAATAACAAAGGTTCCGTAGAGACCCGCGAATAAGTTTACACAGAAATTGTTCAAGCCGGACAACTAAAACCCACGGAATGAATGTCCAAGCGAACTGTAATGAAACGGCGAAGTGGAATTTAATAATAAAGATTCCGTTAGAAACCCGCGTGGAAGTTTACACAGAGATTGATCATGCTGAACAACTGAAATCTAGAGGCACCAATGTCAAATGTCAAATTGAATTTGCTCTTTCGACCGATTGCAGACAAAGCAAATGAAATTGATATTTAATAACTAGCTACTTAGAAAGGAAGTAAGAAAGCAAATACGTTCATTTTCTAAGAAATGGACGCACACAAAAGTACATGTAAAAACAAAAAATGAAAAAAGTATGAAATTGTACGCCGCATTTCCTAAAAACGAGATAGGCCTACCCGTCATTGGGTGTTTAATTTTTTTAAAAGCAAATCGACGACAGTGTACACATAAATATCAGCCACCTACGCCCGACGCAGGTGAACACCTTTTTATAGAAGTGGATCTTTATCATAGTAAAGTCCTGCTTGGTGTGTATTACTGTCCTTCTTCTCGTTTTGACTTTGTCACTTCATTCGAAAATATCCCAGAAAATGTATCCCCTTCTTACTCACACACCATTATTATGGGCGATTTTAATACATGTCTGCTCAAACAAGACTCTCGTTGATCACAAGTCCACTGCTAAACATAGGCCTACCCCAAATATTGCTACGAAGCTCGGTCCTGGGCCACCTGCGTCCATCTACTTCCCGCAACACTGCGCAGGTCGTCACTCCATCTTGTGGGGGGTCGTCCCACACTGCGTTTGCCTGTACGTGGCTGCCACTCGAGAACCTTTCTTCCCTCACGGTTGTCAGTTCGACAACGGTTGTTGGGGAACAGACTCTCGTTCTAGTTCCCTTAAATCAATTGTAGATTTGGTTAATCTCACCGTTCTACCTTTAAATGCTACTCATAATTTTCTAAATGCCATTCCTTCACTTCTTGACCTTATTTTTGTGTCTTCCTTCGAACTTGTTACTAAGTTTAGCCAATGCTCAGCTGATGCCTTTTCTTACTTATGTTGATCTTATTTATGTTTCGAACAAAATAGGTCCTCCTGAAATTAAGTCCAAATTTCTGCAACGCAATTTTGGTGAAACAAACATCGATAAACTTCGCAAAGATGTTTCAAACATTGATTGGTTGCGCTCTTTTAGTAGCCGAATCAATCGATGAGAAAGTCCAATTCTTACATCTAATTTAAAGAACCTTTATGACAGGCATGCTCCAGTACGTGCCGTAAAAATGAAACAACTCTCTTCACCTTGGCTCACTAAGGAAATAAAAACAATTTTAAATAGATAAGCTGCAGCAATATCTAAATATAAATGTAAGCCTACCGACAAAACCTGGCAAAAATACGCTGCTATTCGAAATTACTGCAGTGAGGTGTGTAGGGATGCTCAACGCCATCACATTCATGCAATGGTACAAAATGGAGACTCAGCAAAAGTCTGGAACTTTCTGAAATCTCGGGGAAAAATTCTCGGGTTGGAAAGTCATGTAATAATAAACTCTCTAGAGATTTAAATATTGATTCCTTGAATCATCACTTCTGTGCTTCATCCAACTCTAATAGGGCTTCAAGAAATAAATACTCTAAATTATCTTACTTCTCTACCTACTCCGGATTATTCGCCTTTTGTTTTTAATCAATTCTCTGCTTGTGATGTTAAGAAAGGTTTTATCCATTACTTCTAATGCCGTTGGCAACGACTGTATCAGCCGTAATATGGTCCTTCCAATCATTGACTTTCTTATTCCCGTTCTCTGGCATATCCTGAATTTCTCTGTCTCTTCTGGTGTGTTTCCATCAACATGGAAAGATAGAGCAAGGAGTATGGTCTTAAGGTCAACCATTAAAGAGCCAAGTTATAATAATCGGCAGCTGGAAATTAATAGGTAAATCTAATTTGCGTACGGCTCCCCAAGTTATTTTTGATGGAAGTGTAATCTGCATTAGTGATAAATTTAATAACTTGATTGTTATCATAGATAAATAATTTTCATGTGGACGTCAATTGCAAGAAGTAACTAGGAAACTTTTTGCATCAGCCGCATCTTTGAGAAGATTACGGAATTTTCTTCCTACTGCCACTAAGATTGCGCTTGCACAGTCTCTTCTCCTGCGAATTATTGATGATGCAAATTTCAGCTATCTTGATCTATCTGAAATGCAACTTGAGAGACTCCAAAACTTTTGTATAAGATTCGTATTTGGTCTACGCAAGTATGATCATGTTTTTCGTACTAAGCTCAAGTGGCTACCTATTCGCCTTCGCCGAATGCTCACAGTCTTTTTCTTCCATATAATAATGTGTTGTATAACCCTTCTTGCCCTTCATATCTTGAGCAACGTTTTGAATTCCATCATGGTCCTCATTTAAGGTTACTGAGGTCATCGGAGAATTTGAAATTAAGAATGGCAGTTCATAGCATTAAATTTTTGGACAGATCATTCTCTGTACAAGCTGTCCGTCTTTGGAATTCGTTTTTAGAATTCGTTCACCGCTATCGGAGGACAATCAACTATCTTTGTAACTTCGTTTAATTAGAAAAAGACAATTACCAAAGACAATTTTACACGGGAAAACAGACGTGACCACAAACCGCGTAATCTATGTGACGTAGATAAATATTTACACACGGCCTCTTCTGTTTCCCGTCTGCAATTCACTTAGTGCATCGTGTGCGATTTAAACTTAATACTGGAGATACATATAAAAAATCTTCTAGAATTATAATCATAAAATTATTTTACTATTTACCAATTCATCAAACAAACATTACAACTTAATTGTGTATGTGGTCACTCTTACACAGAGCCAAAAAAATTAAAACTCGTGTAAAGGATCATACAGCTAATGTAAAACAACTTCGCTCTGAGAAGTCTGCAGTCTGTGAGCATATTCTGAATCGCCCCCCTCCGCGTTGCACACGAGACCTATAATCCTGGTCACCGAACAAACATCACCGATTCGCGAGACATCATGAATTCAATAGAGACGATGGCTAATTTTATTTATCACAGGGTCTCACAAAGCACACCACCGCACAGTCTCAAGACACCGTGAGCTCACTCTGCGTAGATCGGACCAAAATTAAAAATGAAAAAGCTGTCGGAAGCCCGGGTTGACGACGACATCAGGATGTCCAACACCATAGTGCCCCCGTGGCCATGCGTGCTGTACAAACGCCGAAACGTCTGTAATTTAAAAAGGTGAAAATAAAATGAAATTATTAATTTCATTCGAGAATCACCCTTTTAGAAATCCTTACTTTTTATTAATAAAAATAGTAAAGCAATTCTGCTGGGCAAATAACTCCTCTCAACTTCTGTAAGTGTACTAGAGCCGGCGAGAGCCCGAGAAAATATGTTTTATCGATTTCCTTCACCGTCTGGCAAATTAAAGTCAAAATTGCAATTAAAGTTTAAGCGATGCCGTGAATTCAACTCAGTTCACTGGCGTACAATGAATCTTTAAGCGAGTGACTATTAGGGAAGACAAATAAAATGGAAGTCGCCAAAGAACACGTATAATGAACAACTAGACATATGCCGAGTGTAGTACGGTTTGAAGTGGTTTTTGCGGCGCTTTTACACGGCAGAGGCCGCGGGTGCGCTTTTGACAGACGATAACTGTGCAGCGCCACTGTGTACAAATGTTAATATCGCTGCTGCGGACCGCTCCAGTGGGACCTCGAGCCGGGGACGTGGAGCCACGAAGCATCTATGCGGAGGAGGCATTTGATGTTAAACATTTTTTTTTTTAGTTTTCAACATAATAAGCCATACTGGGTTGATCAGGAGTTAATTTGAGTCCTTTCAAGCCTATTCTTGGCCAGAAATTATTTATGACTCATGTGACAGGTGATGAGACTGAGGCCGTATTTAAGTTCAAGCCTACGATACAAATCGTTCATAACTCATTGGTGCGAGAACTCTTCACAGGGGTTCGGACTCTAGTCTCCTGTGACCTCGAGTGCATTTTTAGTTTAACAATGGCTAAAATGTCATTTAAAATCACTTAAAATTGCTACTAATAATTTTGGTGGTGTTGGCAGCGGTGATTTCGTAACGAGTAATCGTGTCCAATCAAATGAACGTTCCCCGGAACCGCCCCCGAACCGCCCCAGAACTATCGTGACGTTTGTTATTATAAATATATATATATTATAATAAAAAAAATATATTAAGACCAGTAAATTCTATAGCACTGTTGTCACTCAGTTCGTCAATTTTTATTGAGAAAACACATCAGAAGTTTACAAACATAACTCAAACAACAAGTTTTCGTACGTTGTAGAGCCAAGCGAAGGGTTAGGCTACTGCACGAATGAGCTGGTTCGTCCGTGGTAGTATCACAGCTTCGTCGAATACCGTGAAGTGGAATCCCCTTCCTTCTACCTCCCTCTTCCTCTTCTTGAGATACAGATCTCACCCCTCCGCAAATATCCTTATATACTTTCATTGATATCGACTTTATCTGGCATAAATTATATTCATGTGACAGATGCATAAATGCAAATGCCGTATCCGTGGTGCAGACCCTGTCCGCGTCCGCATTGTTTCATGTTCGCTCCGCCGTCGACTTTTGTTCTCTTTGTGACGGGTTCACGTTATTATTAAAAACAATAAATCGCTGAGGGCGCCACCTACCACTATTGCTTCGCTTTCACTTCACAATACCAACCCCCCCTCCTCCCCCACTCCCATCCCAACGAGACCGTTGTATAATTATCGGGGAGGAACACACAACGATTGTTTTTAAGACTGCTCTTCGACGTACGTGTCAAAGTAGCGAATTTAATTCTTTACGATCAATCTCATGGTCTTAATTCCTGAACTGCTGGCATTCGACGATTGCCCAGATATCAATTTCGCAAGATACATTGTAACGATTTAAAACCAGCACTCAGCTCGTCCCGGTCGCGATGCATACATGAGCCACGCTCGAACACCTCCACAAACACACAAGCAGCGGCTGAGATACCCGGAGAGAGACCCGGACCGGTACCAGGACTAAAGCTGACCCACTTGTAAATACTTTAACTCGGCACATAAAATCAGCACTCAGCTCGTCCCGGTCGCGATGCATACATGAGCCACGCTCGAACACCTCCACAAACACACAAGCAGCGGCTGAGATACCCGGAGAGAGACCCGGACCGGTACCAGGACTAAAGCTGACCCACTTGTAAATACTTTAACTCGGCACATAAAATTGTAATTATCTAACAATCCAGCGGTGCCAACACCAGGAATCGTATTTCGCTCCCGCACTTTGTAATCTATACCAAACCCTCGAGTTATCCCGATTCACTTTATTACTTATGAATATTAATATTTCAATATAAATTTTTTCATTAATTTAAATTAAGATCCTTGAAACACTTATACAAGTGTAATATAAGTGAAGAATCATTGTACACAAATAGAATTTTAAATACAAACCTTTTTACTTGTTTTGTATTTGTTCAATCACCCAATTAAAAAGTTACTGGTTCTTTAATTAACTTGAGAATGTTTACTGTTTAAAGTAAGGATCTTTGTTGTTGATCATTATGGCATCGGGAGATGCGTGAAATTAAAAATTGTAATTACACTTTTATTATCTGTGAGGACTAGATTGGAAGCGGCGCCTTGGCGCCATCTTTATTTATAGCAATGAAAAAAAAAACAATAGATAAAGGTTTTGTTACAAATTCTGCATGCATGCCCTTTTACCGTTTCGATTTATTTCAAAACTTAATTATTTTAACGTAAGATCGGTACTAACTAGAATAGTAACTATAAAAACTTTTGTTGCAACTAGTGGGTCCTACACAGCTGTGAAGACGTTGCACCCCGAGCAGGAACAGAAAGAGTATTGGTTGCCGGTAGGAAGTGTTTGATAAACCGTGGCTCGAGATCAAGCTCTAAACGTGACACGGCTTAGGCGTAGGAGCTCTGTCGCTTCCATGCTCTGTGAAACGTTTAAATAAATAGAGGCTTAAGATTGAAAGGAAAAAGAAAGGCTTTCATTGTGATGTCATAAACCTTACCTCGTAACAATATTATCATGATATAATGATTTCTCCTATTTACTCGAACACTAAGTATTTGAAACACGGATTTTATTGCGTTTAATCTCGTTTTTATATTCCCGACGTTTCGATTGCTTTACAGCAGCCGTGGTCACGGGGGAACTGAGGTGTTAGACGTCCAGTTGTCATAGTTAATTCGGGCTACCTTCAGCTTTTATTTTTTAATTTTGGTTCGATCGACGCATAATGTACAGACAGTATTTTTTTTTTTTTTGGAAATGGCGACAAACGAGCAAGCGGCTCACCTGATGGTAAGTGATTACCGTCGCCCACGTACATCTGCAACACACAGAGGTGCTGCTGGTGCGTAAGATTTTTATCACATATTTGTATTTATAAAAACTCTTCCTGTTCAGGTTTTCCCAAATTTTCACTTGATTTCACTGTAAGTCGTTTAATTTTGGGATAAAATGATTCATCTTAATCAGTTTAGAAATGTCCGAGTAATCGACGAACATACATTAAAACCCCATTCCGACTACACACAGCACTTACTCTACTTACTAACGTAACTCTAAGGGTTAGGTAGGAACAACGGATCTCTATCTTAATACGATCCAGCTTTGCCATTCCTGGAAATAAAACGTGGCGAACCACGAACCACGAAGGTGGCAGCGGCGTGTAAAGGGTTTCAAGTTTGAGTAGGACACGCGCACCGATGGTTCCGTATATCAGGGTTATACATTTACCAAAAAAAAATTCAGACAATTCGGGACCCTTCTCACACTTGGCCGGTTTGTATTATTAGTTGTTTTACTGTACAGTTCGCACTATTGACGTGTTTCTTGTATGGGGACTATTTTTCCTTTCAGTGTTTTTTTTTTCATTTGTAGGATTATCCACCTTTACAACAGTCTACCTATTACAGTTGAACGATAATATAACGTTTTCAAGATGGAGTTACCTTTTCAATAGGAGCTAGCTAGGGTCAGCCCTGCCTTATGCCTTTTAAGGGAATGCAGGCCAATAGTAGATGAAATTGTCCAGTCTTTTCCTGATCATGAAGTACACACAGATCTACACATAAGTATAGATTTGTGACTGACAATCGTAAATATAACGTGCAACGAATTGCACATTACCCACACAGGTTTACGGGATCGCGCCGTAAATAGATAACACTCACAAAACGTAATAAATTAATACTTCCAGCCATTTGTACAGAAATGTGCGAAAAATTGCGCGTGCAAGCGCCCTCTGCCGGGAGCCCGTTCGTTGCTTAAAATACGCAATTACTAATATTAACACCGGGGGATCGCGTGGATGAAACTGTTAATCTACTTAATTAAGTTAAACCAATCGTGAAAAAAACAGAATTTGTCTCGGTAATGTATTATTTAATGCGGTGAGCAATCGGATCGCAGTGGGAGCACGACGGAGAAGGCAATGTTGCCGCGCGGGTAATGGAATCAACTTATTAAGTTCTGCCAATGAGTTTGTAAATATTTTTACTAGTACACGTAAATATAAAATCAAAACTATATTCAAATGTGTGGAGGCTCATTGATAGGTTTAGAAAAAATATATATATAACCAGAGTTCATAATTATCTAATAATTCGAATAAAACAAAAGCTCTTTTTGTCATGACTAATAGTTTAATGACCTCCGCACATGTGACGACCTCCCAAGATTCTTGGGGGGCGGGGGGTGGACAGACAAAAAGGACTTTGACCTGGGTGTCGTTGGACTAATTAACCAGTAATGGAATTATATATATACAGATATCTTGATGCGAAAGTAACAAAAACTAAAGTATATCCTGTGACTGCACTATTCTACGCATATAGTTGATATTTTTAGTATGATTTATATTTCGGCCAATTCGGATGAACCAGGTGCCACAGCTTCTTCCATTATCAACAGGGTGCATCGTGTGCGCTTTTGGTTTTGGAAAAATCTGCTACATTCGCCCTCTGAAGAACGTCTAGATTTAAAATGATTTTCTCCAATAAAATCTTTGTAAAAACAATCAATTGTCCGCAATTTATTAGTCTATTCTAAAATAAAATTCCAAGCCGATATAGTCTGGATTTTTTTTTAAATAATTCTCTTTCCAGCACCGCATCGAAGAGAAGTGCTGGATCGCAGCTCATCGATTCCTCGTCCATGTAACCTCTGGTAGTCTTCATTATGTTCTGGACGTAAACATACATTGTATTCATGGTTTCAGAAAAAATACAGAGGTCCTGATTAATTTTCTATACCCGACTATAATTTTTTTAATTTTTATTTTACTGGCTCACATCGTTTCAATCAACATTAATTTTGTTTTTACATTCAATGTTTAATTAATAATCAGTACGGAAAGCTACTAAGCAAGCTCTGTAAGTGTTTAAGTTTAAATTGCCGGAGCTATGATGTTAATATCATGTGACATTGTTACAATTGGCGATAGATCAAAATAAAAAAAATTAACAATAGATGATTAAGGGAGCCTTGGTACCCATCATAGAGCGCGAGTGACCTGGGTTCGGATCCACAGTAGCCGGCACCGCTGTATAAACCACGTGCTCGGCGGTGAAGGAAAACATCGTGAGGAATCCTGCATGTCTGAGAAATAATAAAAAGTATTATTTCGAGGATATGTGAAGCCCATCAACCAGCACAGGAGCAGAGTGGCGGGCCATGCTCGGCTCCAAAACCCTCTCAGATATTTGAGAAGTAAGTCTTTGCCCCGGAGTGTTCACTTACAGGTTGCTGCTTTAATTTATTTTTAGATGATTAAAAAGTATATTCGACGCGACAAGTTTATAATCAAGTTGCCTGAATGGGGTCTAATAATTCACTTGTCCGTAATTTTATACACCGTGCATATACTTAACGTTTACTGGTCCGGTTTGTCTGTTCATAATTTGCACGTTGCAATCGCGATCTGTGGTCTATAAGACTGTAATCAAAAGTGAAAGTAATCATTTATGTCGGTTAATTAACATCATGGTGGCGGACTGAGATATCAACTGTCCTAACTCATCACGCCTTGTTACCCTACATCGGCCTATAAAGAGTTCACTGCTGGACAAAAGTAGTTCCGAGTCCGGGAGTGTCCAGTTGGGAGAGACCAATATGATTGGCTGGAATCGCTTAGCAGACAGATTGACAGTCGTAGTAACGCTGTTGCCAATCATAAATAATAAATTACAAAACAATAAGCCGCGAAACAATGGTTATACGATTTTAGCACAGATATTTAATACAGTGGTTGCAGACTAAACATGACAGTTAACAAAACGTGCCTTTAAACGCACACCAATAAAACAATCACAAATACATCGTACCTATAGTTTCGTACGTTGCGTATTCACACATGTATGCAATACATTTGACCATTTTGTTTTAATATTGACAATCGTTTTTTTGTCACAGTAAGAGATAATTTAATATTTTCGCAATTTGTCATCATGCAGCTTACTAAGCATACAATGGGGGACTTGAAAAAACAAAGCACGGTTCATGAGTTGTCATTGTAGTGGTGAAAGTCATTACACATGAAAAAAAGGATAGCATTATGTAATGTGTCATAAGTGTGATAGAATATTAACAAATATTTAATAATTTCACACATCACAAATCATTTATTGAACATAAGAAGCATAAAACTTCACTTATCGAACGCCATTTTTTATAAATCTATTACCGTTTCGTAATGAGGTTCCTCTGACGGAGAAGGAAACGGGGAAAGAAACCCCGTAGGTGTAGGGTACGGTGACGGCCTTCAAGTTGCGACTGTTTCAAGAATTACCTTATTTTTCGAAGCACTGCAAACAAATGAAAGCATGCGATCGTGAACTTTCGAATAAACCGTTTCATGTTGTAAAAATTATTACATGATTAAAAAAATTAAATTGATCATCTATGGGATTTATCGTCGTGGCTGCGTTTATACATTACACACACACACACACGAACACCTACGCCCGGAGAAAGATGAGCGACACCCACACAGGCGCAATCCATTCTATCCTTTTTGATGCAGTCGCTGCATAATCATGGACTTAATTAGATATCTGATAGACACAACAACAAGTTTGCGGTGAATAAGTGTTTATCAATTTAGATAAATAATGCACCCGTGCGCGCCAACTCTTTTTTGTTTTTTTTTTACAGAAGAAGGGGGCAAACGAGCGTGCGGCTCACCCAATGGTAAGTGATCACCGACGCCCACGAACATCCACAACACCAGAGGAGCTACAGATGCGCTGCCGGCCTTTGCACCTGCAGCTTCTCTCCTCCTTTTCGTCTGCGGCCCCCCAACCATGTAATCATAGACGATGATGACAAAATCACCAAAATCAATAACGCGCATGAGGCCACGCACACTAGCACAAGCACCCACATTAGCCAGGTCCTACGGCTTACACAGCGGGATAGACTTCGTCGCCGGTACTTCACGACCCGCACGAGAAGCGCTCGAGGTAGAGGTCGTCACTGATGTCATATAATAAAGCGATCCTAGTAGAAGTTTCACCTCCCTGCGGGGGCCCTCGGATCGCCACGGATCCCCTCATCTTGGAAGGTTTTCTTTCGTTTTCAGGGGACGCAGCGCTTCACAGCAGCAGCCATCGTCGACCCTTTTTTTCAACTTGCGGGCCTCCGCTCTGGCAAGTCTCCTTAGATGAAGCTGTAAAGGCCTCCGGGCCAAAAGCAACGTCGACAGTGTTTGGTCGGTATGTTTCTCCTTCTGAGATCCGAGTCCGACATAACCGTTAACCGTTGGGTGACCTCCCAGCCAGCAGCGGGTATGTATAAAATATTTTCCTCCACCCCCAAAAAAAAAAAAAGCAGCTCCTCCAGTGTTGCAGATGTACGTGGGTGTGGGTAATCACTTGCCATCAGATGAAACCCTTGCTCGTTTGTCGCATTTTCCATAAAAAGATTGTCTGAAAGCACAGTTCTAAGTCGTCGGCTTCCACGTCGCTTTCATTAAAAAATAATAATTTTATAGTTTCCTGTAACGTGCTATTGTGCATTGCTTAACAGCTCATGAAAATTACAGATCATGGAAATTAAAAAAAAAACTAAATATAATTTTGTTACCTACTCTTTGTATTGAATAGAAATCAAAGATTACAGAGAGAATACAAATCAAACGAGCCCAAATTCGATATTGTTGGTAACGATTCGTACCCTCCAGCTCCATCATAACTGATCATATTACCGTATTGTAATTATCTCAAATCCATCCTACATTTAGAAATTAATGAAAATGACTCACCCGTATTCTCCATAGACAAACTAACAGATGCAATATTTATTTTTAATGACTGCTTTCTTATACTCAGTAATAAGTCACTTGTCAGATCTCTCAAGGTATCGTATGTGTTTTATATAGTTTTTTTTTTTCACTACTTTTTCTCTATTTGCATTAGGGAATAAGCTCTTCAAATAACCGAATACGCCAAGCGTTTGAATCGAACACGTTAACGCTCAGAACCACACTAAGCTTCACGTGTTACATAATACATACACAGATCAACCACACAAACGTCCAGTATTAACAAATATATGTAAACCTTACGAAGTTTGTAACAACTCTAAAGAGGAACTCTTTACAAAATTCCCCTTTTAATTATTATCAAACTTGCAAACTGTATCTGTTAAGTCCACGGCAACCATAGATCACAGGTGATTTCTGCACACACTATAAACAGACTATAAACATGTATTATAAACAGACACAGACTATAAACAGTCGAGCGCGATTATACCCGTCCCTATCGCACAACCACCGCATACTAATAGTACGTGCAGTAATTAAACATAACGCGTACCAACGTCACGTGGGCTGATAATTTCTCTTTAGCAGGTCAAATTGTGCTTGGCGTCGTCACCGTGGGTCGTACCTTAATGTTCCTTTATGCTTTATGTGACGTTGATGGGTGGACTCGCTTAAGGTCCCGGTTCGGACAAGGCCCTAATTTGCTTACGAGCATATACGATTATTTGTGATGGCTGCTTAGTGTGCTTTACTGTTTAATTAGCGTTCGTAAAGTTATGCGTTCGGACTGATTGATCTACAGCATATGTCGCTTCCAGGGATTCGCTTGCGTCGAATTCTTTAACAACAGATGAATGCGATGTATAATACGCGGATTCAGAGACTGATGTCATCCATTCCATCATCCAGTGTCGCCATGGCTCCGATATTACCATCTCATATAATAAAAGGACACATCAGATATTAATTTTCTTTCCGTGCGCGGTAGAGGTAGATAGAGTGAGCTAAGCGACGGCATAGGGTGCTGCTCGACCGCGGGTTTTGACCTGGCCTCGCAAAATACCGCTGTAAAGTAGAGGCGTTCGTTTCGTTCGGTGTGTGAACCCTCACAGGGTCACTAACCGGGTCGCTCCCCTTTCCTCCCCCTCCAACGCCCTTTACCCAAATATTCTTGAAGGCCGGCAACGCACCTGCAGATCCTCTGATGTTAAAGATGTTTGTGGGCGTCGGTAGTCTGTTACAATCAGGTGATATTATCATATATATATATAACTTAAACTTTTCGATGAAACTTAGTACTAATATACTCTTTATCACTTACGTATCCTTTTAACTCGTGGCTGTAGCAGTTAAGCGATGAAAGAGGACCTACGTAACCACTTTATTACCGTTTTATTACGCGATTAGATGAAATCGGAATCGATCAGATGCTGCGTTAGAGACAGGGGTCGCAAAACAACACACAGCCAGACGAGAAAACCAATGGTTTGTGTGTGCGAAGCACGTTAACCGCTAATCTACGCGGTCATCTCTGTATAGTCTGTGGTTTAACAAGAAAGTGTGTACGTAGTCAAGAGTGTGAGCACCAGCTGTCAACGAAAGAACACTGCACGTTAGCACAGATGAAAATTTCTAATAAAAATCAAACAGTAAACAAACTAAATCTGCGTATGTTGAGTTTATAAACAGTTGTACAATGAAACGGCACGACCAAATACTGGATATTGTTTCCAATTTTGTTGCGCAACAAACAATTTACTTCTGAGCACAGCAAAAAAAAAACAATATGTTTACAGTGAACACAATCAAAGATCCCTAATAGAACGCTGCAATTACCTTAGAGAATAACAGTCAACATTTCAAAATGTTCGAACGTATTTCTCGGAATCTTTATTGATTCGTTGGTGCGGTGGGGAGCGTATAAAGTACTTTCGAAATTAACTTCTGCAATATTCGCTATTACAAACATCAGACTGTTGCTTAAATGAAGCGCAGCAAATAAGTTTACTTCGAACTGTTCCACAGAACCATGTCCTATAGCGTGAATCTGCTGCTGAATTGAAAACAGTATTCATCTCAATAAAGCTTGTTTTACGGGGAATCTATAATTTGGGGCGTAGCGAAAGATACTAATATCTTGCCAAAGACGTTGTTTATTTTTTAAAATGTTATGTATGAACGGAAAACTATGAATATATTTAACAAAGAGAACTGTGTGTCTGCTGTAGAGCGGGTCGAGGCGATACGCAAGAGGTTCCATAATCTGTATCAGTAAAGAGATAAAATTTTACCATGCCTCAAAGTATATATCAACAAACAGAATTTTGTTTAATAAACTTTACAATTAAAGCAAGTCTTACAATAAAACAGATCAATATATGAGGACAAGAATTTGCGGAAACTGATCTTTCCCTGCACTTGTAAATCCCATGGCTACTATGACATTGTAAATATTGAATTAATTATAGTAATTATTGGCTACTTTTATAAATAGTTAGTAAAAATTGTAATAGATTGACTATTATTAACTATAACTAATTAGTTAACAATACTGAAACTCACTCATTTGGCTTCAGTGTCACTCATATAGCTTTGCACCAACTTTATTAGCGATCGTATAAGATCAATCGCTTTTCTACAGCTTTTATATACAAACAGACTAGACAACAAGGATTTCCAAAAGTCACGAACTTATGCCTCTACTAAAATAAAAGTTAGGATTGTTATTAGTCACTGTTAGACATTGTATTGCAAGTACTTAAAAATGCAATATCAAATTAACATATAACATTAAACCCATAAATATTTATTTCTAGTGAAAGCGTAGTAAAACATTTGTTTTAATTTCATTAACCTAATGCGACTATCATAAATGTTCACTTATGCGCCCCTGATACAGTATCATACGTGTAACATACAACTAACGCCCTCTTACGGCGAAGATTAATACGAACAGTACAATATGGCTTCCGAAGCGCGAATTTCGATTTGAAAAAGTCACCAAAATCATTAACAACTTAGTTGCCCGTTGAATGATTAGACATAGATTTTTTTAACATATAATTTCTAAGTTTGATAACAAAAAAAGTATTTCTCTAATACCGAATATTACTTTGCCTTTTAATAACGTCTAATACAAGAGATTCTACATTGACGTAGTGGGTATTAGAAAGGCTTCCCATTAAAAAACAGAAATGACAGAGTAAATCGAAGAGTCCCGGTTGTGGAGCAATTTAATTCGCATACTACTTATAGACGGCGGCTTTTTTCGATTCTCTTCATTTTTTAATAAAATAATTGTTTAATATTTTCCTTATAACGTTTATCCTGTAAACCAGATTTGCGAAAGTTTTATTATTTCAGAAATTTCAGATCGGTGATATTTTTTTAGATCTCTTATAGGTAAAATATACGTACTTATTTTAATAATATATACGTGCGACAATAAGTGTGTCACGAATAGAATGTAATCGAAAATAATCAGATGTAACAAAGAAATAAAGATTATAAAAGAATGGAACTATAATTTATAGTCAGCATAACTTTTTATGATGTAGGGAAAAAATAAAACAGACAGACAGAGACGTATAGATGCCTTGCAATCTGATTAATTTCTATTGATTACACCGCTACGTAGATTACCATAACAATGTTGCCACACAAAAAGAATACGAGATGGACATAAATGGTATTAACAATTGCATTAAAGAACTAACATAGTTGCGGCCGACGCTTCCGGGGAATTCTCAATTAAAGGGCAAAAAGTTATTAACTAAGCCAATGCCAGTATTATTATGCATTATTACGCAACCGACTAAATTAATCAGCTTCAATATTATTCCCGTGCATAAATATCGAAGTGGGAAACGATCCGAATGAACAGGGACGAGCATAGACAATATTAATATATTGCCGAAACGTAATCACCATAATCGAAAATTGTATTCGCCACTAAAACGAGGTTGAAATCGAGAGATGTAAAACGCGGCGTAATCAAAAGCCGACGCTCCGGATTTTAGACTAACCCGACGCTTTCCATATTCGAAAATTAATATGATCAATTATGAGGGGCCACGATTGACGGACCGTCTGAAATCTCTCATTCAAATGCGTGTAGCGGCCACTGAAGCGGGCCAGAATTAATAATGCCGTACGCCTGTGCAATATTTGAAGTGGCCGGTGTTCCCCCGTCCGTCCAATCAGGAGGCAAGGCTTATTCGCAACAGACGCCACTATCCCGTGTAATGTAATAAACGATCGCTTTCTCCAAATCAACGGAACGTCCGACAGTTAAGTCATCGTGTATGTTAAAATCGTGATTGTTCAAATTATTTCATTCGATTTGATATTTAGCGATCTCATATCCACATGATACGTGTTGTCGTGTGACGTGTCATATCGTTACGTGCTACGTGGCGCGAGATTGTTATAAAAAAGGTATGTTACTTTAACCTCTATTTATTTTAAGGGTGTAAGCAGAGTTCTTTCTTGATGCGCTGATCCTCACACGTGATCTAACACGGGTCTTCCTGATAGTAACCAATCAGTCATTTCTTCTTTATCCCTCTCATTTTCTTCTTTTCTCTTCCTTTTCCTTCCTCGCGATCTTTCTCATCTGAAAGCACTTGCTTCAGAACTCACCACTGAACTGCCCTTAGCGGCGCTCCAGCACTCCTTGTATAGTCCCGAATTTCGATCGTCTTTCGATTATCGATTATTCCAAAGTATTCCCGAAACGGTATTTGATTTTTATTGAAGAAAATCGGCTCATGTTTCAATCAGTGAAACATCCGCACATTAACATTTATAAAAAAATCATTTCTTCTGAATTGTCATTGGAAGACCTTATATCTTCAAGGGGCACACAAGACAAGCATTCCTTACAACATTTTTGTCATCGAGAAACCGTCTATGGTGGAATCACGGAGGTTCACTGAATATGGTGGTGTGCTCCCTCTGTGCCTAGAAGTCGTCTGGGTAGCTAACCATCACCACTTAACTATTTCCGCCGCCAACAAGCTATGGATTTCCGGTTGGAAGATTATACCGAGCCGGTATAATGCAGGCTACGGGCAGGTGTTACAACGCAGATATGAACTCCTTCGTGATGTTATGTCCTATATGATGTTACTTCGTTTGACACCCTAATCCAATGAGTAATATTTTTAAAAAAAAACCTACTGATTTTCGGTGACGGTGTGCTGCAGACTAGGACCAAAGAATGATATTGGAAAATCGATCCAAATTCGCCGAATCTGAATCCCACAGACTAAAGACGGGGAAAAAAATCCATTGTGGTAACACTACGCTCACTTATCTTATCCCCACCTGTCCAGGAAAACATGGCAGCTTCTTTCGGAGCTTCCTTGCAAGAAACAAATGTTCAGCGCTCAACTTAATCTGATGATTATCAACGTTAAGATACAGTGGCGGCACTTTTGATCTTTTCACCGTCGAAAAGATCAGGTCTTGAAATTAAAAAAAAAATGCATTGGCATCGAGAGTAGATATTATAATTAGCATGACACGAATTAGGTGGTTCGGTTCGGACTCTGAATAGGATAGCTCCCTCCTCGCAGTACCCCTACTTGAGTAGCTGCTGCTCGCATCCGGTCCGGATAACTATCCAGGATAACTATAAACCGTAAAACTATCATTTTGAAAATAAAAAACAGAGAGAACTGTTAAAGGTAAAACATTTAAAGCGTCTAAAATTATCGTCTTCCACGTCCACCTGCAACGCCAGAGAAGCCGCAGGTGTGTGGTCACCCTTTTGGGGATGACAGAGAAGGGCTAGGGGTAGGGAAGAGTGTGTCTCGAAGAAGCACAAGATGCCTCTTCATCACGACGATATTCTGCGACGCCATGGTGCTTATTACCCCGGTCGAGCCGGCCTATCCGAGCGGCAGCTAAAACTCCCCTGTCTCTATCACGTCTAACATACTTCAGTCTTCGCCTTCCCGCAATAACATCGATGTATAAACAACAAATACTGTTTAATGAACGAACAACGAAAATGCTCGTTGATATTGTAACAGGCTAATGAAATTAAATAATTTCATTTATTGATCTGAAATTAAGTCCCGATCGCAGTATAACACCGTAACTAATCACGTGACGCGCTACACGAGAATCCATTAATAATATATCTGGAGCTCATAGTATTGTATTCGTGAAGTGGATTAATTCGCAATGAGGCAAGTCCGATATAGCCGGGTAACGGCTGGCGTCTCTTCCCACATGCACACACATAGTCGGATATTTACGGCAAAGAGCATAGATTCGACGCAAGAAAGATCGCGCTAGGAATACACTATATATAATAAACACGAGTAACGATGAAACGAAACGAATTTCAGTTATGCAATATTGATAGTATCCCGATTTTTATTCTACCTTTTTAGATTACATGCATGCGACTTGAAAATGTAATATCGCGTAATATACATATTCAAGATTTACTTAATTTCATGTATAAAGAGAAAAATGTAAATACCTGAAAAAAGAAATATCACTCGGTAGGTTTATAGGTTTGCGGATTGGTGCCGTGATTAATCTGGAACGTCCCGCCACGGCGCTGCGCTCCTCCACTGCTACGCTGCTCCACTGCGCCACTGCTACGCTGCTCCACTGCTACACTGCTACGCTGCTCCACTGCTACGCCGCTCCACTGCGGCACTGCTACGCTGCTTCACTGCTACACAGCTCCTTGCACCACTGCTTCGCTGCGCCGCTGACACGTTGCTCTGCTACGACGCTCCCCGCTGCTACGAAGTCCCGGTGCTGCGCTACGATGCTCCACTTGACGACTAGTTACAGAGCGGAAAAGGTTTTTTAGTTTGTGTCAATAGAGTAAGTGAAATAAAAACGTATGGTATGAAGGAAGCTCTTATACGGGAGTATAGCATTATTTAATTTTCCCACGTTTTAGTGGTTAATTAAGTAAGTTACAATGGGTGAAAGATGACATTTAATTTAATTCGTTATATAGCAGATACCTTTAAGTCTTCATCGTACTGTTTTATACGTACATATGTAGCATATAAAGGATCATTAATAGTTTTACATATTGTCTTTTTTTTTTAATAAAAATGCTCGTTTTTAAATTGCAACGCGAATGCCAAACATCGTGGCGTGCACGTGACGCCCCCGCTTCGTGTAAATGCGTGCGAAGATCGCATATACGCTGGTTAGTTAGTGGCCGGGTTTAAATTGACTAGTCGGAAGTTGGCCAGCCCAATTGCTGTCTGCTAATCGAATTCCCTTGTCCAAGGCACGAAGACGCACAGGTGCTAGAACGTCACCTGTCAATCGACCTACCAAATCGATTTACGATACATGTTAGATTTGATTAAAAATAGCACCATATCAGATCAATCTTTCGAGGTATACTGCTACGATTTGTATTTGTCAGTTGTTATAACAATGTAAACTCTGTTATGCAATAATATAAAGATTTATATTGTACTCAATGTACTTATGTTCGCTCAATCGAAGCTACACTAATGTCAGTATTATGTGAAAGCCCACACACCCGGCTCCGAAGTAATTTATAGAGGAAGCCAGTTACAAATGATCATTCATTTAAAAGTGCTTAGCAGCCAGACAACGAATCCCCGTTGATATTTGTGTTAATGAAGCTCCCATTTGTAAATTGAAATTGATGTATTTTTCATACGTGATAGAGCCAGGTACAAATACAGAGCCTTCCCTTATGGACTCATATTTTCACCACTTAACCTATTCAGCAGGCTCCGAAGCCGCAGATGTATCATATATGATGATAAGCTTCAATTGTCCCTAACAATCCTTGCCGTCCTCCATGAAAATCCCGCAAGGCTCTAAAACGGGAGAAAATATCTCTACGGATGACGTAATGTAAAGAGCCGCTAAGAGACTGTCTGCCGGCACTACTTGGCCAAGAAAGCCCGTGACGTAGCTACCACAAAATGAGTAACACATCATTTCAAAATATCTCGCAACGAGTATCATTCTCCGATAGCTTGATAAAACAAAAACAATTCATTTTCAAATCAGCTTCAGCTCCGAAGAAAGATTTCCGAGTAATCCGGAAAATCCGATCGTGTTTTATTGCATGAAATGCATGAAATTAACAACTCGAATGGTAAATATTTTCGTTATGTATCGCAAGTTTATAAAAGCTTTATTGGGACGTTATCCACTAAGCAACCATATATTTCCCTTGAAAGTAATTCCTCCTTAAAATGTCTATAAAAGTCTTATTTTTCAAATCCAAGACATGGTTTTGTTTATACTACAGTTAAATATTTTTTTTATTCAAATTAGGCTTCTTTAAAGCTCTTATTAATGTATTACAATACTACACAGACAAGAACCGGCAAAAAACTCTGGGGTCTGTTTTTTCTTTATCGTTATATTGTCACGTCAATCATAAAAATGTCCTAACGATTTGCAAATGTATAAATAGTTACAACGTTGGCTGTCTAATCCGATAAATGATACTCGGTATCTGTTTGTGAGCCCCCACAGTAGCTATTTGGACCCGCGCGGGCCGCCGTGCGCACTGTGACTGCGCTACCAAAATAGGAAATTACTTTAGCGGGCCTCCTAGCGGGTGGGGGGGGGGGGGGGGATTTTAGTCGATCCAGCATCTTCAATGCTGATCCCGAAATAACCAGTCACCGGAGACGGTGACGGATAGGTACGAGCACCTTTCCCCCCACGTTATACTAAAAAAAAAAAAAATATTACGCCAACGAAGTGAGAATGTACGAAAGCGTTATGGAACTGGGAAGAATCGGCGGGCGTTATGTGCCCTCGTAATATGATTTCCTTTGTTAACATTTCTCGGACTTGGAGCGGTGGCCATTATAGATGTCAGCGGTCCCATCAGGTTACGAGGAAGTTGAAGCGAGCCTTGGCCTTGACCACGGCTCTAGATCTGATGGCAGTGGTAAAGTAACGAGACAGCCTGTAACTGCCCACAAACATCTGAGAGGGTCCCGGGAAGGGTCCGCCGCGCTGCGACGATTCGTGGACGGTCGACTGGTTGGATTTCGTATGACCTTGAAATAATATTTCTCGGACCTGCATAGGTCTTCTCGCGATGTTTTCCTTCACCGGCGAGCTCGCGGTAAAACAACAGCACTAAAAATCGATATTAACCATTTTATTTATTTATTTATTAAACTTCATATACATGAGAATGTATATAGGCGGACTTAATGCCAGAAGCATTCTCTACCAGTCAACCTTTGGACGATGCAGAGATGAAATGAAGTAGGTGTAGGTGATAGAATAGAGAGAACTAAAGAGAGGAAAAAAACAAAATTATAATAAATGTAAATCTATATGTACATGCAATATTTAAATACGCATACAATAATAAATGCATACTCGCGTACGTACATAATTTTTAAATATATAAATAAATTAAATATATATAAAAATAGACTATTACTGAGATGATGATTTTAGTAATGCCGGCATTGGAAATCGAACCCCAAGTGAAGCACTCTCTATGAAACAGAAGCGAGCGCCCAGACCACTGGGTAACACAATATTCATAACTGGCAACTCGATTTAGAGTTGAATACTAGATACGCTAGTTGCCGAATTCGTAATTGCCCTTCTGTTAATGAACATGTAATAAACGAACTCCATGTATGCAACTTGAAATTGTACGTGAATTGATATTGATTTCGTTCATCGGCTGTATATAATGAAGAAGAGAGAAACAAAAACCGGTTGAATTATTTTCGATAAATATATATGTTTATATATATTCGTTTCGTATAATTATATTCGTCAATTTATTATTTTGTAATAGAAAAAAAACTAATTTCTCCACATCCGGGTTGACTGGTAGAGAATGCCACTTGGGATATTGTTGACCTTAAGCTTAAGTCCGCTAAGCTTAAGGTCAACAATAATGAACAAATAAATATTCTGTGATGATGATATGTGGATAATACAAATTTGAACCGGCTACCTATTACAGTTGGGACGGTCGGCAGAAATAAGAAACCATTAATTGTTAAAGTGAAAAAAAAAAATTTTTTTTAGATAGCTGCAATGACCAAGCTAACAGATGGTGAATGAAGAAGACAGACGTCGACGGCGACGTCCTCCCGGGGACCTAAGCTGGAATGCCTCACGTCTTCAAAACGGAACACTACAGTGGTGGATGTACTGATAAGCGGCAGACATTGCAGGTGGTATACCCGGACAAATCCTAAACAGAACAAATCTAGGTATCCTTCTTTTGTTCAAATTCAAACATTTCAGATTTTAATAGCAAATATGAAAATTAGAGAGATGATACATGTCGGCGGAATAATCTAACCCCCCCCCCCTCCCTTTCTCCCCGTGAGCGTAGTGGGGGGCGACCTGAGGGAGAGGGCTGCCGTCAGACGACGACGGGGTAACTATTTCGAAAAATTAAGCAGATCGATTATGGACAGCAGCGTAAAGGTTGCGTGGTGTCCGATGCTGTGTCCGATTGTGACAAGGCTAGGCTAGACTAATAAAGTAAGGTATGATACTTGAGTTTTTATTTCAATAACGATACCTACCTACTGTCATGACTCATGGCAGAACGTTCAGTAAGAAAATACATTCAGTAGATAAGAAATTGGAGACGCACACAAAATTAATTGATTGAATAGAAATGTTAATTAAAAAAAATACACATGTAAACGAAATAACAATGAAAACCCAAAAAAACAATAGAAAAGAGTGTGAAAATTGTCGCTGCATTCCCGAACACGGGTTTGCGCTCTCACGCATTTTGCTACGCCGGAAATCAATTCCGACTTAACACCAATCCCGTTATATTTTTATATTCGTAATATAAAAATAATTCTAAAATTTTTTTTAAAAATATAGTGAGTAAGAAAGTAAATTTCACATTCCTATTTTATAATAGCGGAACTGTACATGTATGTACAGTATGAAATAAAATAATATATATATATAATAATCAGAGAAGAGGATACCTACAGAGTTCCTTTCGCCTGTTTGCTCCACGTCAGCGGAACCTCTTGACGAGACGGTTATAGATTGTAAAAAAAAACCAATTAGTTTTGACATTCAAATTAAATCTTTCTAAAAATAACAAAGAATTTTAATTAACTTCATTCATTAACAAGATTTCATTAGAGTATATATGATTTATGCTTATTGTCACATGCTGTATACTACTTTGTTGCCTTGGCTATTATGAAATATGACCAATAATTAATTGTCAATTATAATAAGCTGTTCGGTTTCACAGATAATATGACGTAAATTGAACTCTGTAGAATGAATAGACTCGAATTGATCGGCTTTACCCGGTTTCAACAGCTCGTAGAATACCGGCGTGATATAGAGGCATCTTGTGCTCTCAATTCCACCTCCCCAAATATCCTCACCGACACACCTGGGCGTGGGTAATGTCTTTACCACCAGGCGAGCAGCTTGTTCGTAAACGTCGTTTAAGCATAAAAAGTGGAATAGATACGTTCGTATTATTTTATATGAAGCCCTACGCCCTTCAGAATCTAAAATACTGTGGAATACGGGCACGCCTCTGACGTACAAACAGTCAAACATACTATAAACTATTACTTTATTATCGTTACGTCCCGCAATCATTACGCTTCGTCAAACATTGGCTTGTACACGTCCACTTAACGACTATTTGCTATTCGCAATGTCAGCCATTTTTCAAAGCTCTAGGTTATAACTGCTCCTCACTTTAGGTCGCCGTTATTTTGGCCAAGTTATTTATTAAAAATAGTATAGCTCGTGGTCAAAATTCACACGTGAACGCTACGAGGAAAGAGTGGGAACGGTCAAAGAGGAAAAGATGTTAAAACATGTTTGTTCGTTTCGTTTTATCTGCTTTATCGTCAACTTACATACATTAATCCTTCTCCTCCTTATCCTTTCATCATAAATACGAAAAAAGAAAAGGAACACAATTCGGATTTTCACGTACAACGTAACCATTCAGGTTGTAGGAGATAAGAGGGTTCGAAGTTCTTCATCAGTCATGTAAGTAATCTACTGTTCAACTTTCCCAATGGGAGAATAATCGCCAGCCAGGTAGGTGGGGTGAACCGTCATCAACCTGCGTACGTTTTGAGGTGGTACACCCGCCATCTGTCGGACCCCGCAAGAAATTCAAGGCGGTAAATTTAACGCGGCCAGAGCACGATAACGCTCTATCTCCCGGTAAGGCGAAAGGTGAAGCGGAATCACGTTAGACTACGCCGAGTCGAGCCAAATGGAAATCCGTAATCTCCGCCCGCTCCTGGCATGATTACTTATACATACAATGGACAATCGGACGATTCGCAAACTTCTATATTCAGCGATTAGGATCACAGAATCACAGGAAGACACCTATCTATAAAAGTTTTAAAAGAGGATTTTTCATGCGCTACAAAGCACGGGACGCATTAGCATTTAAAATGGATCGAAACAAGGAGCAATTAAATTATTTAAAAAAAAAAGCTGCATTAACGCGTCTGCGTACCAAAGAAATAGACATACATATAAATATATGCACTCGAAAAACATTACCCGGGTGGCAAGCAATTGCTTGTACAGTACATTGACGCCTACGCCTGGCTTAGCAAAACATACTATGAACTAACTACAAACCGATCCCCACCCCCCGGATCCCATGCAATGTCTCCCCGAGTTCTGTCAACATGACGCACCGGCCGGACGGCGGTCCGGGGCCCGCGGCCGCTCGGCGACAGCGACAGCGCCCATCACTAACACGAAGTCAATTAAGATATCGATTAAAACGTGTTGTATTTACACAAACCAGCGCGATATTCCTTTACCAATACAAATATTCAATGCAGACCGTTCCCGTATTTGATTTGCCCCACGGCGGTGCTGTGGTTTGGAAATCATCAAATAGAAAATTCAGATGCAGTGAATTGCCCGATTGGAGGGCCCGGTGAGCCCTGCAGCGCGACGCCACCCCATTGGCTGTTCATAACTGGATATAATTTAAAATATTATCGGGAGAGCATCTCACCTTATTGCAATTTATTTTCGCGGGGTGGATTATTCAATTTACAGTCGTCTCGTGTTACATTATTTCACTTCTTCACGCGTAGGTAAGATCGAACGATCGTCTAGCTCCATATAGGGATACGGTCTCTTAACTCGAGTTTTTGTTTAATTTGGCCTAGGATTTCGATTTCCGAAATAATTTAGTGAATTTTAATATTTGTCCGTGCTTCATCGGCGCTGGAATCTGCCATCCCCTATCGTCTTATGATCTCAACATCAGTGGGATCCCCGCAAATTCAAATAGGCCAGAAACCCTGTTCTGCAGCGAAGGCTGTTGATTTTTTGTGACGTTCCGATTGGTACAGAGGTTCAGCTCGCTTCGGACGTTGCGTGTCGCAGGTTCGTCATTTCAGTATGTTAGAATTTCGTCTGCTGAACATGGGCCTCATATTCCTAGTTTGTATATGTAGGATATGTAGGGTATAGCCATATGTAATATGTAGCCGGATGAAATGTTTACTAAAGGTAATAATTAACGGGAGTCCCCATATAAGAAACAAGGTTACACAAGTCAATGTTTTTTTTTGTCTATGATCTTTCGTATAAACGGTAATCCATACAAATTTGATAGATCGAATGAAAACATGTGAATTTTTTTTCGCTACTGTCAACAGCCGAGTGCGACTCGCACTTGGCCGGTTGGTTTTATTTTTATTTCTGTTAGTTCGTTCGGAATTCAAACGAAACGTACAAAATTGCAGAACAAGCCATGTTCTTTGTCATTAAATCTATTTCGTACTATAATTTTTGTACAGTGGTCTGTCTGTCTCAGCGTGAATCACTTTAAAAACCTGACAGACGGCTCTGTGGCGTAGTGGCTAAGCGTTTAGATGCGGCGCTGCGGGTCGTCGTGAGTTCGATTCCCGCACGGGACTGGTATTTCTATGGACTAACAGATAATTTTCCGTTTCGGGTCTGGGTGTTTGTCCGTTTGCAATTTATGTATGTATACTGACACTGTGCAAAAAGATTACTACAGTGGAAGCTAAGATATTAAAAACAAAAGAAAGAAAGGGCAGATTTGGATGGGACTTTCACAACAGCAGAACTTTTTATCAGTATGGAGACAAACGCGCCAGCGGTTCGCCTGATGGTAAATGATTACCGAAGCTCACGTACATCTGCAACACCTGAGGAGCGGCAGGTGCGTTGCCGGCCTTCAAAGATATCTAGGGAAGGAATGGGTAAGAAAGGGGGAGGCACAAGATGCCTCTACTTAACGCCGGTATTCTGCAAGGCCGTGGTACTACCCCGGTCGAGCTGACCCTTTCGAGCAGCGTCAAAACGCATCGGGCTATTTATTATAGTAGCTGGGTAGTAATAGGAACTTCATGGGAGCAAATCCGCGGGCGAGCGTCATTGTAAGACAAATTTTTTTTTTTTGTATCTTTATCGATAAACATCTAACAATAAAAGATAAAATAAGAGCCAACACTATCAACATCAGAATGCTACAAGTTGAGTTCGTAAATTCGATGTAATTTGCAAGGTGCAAATTATAAAATAGAAGATGATTTTCATTTCAATATTGGAATTAGAAGGTGGTTGAAGATGGTGTCGGCGTGGGGGCGGTCTGTGAAGCTTCCGTACGGATATTACACAAGACGCCTCCGAGGCGGCCCGTAATGCCGCATCCCTGCATTCTATAGAACCCTCCACAATTATATAGCAGTAGCTGAACCCTGCCACGGTACGCTGTGGCTATTTTTGTACACATACAGAATGTAGTCTCAGTTAGAATCGGAATAAGTTCTAACCTTTGATTTAAATATTCTAAATTCGTAATATGCGCAACAATCAACCGGTAACAGTGACAATTTTTTTCCGCACCGACGTTTATTTTTATCATAAACATCATAGTAGTGATCGTTTTAACAATAGAAAGCAAAAAATTGCCAGGTGCTGCAGTCTGTCACGCGCCTGCGACGGACGAATCGAACGCCGACTGTCAAAAAAATGCGTTATTTATGTAATTGTATTGTATGTTGTCGATTAACGTTCCCGTTGGAACTTCGGGTTAAAAGATATATGGAAACACTGTTCTATAGTAATATAACGTTGTGTAAATATTTTAACACGAAAGAAAGGAACACGTTTATACAGGCGAAACTAGACAGTTACTAATATATATAAATAACGTGTTGTGAAACTAATAGAGGAGGTAATAAAAAATGACAATGTTTATTTATACATACCATGGGCATATTTGACTATTAATTTAATTTGAGATATCGTCGCTATCGGGGTAGGGCTTATAAAAAAAAATAATTGAACTATCTCCTAGAACTAACAATCTAATATAGAATAGCTATCGAGCTAAAATAACAAGCTCTCCATTTTATCACGATGAGGTCAGATGTAAAGAACGCCATCAATGTATATTTATATATTTTCCATTCAAAAGAAGCTTCTTGTCAAGTGAATATATAAAAAAAAACAGATTTATAACTAGAAAACTGTCAAGTTTAACTGCTGTTTACTATCAAAATTATCTCAAATGCGTTAGTAAATTATAACACTTATGTAACTAGTTATATCGGTTACATGTGTGTTATACAATTTTCACGAAAGTTTAGAAGACACGAAAATTATAACAAATACAATATTGAACGGTTTGCTTGAATGAAGTATTCACTTCCTTATGGCGGGCAAATGAAAACAGCGACTTGAATGGACCGTCCCGACCGCTATAGTACCACGGCCTCGCAGAATACCGGCGTGAAGTAGAGGCATTTTGTGCTTCTGCGTTTGTGTGCCGTGAGGTAATCGGAGGCCATAAATTCCACTGTCGGTGACCATATAAGATCGGGGCGACCCCGTGCTGTTAGTATCAGACGGGCTGTGGAAAGCTGCAGAAACCAGAATTAGAAGAAACACAAAGGGAAATGAAAAATGTCACCATTTGAAATCCCGTTGGCCGCTAGTGGCTTGTCGTGAATTATTAAAATATAAATAATTTTTTAACGTCTGTCAAATGCACTCTACAAGATGCAGGAGTATACAAGCTTGATTGTGAATGCAGTCTCTCTTACATGGGGCAAAAAAAAACATCTGTAAAGACCCGCATGAAAGAACACACAGCTGACGTGAAACATCGACGCTCTAGGAAGTCTGCGGTCTGTGATCATATACTTGATCACCCCAACCACTACATCAGATTTGATAGACCACAAATCCTCGCAAAAGAACACCGATACCTGCCAAGGATATTTCGCGAGGCTATTGATATAAAAAAACATCCTAATTTCAATAGAGAAGATGGCTGGGGCTACCACCGGCTCGGGATCCAGTAATAAACAAAATTAAATCTAAAACCAAACATACCACTGCCCGATCTCAAGATACTGTGAGGACATTCTGCGTAGATCGGATCAAAAATTTATAAATAAAAGCTGAAGGTAGCCCGAGTTAACTATGACATCTGGACGTCTAACACCTCAGTCGCCCCGTGACCGCGGCTGCTGTAAAGCAATCGAAATGTCGGGAATATAAAAACAAAATTAAACACGATAAAATCCGTAAATAATAGTTTCATGTAAAATGTGTTATGTTATTAAACTAGACCCGAAGCTCGGTGCTTAGCGTCGTTACACGGGACATGCCACAAATGGAACAAAGCGGCTTAAGAGAACCGCTTGCTGTCCCGACGGTCCCGGAAGACACAGAAACGTGCTCTGCACAGATGCTAAAATATTAACGTTCGAAGAGATATGCTAACAGATACGAAGAGACCTACAAAGGTAAAGTACAACGCGGTCATCATTCTGCATCAATCATGGTTTCGCACGAACACCCCTTCTGATAAAGATGTAAAGACTTTCGGCTAAAGCTTATCATTATACTGCCATGGATTGCGCCGTGCTGAGGCTCAGTGATCCTTTTTAAAAAAATCACTTCAGACCAAGTAAAACTCTGCACAAGGCGCAAGGCACGAATAACACAAACCGGAGAACAATGTTCGGAACTTCAGGCGTTAAGAAATACTGGCCCTCGGCCGGTTTAGATCTGAATTGGGGTTCATACTAGTGCACATGGCCTGCTCTAAACGTTACTCCGGCATCGAGTATTGGAATGTGCTGGCGATGGCTGAATTCCCCACGCAGACAATGTCTATTCTGTATCGCGATCACGTTGAATAAAACTGTTTTAAACAAATAGCTCTACGTAGCATGCAGTCTGTGAACGTGTCCTAGGTCGCCTCAACTTTTACATCAGATTTCGTAGACAGCAATAAATTCAATTAGATTAGAGAATTCAATGGAGGACATGGCTGGACGCTGCCTCCGGCTTGGGATCCAGTAATAAAAGCTTAAATCTAAAATAAAGCATACTACAGACGACTTTAAGATACCGTGAGCGCAGTCTGCGTAAATAATTAAAAGCTGAAGGCGGCCCTTGTTGACTATGACATCTGGACGTCTAACACCTCGGTACCACCGTGATCACGGCTGCTGTGAAGCACTCGAAACGTCAGGAATATATATATATATATATATATACATATAAAATCTGTTAATAAAAGTTTAATTTCAAATAGCTTAGTCTTCCATAAATGTTACATAACTTGTGATTACACGAGCTAAACGCCCACGTGATGGTTAGTGGCTACAGGAGCTCCTGGACAGCTGCAAACAACTTTAATCGAAGAAAATAGAACATGCGTTGGCACTTCTGAGGACTAAGACATAATAACCCAGCCCGTAATTATACTGACTCTCTCACTCACTCTCTCTCTCTCTCTCTCTCTATCTGACCTTTCAAATCTAAATAGAACAGTGGTTACAAAGCTGAATGGCGAGATGATTCAGACAGAGAAGGAGTCTCCCATTAAATATGTAATTTAGATAAGTGAAAAACTAACAGTTAGTATTCCTCATACTTAAACAGTGCAGACGAGCCGTGGTAGCCTAGGTCAGGGCGCTCACGTTAGTATCATAGAGCGCGAGTGACCTGGGTTCGATCCCCGGTGCCGGCACCACTAAAATTGTTATTAACAATTTTAAGTGCTGTATTTACCACGCGCTCAACGGTGAAGGAAAACATCGTGAGGAAACCTGCATGTCTGAGAAATAATAAAAAAATATTATTTCGAGGATATGTGAAGCCCGCCAACCCGCACTGGAGCAGCGTGGCGGGCCCTTCCCGGCTCCTAAACCCTCTCTGATACTAGTATTTGAGGAGGCCTTTGCCCGGCAGTGGACACTTACAGGCTGTTACTTTACTTAAACAGTGTAAAACAAAGCACTGTCATGTACGTATGTAACGGCTGGCTCGATAGTTACTATAGCGTGTCCACAATTTTTTTTTAAAAACATCGAATAATAAATAGTGAGAATGTTAATAACGATATTCGATCTTTTCGCCCTCGTTATGTTATGTTAAACGCGAGACACGGGAACTGAAGCCGTCAAGGCCGCTAATCGGGCCGGGCCGGGTCGGGCCGGGACGGGCCGGGCCGGGCCGGTCCATGCACGAGTCGCGCTCCACCAGTCGCCGCCCGCCGGACTTCTATAAACAATAATTGCGAGGCAGAAATAATAAAGTCGGCGCAACGCGGCCCGTATCCGCTCGCAATAAAAATGTAAAACGTCGCCCCGATAAGCCACAGCGCTAAAGGCACGAATGTAAAACGGCAGTGTTGGGCGGGGGCGGGCGTGTAATGGCATCGATATGCCAACACGTTAACAGCACATCGTACACGGGGAATGTTAAAAAACATTGACACGAGACGGGGTAAACCTCTCCGCCTGTCACCTTGTCACAAGTAAGCTCTAATGAAGACTGAGTTGAAACGAATAAAAATGTCTAGACCTCTGACTACCCCCACATTGGGTATGCGATCGTGAGAGTTTGTTTAATTTCAATTTAATAAGTCTTCTTAAGATATACATCTTACATAATATATATTGGTTTTTTTACTTCATTAAATAATTAACAATTTTATTGTTTTGTTTTTTACCTTGTGACAGTTTTTACAATATGCATTTCTTAATATCCATCTTTAAATTAACCTATAAGTTCTAATGTCTAGAACTTCAAAACGAAAATAACCCTCCATACTTAGTACAATAAATTAAGATACGTAGAATATTCCGAAAACAACAAAACACTATCCAAGTAAAGCTACATTAAAATAAAACAAAATAAACTTAATTATAATTTATGAATATTTAACTTTTGATTTTAGTTGCACGTCGATATCGACAATTTAAATCCAAACAGCAGCTCATCACCGAGCGGGGGCCGCTTCAGTTTTTACGTTCCGGATCAAACGGTCGGGTATTTTGTCACACAAAATATAAATGGCGGCTCACTTCCTTCCGTCATTGGCGAGTTTATCTAACTGATTAATAATGCCACATACCGCACGGCTTTCAACGTACCGAACAAGATTCGGATTTTTGTTTCAAGTCGGGTCTTACCGGACTCATGCCAACCGTGCACACCGTTAACCCCTTATAGTTTTAATTGTTTGAATAAATTGTAAAGTTTGAAATGATTGCTTATTTATAAATTTTATATTTATAAGAGCAGCACTCGTGATTGATTTACAAAGTCAAAATAAGTTTACACGAGTCAGACTCGTGATTAATGCATAAGAGGTGAAATATAAGAAGTCAAACGGAAAAAAAAGCTTGTGTAGTACCTTAACTTGCTCGCGAGTCTCCACCGCTGAAGCTGTAAAGGCCACCGGGCCAACAGCATATCTACCGTGAGGGGTTTTAGTCGGCATCTTCAATGCTGATCCCGACATTACCGTTTACCGAAGACTGTGACTGGATGATGCGAGCAACTTTTGCCCCACGATAAATTAAAAAAAAAATTGTATAACCGTTATGTTGTTTTATTATCAATGGCTTATAGCGACGTGTTGTGCATAGAATATAATACAATCCCTCCACCGTTAAAATCAGCGACTATGTACACCGGTAAGATTATCTGTAATGGTCTCAAAGTGAACAACGAAGATTTGATTTAACAGATCGTAAATTACCCACAGCTACGTCACCCACCAGACAGATTTAGACCGCGAGGACAACTTGCGAATACTGCCCGCAGCTGTCAACTGCGCAGGTGATGTTGTAGTGCCGCGAGCGATCGGATCAGACGCAGAGACACTGGGCCTCACCAGTACCGTATATTTTGATATGGGTAATCCGCCGTCTACCACGGTAATTTACTGTCACTTCCCATAAACGACTCATGTGTGATTATATAAGGCGAGAAGATAATTTCTTCATCTCTCTGCTGCTTATAGTACATGTATTTGTAACTTAGCCCGCCCCAAGTCCAAGGAACAAACGTAGACCCCAAGGATTGCCACAATTTTTATTTTTTTATAGAAAAGACGGCAAACATGCAAGCGGTTCACCTGATGGTAAGTGATTACCGTCGCCCACATACATCTGCAACACCATAGATGCGGCAGGTGCGTTGCCGGTCTTTAAGGATATATTGGAGATGGGAGGGAAGAGGAGGGGAATAGGGAGGGGGAGTGGGCCTCCGGTTACCTCACTCACCAATCGAAACGCAGAAGCACAAGATGCCTCTACTTCACGTCGGTATTCTGCGAGGCCGTGGTTACAACCCGGTCGAGCCGGCCCATTCGAGCAGCAGCAAAAGCCGCCGCTTGGCTCTACCACGCTTAAAAATGCACGGTCTCGAGTCACCTGAATCGATCGACACCGGGGAAGAACATGCAGGTCATCACTCCATCTCATGTGGGGCGCCCTACACTTTGCTTGCCTTCACAAGGTGGCCCCTCGTAAATCCACCATCCTCTAGTGCTATAACTTCTGCGGGCTATTGGAGCTGTAAAGTTGCCACTTCAGCTTGCAGCTGATCCTTACGTCTATGTCGGACACCGTAGCTCTGCTGCAGTTGAGATTGGAAAAAGAAACACGGGGCGTCGTTTATACCCTTTCCATTGTCCGCTGAGAAGTTTTTCTCATCGATTATTCCCTCGTTATGTTTTTAATAACATCCCATTTGTAAGCCCGTGACGCATCGTCCCGTGTTACAACACCCAGCATCTCTAATTGGACCGTTTCTGTTATGCTTTGAGTTTGGGCAGGGGAGAGCTCTTTTGATATATAAATGCAGAATTTACTTTCGTTATTCATTATTTGCTTCTGAATTTTTGTTGGTAAGTTTGTGCTAGGTACAGAACTAGGTATAATTTTGTTAACTACTAATATATAACGATTCTCATCAGCGTCAGCCTGGCTGCTGTGGTTTCAGGTTCGAATTTTTGACAAAATAATTTTTTTGTTACACTAATAATTGAATTGCATCTCCACATAGCTCGCAGAACTGACAACCGCTGGGGAAAAAAAGGTTGTCGAGTGGCAGCCGCGTACAGGCAAACGCAGTGTAGGACGACCCCCCACAAGATGGAGTGACGACCTGCGCAGTGTTGCGGGAAGTCGATGGATGCAGGTGGCGCAGGACTGAGCTTCGTGGCAATCTTTGGGGGAGGCCTATGTTCAGCTGTGGACTTCTGATAGGCTGAAATGACGATGATGATGATGATGATGATGATGATCTAGGCGTGAAGCGTGTTAGGCGGTAGTGCGTGGTAGATCGGGGCGATAGAACCAAGGTCAACCGCGTATTATGAAATTATAAGCGTGGTAGATCGGGGCGCTCGCTTATAATTTCATAATTACGCGGGTGACCTGGGTTCTAGCCCCTTGGCGGCACCACTAAAATTGTTAATGGCAATTTTAAGTGCTGAACTTACCAAGTGTTCAGCGGTGAAGGAAAACATTGTGAGGAAACGTGCAACGTTAAAACGTTTGAGAAATAGATAAAAAAACGATTTCAAAAACAATCACTGCAGCATCGTGAAAGACTCTACACGGCTCCGAAACACTCGAATACTTGGGAGGAGGCCTTTGCCCAGCTGTGGGAATTTACAGGCGTAACGGCAAACGGGTAGGTGTCACAGACGAACTAAGAGTCCACCTGATGGGAAGTGGCTTCGTCCCTGGGGGACACCTGAAAACGATTTCAATCCATGAAGTTGACAGATAGATGCGTTGTCAGCCTTAAGGACTAAGGCCGAATCTGTCACAGCCTGTTATTATGGCCCCCTATAGGTACCCTGCAAACCCGAAAATAACACAGGGTTGCAATGCTGATGAGCGCCAGAAATGAGTAAGAGGGCTTTCCTTGCTCAGACGTAGAAGACTCCCTTCTTTATTTTTATGGGAATGGGGGCAAACGAGCACGGCTCACGCTTAACCGTTTGCACTGCTGGTAAGTTATTATAGACGTTCACGTAGATAACGCAGCTGCAAAACCAGTTGGAGCTGCAGGCGCGTTACCGGGCCTTTAAGGATATTTGGATAGAAGGGAGGGAGACGGGAAATGGAAGGGGCCTCATGGGGATCATGTACTCAGCATGTAGATGAAACTGGGATTTATAATCCAAATGGAATGCGATTGAAGCCGAATAACAATCAATTCCTAATACACGGTACGTATTTCGAAATTGTTATTAGTATAAATCCAACAATCCGAGGTACCGGATTGTTGGACCAGTTATCCGGTTCAACAGTGCGCCTCGGTAAACGCTCACTATCAGAGAAGCGCACAATCATTATACGCAGAGGCGGTAATGCACACGCTGATAGTTTTACTATCCTTAAATAACGGTTAGCGCACGGACGTACCGACCGACGTTAATTTATTCGCGACCGAAATGTAAAAATCTATCCGGGGATCGTGAGAAAGTAATGATAAATACATCAATCCAACCTTCGATCTGCTTTCTCGTGACGCTGAACTGTTTATTAGATGGGATATAAAAGATGGTTAACCACAGCGGCGAGCGGCGGCCATATTTTTCGAAATTACTTTTGATTGTAGCTTGTAATAAGCGACTTCAAGTCGGAAGCCGGTTCGTCTTAAAATTAAGCGGTGGTTCTGTTTGAGACGGCACGAATTAGATGGGTTTTATATATAGGAGATTTGCATGCGGCAAGCGATGTTGGGTGGGTGGCGTTTATCTTTACATTGTTGCACGAATCAATGACACTCGAATTCGGTGATCTAATTAAAAGCATTGCGATATGAACGAAAAGTAAAATATTCTTCTTCTCACCAGTCAGGTAAGCTAGCCAGTAAACAAGGCGTTCGTCTGTTATAGATAATACAAAGACCTCACAATCGAATGCCTTCAATCTTGAATGGTTGTTTTGAAAGTGTAATTTTCTAGGTACCTATGTGGTAGGAGGCACCCACTTCCCATGCCACATCAATTGCATCGCTGAAATATGTTTCGTGCATCTCGAACGCGATGCGCAGGGGAAATGTCCTATTCCACTCAGCTTAAATTATTTTCACCACCATTTTTTACATTACGCTTATATGGTAAAGTACAGTAATGCCAAGTGGACATTCCAATGAACAATTCTGACTACAATTACTAGTTTTTTTTTTTATAATAAAGGCGGCAAACGAGCCAGCGGATAAGTGATTACCGTCGCCCACGTACACCCGCAACAGGTGCTGCAGGCGTGTTGCCGGCCTTTAAGGGTATTTGGGAGATGGAGGGATGAGGATGGGGAAGAGGCCTCCGGTTACCCCACTCACCGAAAGAAACGCAGAAGCACGAGATGGGTCTACTTCACGCCGGTATTATGCGAGGCCGTGGTACCAATCCCGTCGAGCCGGCCCTTACGAGCCGCCGCTTGGCTCTACCACGTTTTTAAATTTGAAATGAAACTACCATTTACGTATTTTATCGCGTTTAATTTTGTTTTTATATTCCCGACGTTTCGATTGCTTTAAAGAGGCCGTGATCAAGAGCGGACTGAGGTGTGGATGGAGGTGGATGGAGGTGGATGGAGGTGGATGGAGGTGGATGGAGGTGGATGGAGGTGGATGGAGGTGGAGGAGGCAGATGTCATAGTTAACTGGGGATACTTTCAGGTTTTGTTTATTAATTTTGGTCCGATCTACGTAGAGGTGAGGCAGTGGTATGCCAGGTTTTAAATTTAGTTTTGTTTATTACTGAAGCCCATGCCGGTGATAGTACTCCACCCATCTTATCTACTGAAATTATATCTCTCTATGACAACATCGTTTAACCGTCTGCCAGTAAAAGTAAAAGGAAAGTAGCAGCCTATAAGTGCCCACCGCTGGGCAAAGGTCTCTTTCTCAAATATCTGAGAAGGTTTTGGAGACGGTAAGGGTCCGCCATGCTGCTCCATTGCGCGTTGGCGGACTTTACCTGTCCTGGAAATAACTTTTCTCCGACACGCAGGTTTCACGACATTCGCCTTCACCGAGCAAATGATAAAATTCAGCGCTTAAAATCGCTATTAACAATTTTTGCGGAGCCGGCATGTGGAATCGAAAGCAGGTCAATCGTGCTCTATGAAACTAAAGCCAGCGCTCTGACCACTACGCTACCACGTCAGCCAGTGTTCAAGCGACATATAGTGCATCTCGAGACAGTTCCATCGTGGCTCTTGTAGTTGTGGAGTATATTTCAGGCATATAATTAACTAAACTTCGTTGATGCTCTGAGAAATTCGTTAAATATTACCAACTGTACAATAAATATTATTATACTACAGTCGTTTTATATAAATAAACGGTCAGTTAAGTTAGGAAAGAACAATTTTTAATAAGGTCCGTATAACAAAGTAAGTAGGGGTACTTTTGTACATTTTCCTTAACTTTTCTCCCGTACAAATACAATCGGGTGTTTGTACAAATTACTTACGATCCCCGTTACAAGGAAATAATCATGAACGTTGCAAAGGTTACGCGTGTTTCGCCACCTAACAAGGCATTACAATCCTATAGACCATGAAAACCCCATTGGGTATCGACAGCTGGCGGCGGCGGGTAACCGATAACCACGGAGAATACAAGATCAAAATTAAGCAGACCGATCACTGGCAACCACATCCAAGGTGCGAGGTGTCTGGTTCTGCGATCGGCAGTACGCTTGCCCGAGCATGGCGATTATCTCAAACGCTTCTTATAGAGGAGGCCTATGTTCTGCAGCGTACCATGTACTGCATGTATTTATTTATGCATATATTCACGCCTTGTTCCCTAACCGGGTGGGCAGAGACAATCTTCTTCCATCTAGCTACGGTCCTGACATAGGTCTTTCGCTTCTTCCACTTTCATCGATCTTCGCATGCATGCTCGTCGGTTTAGAGTACTCTTGACCTGGCCTTTATTCGGAACGTCTCCGATTTGATCGTGAAATGTTCGCCTAGGTCTACCTCTCCCGACTCTACCATTTACACTCGTCTCATATATTTGTTTTGTCACCCTACTTTCATTCATCCTCTCCACATGTCCAAACCAGCTCAGCATCTCTTTCTCAATTCATGTCACCACATGGCCTTTCACGCCACAACGCTCTCTGATGTATGTATGTATGCATGTACTGTTTACGGGTTTTTAAATAAGTAAGTAAGACTGCGGCAATCCACCGAATACTATTGGCGGTTCTCAACTGCGCAGGAGATATTATAGTCCCGTAAGTGTATCCGTAAACCTATACCATCCAGCACCCGGTCGTCTATACCATCCAGCATCCGACGTTAACTCTGTATCGTCTATAAGATCGTAGGAAAGGTCAGACACGGGACGCGGCGCAATGCAAAAAAATCCGAAAAACCTGTCTCTATATGTTTCGCATTTATTTGCCGCGGCTGTATTGAACCCATGACCGACACCGCACAACAGTCCGGTGTGTGTAACCATTGAGGTGAGACATAAAAATACTCAACTCAGCAGCAACTTCACGTCGATCATTAGTTACGCCATCGAAAATAATACCAAAGCACATTACCCTAGCATAATGATAGGCGGAGGCAAATCGTCTTCCCTCAAGCCGGCAATTTTACTCAAGCCCATACAATGCGCATGCGTCTTATTTCAATTACGAATAATGCACAGTAATATGACAAAACTGACAAAATTGCGCGCGAGGACCACAAACGGTGCGGAACGCCGCTGCGACTATCCGAACGCGAATAAAAATGATACGCACACATAGGGCTCCGGTCGTGTTGTACGCATGTGTGTGGGCGTTTATGCATGTTTATGGGTAATTTTTCTTTTCCGTAAAACCATTGTACGCATGCGAAATTAGAAAAGGGGTAATAGTCTAGAACCGTAATATTTATTTACGCATAACAAATAAAGGTGAAGATTTGTTTGAGTAAGATTATGAAAATAAAAAATAGAAACGTCATTTATGTGAAATTTTTATTCCGAGTGTTCGTGAATGATTCCATTGTTTTTCGGGCGTATAACAGATTCCGTCTTATTGTGAAGTACACCGTAATGATCAGTGTACGCTCCAGCACCTCCGGTTTTGCAGATGTACGCGAGCGACGATTATCACTTAACATCAGGTGAATCGCATAGTCGTTTGCCACCGTCCCCATTAAAAAAAAACCTTCCCGCAACACTATGCAGGAGTGAAAAATGAAGTAACAGTCCACCTGCTGGTAAGGCACTACTGCACTCCATGAACACCTGCAACTTCGATCGAAAAAGTTTACAGAAGCGTCGTCACCTCTGAAGACAATGATGTTAATGCCTCACGGGCCGTAATCATTCTCGCTCTTCTTATACCTTCAAAACTGTTTGGCGGCAGAAATGGGTATGACAGTGAGTTGCCCAGACGACTTTTAGCAGATAAGGAGTTTACCGTAGTATAATATAATAGGACTTACGAATGTGCCGAAACCAAATCGAGAGATCAAGTGATGGGAAGAGGCGACACTGTGTTCACCTACCCGCTTGCCAAGCGTGATGAGTTTTACGGGTGCCTTCTCAGAAATGCCTATGGCCAGTAGAACGTTTATTCGGGCTGGAAGAAGAACATTACATGTTTGATGTTATGAGGTAAAACGCTAGGGACGAGATCCGAGTTGAAATGCAAACGGGTACGTGTTTGAGGCTCGATTATTAAAACATAGAATAAAAAGGGTGGATAAGTATTTATGCCCGGTAGCGCTCCTAATGCGAAAACAGATCGTCTGGTTCTGTCCGATTCTGTGGGCAGACTGCAAGCGTGATCTTTGGATGGTGTTAAAGACAGACCCAATTCGCGATCGTTTATTTCGCTTGTAACTTCAAAAATGTAGATTTCGGTTTTCACCATCACTAAGAACAATTTATGGTGAAGATTTATTTATTTAATCTTTATGCACTAATTGGTACATATGGCGGACTTAATGCCTAGAGGCATTCTCTCCCAGTCAACCATTAGTCTAAGCAGAGATATATACATAATAGAGGCGATACAGCTAAGAGAATAAAACCAGTAAAAGGATATAAATATCAAAATATATACTTACACAGATAGGTAGATACATACATACATAGATAGATACATAAATAATATAGATGTAGAAAACATATTTTGTAGTATAAGAATACTTTTATAAAAAAAAATTGAATTTTAGGAGTCGGAGGAGGAGTATTTTTAGTGTAGGGAGTAGGCATTGCCCGCCTTAATTTCGAGTCTTATTCGATTATCAAAAAGAGCTATGAATTGTGATCAATTAAGGTGTGTTACTATTTTAATAAGTTTCACTAGCTCACCATACTATTCTTTTTTCGCTTCAGTTGTCGCATCTGAATTAGTTGTCACGCCGCGTTTTCACAACTCATCAAACCTTCTCAATACTCTTAACATCTCAAATTTTGAATTTCCATTTTACGAGCTAACGCGCAAGCCGCTCACGGGTTGAGTAAGTGATTACCGACGCCCACGTGCATCTGTAGCACCGGAAGAGTTGCAGGCGCGTTGCCTGCGTTCGAGGATATCTGGGGAGAGGGGTCGAACGGACCGCCTCACACAACGAACGAAACGTAGAAACACGAGAGGTGGCCGCTAAGGGTACTACCCGGTTCGTGGCGATTACTCTTATGTAGTTTTAAAGATTTAATGTCATTTCGTTTAGTTTAATCTGCCCGCTGCGCTCATCGCTGACAAACGCGCCCCGCACACCGTTGAAACATATTAACTTGCGCGGCCCGCAGTAGCCCGCGATGATCGAGGACATGCCCACTCCACTTATTTATTATATTCTTATAATTCCTAATGACCGAGTCAGTTCGCTCGGAGGGAAGCCACGGAGGACGCGCACCTAAATAGCATGTGCTACATTCTGAACGAGATTTATTGAGCGAATTGCCCGAATTTGCACGGCGAATTATAATATAATAATATATGCATGGTAAGCCAACTTACGCCTGCCGAGGTTTTTTGTTGTACGATATTCGAGAAACCCTTGCATAATTATATTATGCGCGAATTAAACTTTTCTCACATCTTACACAGTAAGTAAGAAAGCGGTCTCAAAGGTTATAATTACGGTGATGGTGGTGGTGAGGGAGGCGGTGCCCATATTAATACCATAACTTAAGAATTGAAAATGCATCACAAAGTTATGATCCTAGACCGGGGTAGTTCCACGATCTCGCAGAATACCGGCATCTTTGCTTCTACGTTTCGTTCCGTGAGTGAGGGGTAACCGGAGGCCCACTCTCCCCTCCCCCCTCTCCACTTTTAATCTCCCTCCCACCTCTCCTCAAATATCCTTAAAGGCCGGCAACGCACACGCAGTTGCAGATTTACGTTTTTATATATTAAATATTATTTAATAGAATTTTTATTAACAAAGTACATTAGAATGAATTATAAGTATTAATATAATGTTTGGCACCCTTACTATATCTGTCCACGCCCCGGGTTGACCGGCAGAGAATGCCAAGAGGCATTAAGTCCGATCTTTGTAATACTTTTGTTTAAAGTTATTTAAATAAATAAATAAATTAGACGATCAAATTACTATTAAGGCCTACATATATATGTATAAATATATATTAAGATATAATTTCGTATAAACAGTAAAAGTAGCAGAAATAAAAAAAAATCCATCAAATATCATTTAAGATAATCGTTCATAAGCCACGTGAATTACTTGTGGTGGGGACCCCATTGCTCATTATCCGTGGACTTCGCAATCTGTCTGTGATGCAGGACACGCGTCGCCGGCGGGGCCCATTCGTACCTTCCCACAGATCGCAATTGATCTCATGTCAAAATGGATTCAGATCAATAATAGTACACTTAACAGTCGCTAGGCTTTCGTATATTCAATATTATTTGAGCTGTTGTTATTCTAGGAGCCGCGGTAGCCTAGCGGTCAGGTTGCACGCTTCAATAGACCTGGATTTGTTCCCCGGTACCAGCACCACTGAAAGTGTTAATAGCTATTTCAAGTGCTGTATTCACCGCCTGTTACGGCGGCGGGGCAAAGCAACAGGCACTACATGTCTGAGAAATAATAACAAATAAGTTTAAGGAAGGGGGCTATTCTCGTGATTGCTATTTGTAAAAAAACAAACGAACGTCTCTCACTGAGTTAACGTAACGTTAACCTCAAAGTTCTAGTGCGTTCCGTACCGCTGATCGGACGTGATATCTAATTTCTTACGATGTATTACGAATACGATCTTGGATCCCTGTAACATTTCACAGATATTACCTATTACACACGCACGACACGATACCTTAGATCCTAGTACTAGTTCGGCGGTTGTCAACTGCGCAGGAGTACAGTGTGAATTAACTGTACGCCCAAACACAAATCGCTCAATCGTCTTCACTTCCTCCATATCCGATGAGATGTGACAGACAAACCGAAAAATCAATTATTTGTGTTACACACCGATATTATGTTTGGCTGGGTTTCGTAGACGAGACCTTGGTCTGCAGCAGTCAGATACGCAATCACTGGGCCGCTAGAAAGCGCACTAACGAAATCAAATGATTTGATAACAAATTAACGACCGCCATTTCAATATGCGTTACATTGAAACATCATTAATATAAAATTGTAAACGTATGTATGTACGTCTATAATGGCTTTCGATACCCGAGTGTTTCCCACGGCCAATTTTGCTGAAGGCATTCAGATAAAATTCACAAATTCCCACAAAACAGGTTCATTAATCTCACACATCAAATATAATGGGGGCTTGAATTTATGTGATATCTATCACAAACGTTTCGCAAGACAACACTGAAGGCAACGGTCTATAAACACCCAGACGCGCAAATAAATACAATTTTTTAACTGTTCCCGCGCTGAGGTAGAGGTCTCTGCGACTGGTCTCCTGTCAAGATTTACAGCCTCGAAGAGTGAATAGCGAACAGGGCTGTCACATCTATTCAAACTTTCAGCGCAAAATTGGTTAGATCCTTCTAGACCAGGGATTTCTAAACTGTTTTGCCCAAGAAACTCCTTTTTCCAAAATGAACTGCTACCTCAGACCCCCATACCCAAATTGCTTTAAAAATCCTATCTCCTATTCATAGAAAATACTTACCATAATAATTTACCCATGGGTGTCGATGGGTGTTCTGAACGAACATTTAATACGCGCGCTAGATTTCGGGGAAGATTAACTAAAAAAGAACTGAATACACTTCATCTTCAAATAACAAATAATTTTAATTATCATGAAAAAAAAAACCTAAAAACCAGAGTTATTATGGATAAGAACTTAGGTTTTCAGTTTTACCTTATTACCATACGACCCCCCACAAGATGGAGTGACGACCTGCGCAGTGTTGCGGGAAGTCGATGGATGCAGGTGGCTCAGGACCGAGCTTCGTGGCAATCTTTGGGGGAGGCCTATGTTCAGCAGTGGACTTCTGATAGGCTGAAATGATGATGATGATGATGATGATGATATGACCCAAAAATCGTTTTTTTTCTCTGTATGAAGAGGCTTAATCACAGAAGCGATTATGTCGCCCCGTAGGTTTTATACATCAATTACTTACTGCCTAGAAATGAACCAGTCTATATAACAATGCAGCTATGTCTGACAAGGGTTTAGCCGAAATAATACACCAATCGGCTGGTTGCGAAATCAGTGAATAAAAGGTTTTCAAAAATATTCTGATTTTGGGCACATTCCATCAGTACATGGTAAACATCATCGATCACCCCACAGACGGTCCAATTGGGTGATGGCGCTTTGCGTATTAAGTATACGTAATTTGTTCGATGGAACATCACCAGAACTAGTTCTAGCGCGGTAGAGCCAAGCGGCGGCTTTAGCTGCTGCTCGAATGGGCCGGCTCGATCGGATTGGTACCACGCCCTCGCAGAATACCGACGTGAAGTAGAGGCATCTTGTGCTTCTGCGTTTCGTTCGGTGAGCGAGGTAAGCGGAGGCCCACACCCCCTCCCTATTTTCCCTCCTATCTCCCAAATATCCTTAAAGACCGGCAACGCACCTGCAGCATCTATGGTGTTGCAGATGTATGTGGGCGACGGTAATCACTTACCATCAAGTGAACCGCTTGCTCGTTTGCCGTCTCTTCTATATAAAAAAAAAAAAAACGCAATCTCATTGCTATAACAGAGTTGTGTCTCTCAATACTACCGTTATCTATCCAAGGCGACCTTTGTTCTATTTCAAATTACTTTTTACCTTAGACCTTTTATCGAAATATTCATCCCATAATATATAACACTGCTTTTTGAGCGCATGTCAGTGTTCCATGTAAGATGGGGGCATTTTCTGTGACGGCTTCTCTCGCCAGTCTGTCCACCTTCTCGTTGCCTAGTGACCAACGTGAGATGGAATCCACTGTAGCACTATTGGTTTTGTGCTGGCCTGTTGTCCATAAATCTGTTCCAGAATTACGTAGGCTATCGGTGTTCCTCGAAATGTCGAGGTGCAACGAGCCAAGTGTTGAAGAGAGCAAAAAAAGAAAAGCGTCAGAACTAGCTCCAAACGCGCTAAAGTACAAGCATCGTTAGCGTTCTGTTTCTGTTCGCTTCATCATCATCATCATCATCATTTCAGCCTATCACAAGTCTACTGCTGAACATAGGCCTCGTTGTGGATGGTCGTCCTACACTGCGTTTGCCTGTACGCGAATGCCCGCTCGCGAACCTTTCCTTCCCCAACGGTTATCAGCTCTGCGAGCGATGTGGCCGGCCCGTTGCCACTTCAGCTCGCTGATCCTTACGGCTATGTCGATTACCCTAATTCTGTTCGCTCAATCGTGCCAAATAGAAATTCGTAATCTTTGCCTACCCCTGTGACAGGCGTAACTGCTTAAATTTATCCATGTACACAAATGGCATGTAACTTTGCCCCACCTAAAACTTATCTATCAATTTTGTATAATCGGTTTGCATTCACAAAGCGACTCTATAACGAACTCTATCAGAAAAGCATTCCAGGTTATTTCTCCTATCGGAAATTGAACCGCTTTGCGCATCTAACTGCAACAAGCATGAATCCGGCTGTGAAATGTTTCGAGGGAACGTCGTTTCATTTTCCGTTTACTAGGAGAATATTTTATATGACATTTTTAACTATTATTACTACGTGTATATATATATATTAGCTTACGTTTGGACGGTATAGCCTAACCATTAACGTACGTATTGAGTCCGTGAGTTCGAAGCCTAGCGCTGAAACCGACATTGGAGTTCAGCAATAAAATAACATATTGGATTAGTAGACCGATTGTGCGCATTAATTACGGAATTTAAATTTTTTTAAGCTTTTATTTCTTTGTTTTAGTATAGGAAAGACGGCAAACGCCTCACCTGGTTGTAAGGGATTACCGACGCACGTGTACATCTGTAACACCCGAAGAGCTGCAGGTGCGTTGCCGGACTTTAAGGGCATTTGGGGAAGGAGGAAAGAGGTGAGAGGTGAGAGGGAATAGACCTCCGGTTACCTCACCAAACGAAACGCAGAGGCACAAGACGCCACTAACGACACGTTGCTATTTGCGGGGTCGAGCAGCAGCAAATGCCGCGGCTTGACTCGAACATGTACAAAACATTGACCGAAAATTTAAGACATTTGGATTTCCAAATATTATTGGGGGTTTGAAATATTATCTTCATCAGTAAAAGAAACTATGTAAACTATGTACGTGTGATAAATTATTTCGCCAATTTGTCCCCTTAGCTATCTGGGGGTTGTTTTTTTTTGTTTTTTTTTATGGAAAAGACGGCAAACGAGCAAGCGGTTCACCTGATGGTAAGTGATTACCGTCGCCCACGTACATCTGCAACACCATAGATGCTGCAGATGCGTTGCCGGTCTTCAAGGATATTTGGGAGATGGTAGGGAAGAGGAGGGGAATAGGGAGGGGGTGTGGGCCTCCGGTTACCTCACTCACCGTACCGAAACGCAGAAGCACAAGATGCCTCTACTTCGCGCCGGAATTCTGCGAGGCCGTGGTAGCAATCCGGTCGAGCCGGCCCATTCGAGCAGCAGCTAGAGCCGCCGCTTGGCTCCGTCGGCACGTTACCACCCTCTTACCTATTTAAGTCATCAAGGGGCATTCCATCTTGGACCCCAGGGGTGACAACGTATGGGCAACCACTTTAGATTTAAGCTGTTTACCAGTGTCCATTCGCTGCAGCGGCCGCACGCTCGTAATTTTTCTTTGCTTAATGATATTACAAACAAAAATTTTATTAGGGGTTAAATTATCCATGCCTACAGTTAATAAAAATCATCGAATCGTTTAGGTTGTTGGATGCTCTTAGCTATTTCATAATATATACGCGTATATAATTATTTAAGGGCGTATAGTATGCATAACATCGGACACGAACTGCGTGCGTTCGGAGCCGAGGGAACGTATAATTCTAACTCATAAATTCACCACAAATAATGCATATCCCGACGCAATCGGGCCGCGATCCGTGTCAAGTTGTAGCATTAAAGCGATTTAAGTTTGCGCTATATGCTAAATGCTAAACGCGATCTAGCTTATTTTGAACAATATTCAAATAATTGTCACATTTATATACATACATAACGCACTCCTGTCACACCCGGAGGTAGACAGTGATTTAAGATTCTCGTTTGGCACGACTGTGCGTAGGCAAAGGGGCTTCCATCAGGGACCGATGAACCGCTAAATTATGGTAATTTAATATTGCGGTGTGACGTCATACTGTTTTTTTAATGACATCACTATTTTTACGGTTCTACCTTGACTGGAAGAACAAAGCAAGCCGCCACTGCAGTCGCTGCCCTGATTGGCTCATACCCTTCCCTCGCCCCGCATTTAGATTTCGACACTTAATTGAGTAATGGTGAAAAAGATTGTCTATTTTGTTATAAATTACGGTATCCTAATGCCTTCCTCTCCTTAGACCTCGCACCTTAGACGCCGCGGCCCATCATCGTCTCTGCTTCATTTTGATGTGGTAATTTTCGTGTAAGTTGTCCGGTCATCTGTCGGTAACCATTGCGCCTTTCAAGGTATTTAGTACCTCAGTCCACACCCACGGAAAGATAAGCAGTTACATATTCTTAAACAGACACCACACGGCAAGTGTGATGGTACTCAGAAAGCAAAGTTATTACCCAACACACGGCACTTGCGGCATCGTAACCCAGTACGGGGTAAGCAGAGACAACGGATCGCCATTTTGATAGTGCCCGCCTAGCCTTTCCTGGTAATAAAAGGTGACAGGTGACGAGCCACGTGGGTGGCAGCGGCGTGTATAGGGTCTTAATATTCGGTAGAACACGCGTAACGCGAGGGTTCTGTATAATATTCATTTTGTATTTATCGAAAAAAAAAAAAAAAAATTTTTTTATTCATTCAATTCGGGATCCTTAGTGCGAAAACGTCTCACACTTGGTCGGTCCTTATGATTTGTTTGATGCTTTCATAATCGTTTTTAAGAAACAAAAAACACGTTCTTTAATTTAGACTCTCTGTTTTTTTTTTTTATTATTATCCGTTGGGATATGCGCCCTAATAACACATACGAGTGTTCTATGAACATTTCCACCGGCTAACTATTAACGTTCAAAAGATACAGGACGGACAGACTGCGTAGGCTTTGTAATAGGGCACCGTACGGGACCCTAAAAATTGACTCTCGATAGGAATCTTAGGACTTTAATCTATGACCCATGATAGACAAAGGCCCATGATAGACTCGATCGAATGCTTGTGTTAAATCGGCGTCGGTGTTGCTTATGTTTGCTAAAACTTCACGTTTTAGCAAACTTAAGCTACACCCTGTCGTCAATCATCACCCATATTCAACAAGTTGTCAAGAGCCCACAGCTGGACGTAGGCCTCGTCCATAGAGAGGATTAGTCATAATCGCGACGCGTGACATGCACGTGACATATCAGACAACGCACCTGCAGCTTCTCTAGTGTTGCAGATGTACGTGGGCGTCGGTAATCACTTGTCATCAGACGAGCCGCTTGCTCGTTAGCCTATAGCCAGTATAGATGGGCTGATTCCCCGAGTGTGAAGTCGCGAAGGAAAACATCGTAAGGAAACCTGCGCGTCCCAATTATATGTCTGGAGTCTGCCAATCCACACCGGTAACAGTCACAGCCGAACGGCAACCCTTCTCTTAAAACTGACAATGACACTGTGTTTTCATGTTTTTAAGCTTTTTTTCTATATTCGAGAAAGATGACAAAAGCACAAGTGGCTCACCTGATGGTAGAATTGTACCTAAATAAATAAATAAGAAGAAAAAACAGAGGCTTGGTCCGCAACGCGTGTTTATAGTAGTAACTTGTGAACCCTCTGCCTGTTTTGTCAATAGAATTTCCTGCGGCGCAACACGTAACGAGTGACAGACGGTTGTTCGCTTGACACGTCAACACGCGTAAACCAGGCGCGTTAAACGTACTGGTCATCCCGTGAGCGAATTGTCAATCGAGCGCTTGTAGCAGGCGACTACTTAATTAGTTCGATAATTAAAAATCACGCAAAGTCATGATCGGACCGACTCGACTATACGACACGTATATTCGAGGTACTGTTTCCATTGTCGATCTGAAATCAAAACTCGACCGGCTCGGATATAATTTTTGAGGTTTAACAGGGTTGCAATTATAACAACAAAAATATTTAGGTTCTAGATGCGATACTGTAAATTATTTTAATAGACATTAATGACATAATGCTCAATGACCTCAATAGTGTCTCCCAACAGGGTTGGTCTTAAGATGAACAGTGACAAGGCGAAAATCATGTCTAATGTCCATGTCACACCAATACCGATTGCTGTTGGGAACAATAGGCTCGAAGTTGTAGACGAGTACGTATACTTGGGACAAATTATCGAGGAATCCAACTCGGCTGGGCTGCGTTCGGGAAACTACGTCATATCTTCTCGTCGACTATACCGCAGAACCTCAAGAGCAAAGAATACAAGCAGTGCGTTTTGCCAGTGATGACATACGGAACTGAAGCATGGTCTTTCACAGCAGGCTGTATGAGGAAGCTCAAAGTCGCTCAGCGCGCTATGAAAAAGGCTATGCTCGGAGTTTCACTGCGTGATAGGAGTCTGCAACGATAATATCCGCAGAACTAGGCAAACTTAAGCTACACCCTGTCGTCAATCATCACCCATATTCAACAAGTTGTCAAGAGCCCACAGCTGGACGTAGGCCTCGTCCATAGAGAGGATTAGTCATAATCGCGACGCGTGACATGCACGTGACATATCAGACAACGCACCTGCAGCTTCTAGTGTTGCAGATGTACGTGGGCGTCGGTAATCACTTGTCATCAGACGAGCCGCTTGCTCGTTAGCCTATAGCCAGTATAGATGGGCTGATTCCCCGAGTGTGAAGTCGCGAAGGAAAACATCGTAAGGAAACCTGCGCGTCCCAATTATATGTCTGGAGTCTGCCAATCCACACCGGTAACAGTCACAGCCGAACGGCAACCCTTCTCTTAAAACTGACAATGACACTGTGTTTTCATGTTTTTAAGCTTTTTTTCTATATTCGAGAAAGATGACAAAAGCACAAGTGGCTCACCTGATGGTAGAATTGTACCTAAATAAATAAATAAGAAGAAAAAAAAAACAGAGGCTTGGTCCGCAACGCGTGTTTATAGTAGTAACTTGTGAACCCTCTGCCTGTTTTGTCAATAGAATTTCCTGCGGCGCAACACGTAACGAGTGACAGACGGTTGTTCGCTTGACACGTCAACACGCGTAAACCAGGCGCGTTAAACGTACTGGTCATCCCGTGAGCGAATTGTCAATCGAGCGCTTGTAGCAGGCGACTACTTAATTAGTTCGATAATTAAAAATCACGCAAAGTCATGATCGGACCGACTCGACTATACGACACGTATATTCGAGGTACTGTTTCCATTGTCGATCTGAAATCAAAACTCGACCGGCTCGGATATAATTTTTGAGGTTTAACAGGGTTGCAATTATAACAACAAAAATATTTAGGTTCTAGATGCGATACTGTAAATTATTTTAATAGACATTAATGACATAATGCTCAATGACCTCAATAGTGTCTCCCAACAGGGTTGGTCTTAAGATGAACAGTGACAAGGCGAAAATCATGTCTAATGTCCATGTCACACCAATACCGATTGCTGTTGGGAACAATAGGCTCGAAGTTGTAGACGAGTACGTATACTTGGGACAAATTATCGAGGAATCCAACTCGGCTGGGCTGCGTTCGGGAAACTACGTCATATCTTCTCGTCGACTATACCGCAGAACCTCAAGAGCAAAGAATACAAGCAGTGCGTTTTGCCAGTGATGACATACGGAACTGAAGCATGGTCTTTCACAGCAGGCTGTATGAGGAAGCTCAAAGTCGCTCAGCGCGCTATGAAAAAGGCTATGCTCGGAGTTTCACTGCGTGATAGGAGTCTGCAACGATAATATCCGCAGCAGAACTAGGGTAACCAACATATCCGTAAGGATCAGCAAGCTGAAGTGGCAAGGGTCCAGCCACATAGCTCGCAGAACCGACAACCGTTGGGGAAAAAGGTTCTCGAGTGGCAGCCACGTACAGGCGAACGCAGTGCGGGACGACCCCCCACAAGATGGAGTCATGACCTGGGCAGTGTTGCGGGAAGTCGATGGATGCAGGTGGCTCAGGACCGAACTTTATGGCAATCTTTGGGGGAGGCTTACGTTCAGCAGTGAACTTGTGGTAGGCTGAAATGCTACTACATAAACATATAATAAATAAATAGTATATTTATATATGTAAATGGAAAGTATGTGTTCAGGGCCTTAAATTCACGGTTACATTGTATTGCCGGTAGGAGTTATGTTTGTTTTACTATGATATCCACACTAGATATAATGTATCTCTGTATCGTTGGTACCTAACTATATATACTGTGCAAGTCTAATAATCCAATAGACATGCTGATTATTCTCTCGAATTACAGACGACGATTGAACCGTTACAGAACATGGCCGGCACTACTTGATCAAACGATAGATGAAGACTAAATGAAGTCTGGATCGTTTTATCAATCTTATAGAAATAAAAGGAAGCGATCTCGGCTGTTCAACGTTAATATCTCATAGCAATTTACTATGAAATCATCTATTTTTAATCCCTTTTCGTGTTCAAAGAATATCAGTAGAAAGTCCGGTCCTCTCTTAAATGTATCAGCAATTTTTAAAGGTTTCCAGATATTTTTTTTATTGGAACGAGGCAAACTACCAAGCGGCTCACCTGTGTGAGTGATCACCGTCACCCACGTACATCTGGAACACCAGAGGCGCTGCAGGTCCGTTGCCGGTCTTTATTGATATTTGGGGGACGTGAAGGGGGGAGGGGGTCTTCGGTTACCACACTCACCGAGCGAAACACAGAACCATAAAGTGTCTCTAATTCACGCCGGTATTCTGCGAGATCGTGGCGCTAGCGTGGTCGAGCCGGGACATTCGAGCAGCAGCAAAAGCCAGTTTAATATAAAAAATATGAATGTTTGTTATAAATAAATATGAAATATGTAAAAGAACTGAATTAAAAAAAAATAGTACAAAATTGGCTATCCAATGGAATTGTTTATATGATACTTATTTTTATCTCAAATATTTTATAACTTTTTCGAATCCTACGGACAGTACAGTGAGAAAACAAAAGGAAAAAATATCGGACTGAATTATAGATACAACCTAACACCAAAATTACTGAATTATTCAGGGAACATTAAGGGTTGCTAGATTTTCTAGATCAGTTAAAATGAGTTGATCTAATCTCAATTGCTGTAGCTCCGTAAAGCTCGTTATGAACTCTGATACAAAATCCAGGAGCGGTGTAGTTCCGTAATTGGGACTACAAGAAAGCGCACGTGCCACTTGTCAACCAGCGCCGTGTGCGGCTGTGTACGATTGGAGGTAGTTCCGTAATTGGGACTACAAGAAAGCGCACGTGCCACTTGTCAGCCAGCGCCGTGTGCGGCTGTGTGCGATTGGAGGTAGTTCCGTAATTGGGACTACAAGGAAGCGCACGTGCCACTTGTCAGCCAGCGCCGTGTGCGGCTGTGTGCGATTGGAGGTAGTTCCGTAATTGGGACTACAAGGAAGCGCACGTGCCACTTGTCAGCCAGCGCCGTGTGCGGCTGTGTGCGATTGGAGGTAGTTCCGTGATTGGGACTAAAAGGAAGCGCACGTGCCACTTGTCAGCCAGCGCCGTGTGCGGCTGTGTGCGATTGGAGGTAGTTCCGTAATTGGGACTACAAGGAAGCGCACGTGCCACTTGTCAGCCAGCGCCGTGTGCGGCTGTGTGCGATTGGAGTGTAGTTCCGTAATTGGGACTACAAGAAGCGCACGTGCCACTTGTCAGCCAGCGCCGTGTGCGCTGTGTGCGGCTGTGTGCGATTGGAGGTAGTTCCGTGGTGGGACTACAAAGCGCACGTGCCGCTTGTCAGCCAGCACCGTGTGCGGCTGTGTGCGGTGGAGGTAGTTCCGTGGTGGGACTACAAGGAAGCGCACGTGCCACTTGTCAACCAGCGCCGTGTGTGCGGCTGTGTGTGCGATTGGAGTGTAGTTCCGTAATTGGGACTACAAGGAAGCGCACGTGCCACTTGTCAGCCAGCGCCGTGTGCGCTGTGTGCGGCTGTGCGATTGAGGTAGTTCCGTAGTGGGACTACAAGGAAGCGCACGTGCCACTTGTCAGCCAGCGCCGTGTGCGGCTGTGTGCGGTGGAGGTAGTTCCGTGGTGGGACTACAAGGAAGCGCACGTGCCCTTGTCAGCCAGCGCCGTGTGTGCGGCTGTGTGCGATTGGAGGTAGTTCCGTAATTGGGACTACAAGGAAGCGCACGTGCCACTTGTCAGCCAGCGCCGTGTGCGGCTGTGTGCGGTGGAGGTAGTTCCGTGGTGGGACTACAAGGAAGCGCACGTGCCGCTGTCAGCCAGCGCCGTGTGCGGCTGTGTGCGATTGGAGGTAGTTCCGTGATTGGGACTACAAAGGCGCACGTGCCACTGTCAGCCAGCGCCGTGTGCGGCTGTGTGCGATGGAGGTAGTTCCGTAATTGGGACTACAAGCGCACGTGCCACTGTCAGCCAGCGCCGTGTGTGCGGCTGTGTGCGATGGAGGTAGTTCCGTGATTGGGACTACAAGGAAGCGCACGCCACTTGTCAGCCAGCGCCGTGTGCGGCTGTGTGCGATTGAGGTAGTTCCGTGGTGGGACTACAAGCGCACGTGCCGCTGTCAGCCAGCGCCGTGCGGCTGTGCGATTGGAGGTAGTTCCGTAATTGGGACTACAAGGAAGCGCACGTGCCACTTGTCAGCCAGCGCCGTGTGCGGCTGTGTGTCATTGGAGGTAGTTCCGTAATTGGGAGTCTCAGTAAATAATAAACTGACACTCAAAACTCCGAGGAGCGTGCTGGGATATCCAGCCGTTGTGGCCTGCATAGCTCTCGAACGACTTTAATATACACGGCACGTTCTATGCCATTCGTGGTCTAATTAGATTCTATCTAGAGCACTTGAAAAAAGTTTTAAATTTCCTAGTACAGTGACGCATCGCCAAAAATGCAATTTTAATTTTTATAATTACCACGCAAAAATATGACGAATGTGAGATCTGTCAGCCCTAACAGAAGAGAGAGAATATTTTTGCCCGACGGTGGGCCGAAATTTTACCACTTTAGTGGAATTCAAATGGAAAACTTAGAGGCGCTTGTCGAAGTAAAGGCAATTCCAAATCTCGAACCGTGAATAAAGCGAAAACTTAGACTGCTTTTGTAGACAGCCAATCTTTCCGCAGAATAATCGATCTTCGATTTCTAATTAACAATCGGACAATACTTCTTATTTTCGGCTTCAATAACTCCGTCCGTGGCCGCGCGTCAAGCGGAATTCTGTGATTGAAATCCTACAAAGTTTTATTTCGCTTATTGCCAACCGACAGACGTCGGGACGCTGATTACCTTTAACTCGGTATCGGAATATTTCCATCGCCTTCTCTTTTGTTTTATTACTCAAAGGCGATTGCTTTCAGAATGAGCACTGTAATAATTTTTATATTTTCATAAATTGACGTATTCCCGCTCGTCCCACTGGTGTCGTCCCACTAACGGGACGAACGGGTATTTCATTAGATAGCATTAAATTTATTCCCATTTCTAACCGCATCTATACCCTTTCACACAGTCGTAATAAAATGACATAAAGACGTAAAACGTTACTATACAAAACTTGCCCTATTATGTCGCATGGGAGCGTCGTATTCACACGCGTGTCTATAACACGATATTCATGATCACAACAAGTGATACAAAATCCTACCTATATGCGGAATGTTATTGTAGTTATATAACCGTGATATACATGTTTTCTCTCTCTCTCTCTCTTTCGGCCCATTTCAATGAAAAGTATTTAAGATATTTCGACAAAATGCAAAAGATCATCGTAACGGATGTGAATGACGGCAGTCACCAACTATGCAAAGGCACCCCAAAGCTGTTCTAACCGACCATGATGACATCAATAAAGCCTTAACGCCACAACTCTGATATACCGCATCTCAGATTCACGGCCCACATGAGGTGGTTTTTAATATTTTATTTTCACCCAAGCCAAAGCGTCGCACCTATTTAAGAGGTTTTACTGCGAAACCCCGTCCCTAGATTTTCGGAATTCTTTTTCGTTAACAGGGCTCGGTGCGCGACACAGCAGCAGGCAGCGTCGCGGCAGCGCCGGCAGCTTGGGGACATCGGCGTACGAGTCCCTTCCCTCAACGCTGTCGAGGCCACCGGATCAAGAGCGTGTCTCTTATCACGGGGTTTTTGGAACGGTCCGTCACATGTCACAGCTTACCGCGACGGGTATATCATCATCACCTTTCCCCCCTACACGTTAAATACAATCCAATCTGTGAAACCCGTGTAGCACGAACGGGAATAGCTTCTTACATAAGTAAAGTTCGTCCCATTTAAGGTCAATTGAAACCTTTAAAACTTTAAACTTGACGGCCACAAAAAAAGTGTAAAGCGAAAACGTTAATTTGAATATTCGCGCACGTGACCTCCTTCTGTTCGCACGAAAGCAACGCACCGAACGATGTCGCAACCAAAGAAAAGTAAAGATTGTTTGGATTTTTGAGAATGATAATGTTCAATCAATACACGTGCTACTTCTTCCTCGCCTTCTCATGTATTTAACAACGAGCTTACAGATACATGAAATAGTTTAAATCAATTTGAAAAAACATTTTACATATTAATCAATCGGTGGACGAGATAAAGGTGGTGATAAAAAACCTTACGAATTTTATACATATATATTCTATCTATTATGTTGAAGACAAGTATATCGGTGTAAAATAATTCAAGTATGTACCCTGTTTAATATTTCCTGTGGCCGACCCGTGGCGCGACTAATTATAGCATCTTGAAAGCAATTTTTTTTTATAGGAAAGACGAGCAAACGAACAAGCGGTTCACCTGATGGCAAGTGATTACCGTAGCCCACGTAGATTTGCAACGTCAGGGATGCTGCAGGTGCGTTGCCGGCCTTTAAGGATATTCGGGGAGGGCGGTGCCGTGTGGAATCGGCGTAAGCATTAGCCACCCTCTTTCTTTCCGACGACTAAAGGAAAAGCCTCGAAAATCGCAACGGCTGCCGACAGATGGCGGCATTATCACCACAAAAGATATCATACCGATGACGTGCAGCAGCGTCTAATCTATGTTGCGAGGTGTCCGGTAATCCTATCGCTAATCGGCTTCCGGGGCGTCGCGTGCCATAATTGGTCCCGCAGTGGACTAATTACTTACTGGCTGGTAACTAATCAATCATCGCTTAGTACCACGGTCTCGAAGAATACAGACGTGAAGTACACATCCTGTGCTTCTGCGTTTCGTTCGGTGAGTTAGTTAACCCCCCCCCCCCTCCTCCTTCCTTTAATTCTCTTCTCTTCCTCTCCCCGTAATCCTTGATGGCCGGCAGCGCACCAGTAGAGCAATCACTCGCTCGAATGCCCCCGTACAATAAAAAAAATATACGAGCTCAGAATACCCTACAAGGTGGAAGTCCACAGTGGATGCAATGTTGATTGGCAGCAGAAAAGGGTAACCTACCTAGACAACGCGTAGATAAAGAAGGAGGAATGTATTCGTCACAATCCTCCTTCGTTAACTTCAAGAAAAGAGCCTATTCGTTCCTTAAAGGTCGGCAGCGCATCTGTAGCTCCTCTCTCTTTCTTTTAAAAAAAAATACAATACATACATCGCACATATAGAGTGCACGTGTTCTTCTATCGCGGTGTATCAGGGTCGCATTACCTCCCGGAATATTGTCTTCTAACACAATTCATTCACACAAGAAGCACTCGTGCCCACCGCGCCCTAAAACCGCGCTAAACTAAATCCTATCCAAATTAACTATGAAACCCCGCGGCGTTCCGTATGGATTTGAGCAGTTGCCTCGCACTGCACCACCCTTCAGACCGCAGGGCGTGCCCCAAGGGCCCCAAATATGCCCCTAAAAACATTGGAAGCGCATAAAATCATCCATCACCGCCCGCCGCGACCTCATTGAGGACTGTACCGAATTTCGCTTTTGAAATAATCGAATATTTTTAATTTAAAACCAGCGTGAAACGCAATTTCGTTTGGCTGCGATAGAATTAGTTTATGTTATTTTTTTTTTTTTATTATACAGAAGCAACGGTGGAATTGCCTCGAGAATCGGGAGAACCGAGTTCTATACCCTATGTTGACTGCACGTAGAATTTTCCGAAACTCATGTATCGTTAGGCCTAAACATTACACCATCTTTTGTAGGACGACCCCACACAAGATGGAGTGACGACCTGCGCAGTGTTGCGGGAAGTCGATGGATGCAGGTGGCTCAGGACCGAGCTTCGTGGCAATCTTTGGGTGGTGATGTGATGAATGATGATGATGATGAATCATTAATATGGCGACAGGCTCACCGCTGCCACGTTATTCCAAATGAGCCTCGCTGATAGTGACGCGGATTGAAACCACTAAAATAAATGTCTAGATCTCTAACCACCCTAACATTTGAATACGGTCTCGAGAGCTTTTTGTGTATTATTATAGGTCATTAATTTCATAAAATCTAACTTCGAACCCATTGCAGAGACCAACCTACATCCAGCAACAGATCACCATTTCTACCAGAAGTCGTATACGATATGCTAAAAAATATTTCACGAAAATTCCCCGCAAAATCATATCATACAAAACATGGTTTCGTTTATCTAAGACATGGTTACCGATCGAATGGTTCAGCTCGAGCGGGTTGGTGCCGGGGCCTCGCAGAATGCCCCTCTGTTCAAACTAGCCTCGTTTAAATTTTAATCTGTTATATATGTTTTGTTGATAAAGTACTCTAGTGTTTGACAAATATATAAGATACTTTTTATATCAATTAAAAGTTCTCTCGGATGAAGAGAACATTGTGAAAACGCCGACCAAGTAGCGGGCACATTCAATATTATTAATAGGAAATTATATTTGTTTTAATGTTAGTGTAAGGTGGCTTACCTTGAATCTCGGACAAGGACAGGGCTTATTTTTACTTTTTTATCCCCAGGAAAGCCGCAGACGGAAACTATTAAGCAGACCTTAAAACGTACCCTTTTCTCGGTAAATTAAATATACCAACACTTTAAAGTTACTTGTTGAATAAAAAGCGATGTAAATTGTTTTGTGTGTTTGTTGGATACTTCGTTATTTCACACAAAGAAGTTCGTAAGAAACTGATAAATACCACGGTCGATCTGCTGGTAGCTGATAAGCAACTATGGGGAGACAAGCTCAGTTTAATGCGTTCATTCCGCGGAAATGATATAAGCACATGTCTCTGTGGAATTTTATTCCAAAAGTCAAACACCTGACAACTGCGTAGGCACATCGACAAGTGTCCCTGTTCGCCTACTCCCAGGATCGAATCGTAGCAACATAAAAAAGGAAAGTGTGGCTTGTAAGTGCCCACAGCTGAGCAAAGACCTCTTTCTCAAATATCTGAGAGAGTTTTGGAGCCGGGAAGGGCCGGCCGTAATGCTACAGAGCGGGTTGACTGGCTTTACATGTTCTCGAAATAATATATTTATCAGGTGATCCGCATGCTCGTTTGTCGCCATGTCCATAAAAAAAAAAGATAGTTATTCCGCTGTTTAACGATAGCCATTTCTACTTCCTAGGCTTTTTTCCTTAGTCGGTCTTATGACATACGCCACGGGAAGAAAGGGATTGTCATATTTTTACGCCGATACCGATGGCACAGCGAAGCCTATCACCTAATGTATATTTTATGTATGTATATATTCACGCGTTGTTTCCATTGGGGTATGCAGAGATAATCCTCTTTCACTTGCTACGGTCCTGACATACGTCTTTCGCTTCTCCCACTTTCACCAATCATCGCATTCATGCTCGTCGGTTTAGAGTACTCTTGACCTGGCCTTTTTCCAGAACTTCTCCGATTTGATCGTGAAATGTTCGCCTAGGTCTTCCTCTCCTGACTTTAACTTTACACTCGCCTCATATATTTGTATCGTCAACCTGCTTTCATTCATCCTCTCCACATGTCCAAACCAGCTCAAAATCCCTTTCTCAATTCGTGTCACTACATCGTCTTTCACGCCACAACGCGCTCTGATCACATCATTTCGAACCCTGTCAGTTATCTTCACATCAATCATACTCCACTCATTTCTACAGCATTTATCCTGCTTTCATGCCTCACAGCTGGCTATGGCAGAACCCAGCTTTCGCTTCCATATGTTAGTGTTGGTATCAATACCCCTCTACTCTATGTATATTTTATATGTGTAGTTAAAAACGTACGCTTTTGATATTTTTTTTTATAGGGATATTAAACGAGCCAACGGTCCACCCGATGGTAAGTGGCTTCTGCAGCCCATAGACACCTGGGAAAAACTTCAATCGAAGACTTAGCTTTGGAAGGTTACTAATGCGTTTGTCACAACTGTACTGACGTTCTGTACCTTTCATACCGCTACCAACAGGTGTTACACTGCCATTTGGTGGCAGAAAAGGTAAGAGTTAGGAGGCTGGGGGGGGGGCGGCTCATGCGACAACTAGACAAAGAACTAAACCACCACGTGTGGAAACTATGATTGTATATACAGATCGTAACTTCAGCAACGTAGTGTTACTTTTAAAGATTTTCTTTAGGTGCACGATGTGTTTAACCGACATTAATATAACTTTTGCATCTGTCTGTTTACTCTTCGATCCCTATTATTACATTACAGTATTTTATAAAGATAAAATATAATTAGTATGTCAGATCGAATTTATTTATTGTATGAAAGGATAGAACGGTTCGCAACGTGTAATCTTGTCCTATTACCCGCGAGTTCGCGATGCATTTAATATATTGTGGAGCGTAAGTTGACGGACAGGCGGTTATCTTTATGTATAGTTATTTTTTAACTTAATTGCGATAAACAAACAATGGCACATTATATATAGTAACAATAAATCTTTTGTGATAACCGTGAAACGGCACTGATAAAAGTTTCAGTGATAAAAAAATAAGTGTTTTTGAATTTAGATCTACAAGTAATTAAATAATGACAGTGTGTTTTCTTAAAATCTTATGTATGTACGTAAACGTGAATCACTATTCCTAAAAGAAATAGTCACCGAGATAATTTTGTATTGATAAATAACAATAAAATAGAAAATCTACAATTTAGACTAAATCAAGTTAAGAACTCTTTTCCGAATCGGGCACACCTATATATAATAAAATTCCAGAATTAATGACTCTTACAGAGACAAAAGTGTTCAAAAGCTTACTATAACCTTAGTGATTATATTAACGATAAGGAAGTATGGGATAGTGACCTTACAGTTTGATACAAATTATCTTGTTAACGCCGCTGTTTGTAACTAACTATATAAATAATTAGTGATATAAACACACACACACACACACACACACACACATTGTAGTAAATGGTCTCGTAAAAAATTGTAGCTGTGTTGTCTTGCAATGCGATAGTGTTTACTATAATTGGCATGCCAATCCCGCTTATAGGCCTCTGCTTGTGGGAGTATCGTGTTCGTGTGGCAGGATGGCCACATACCTTAAGTATGGTCGAGGAGGGTGATGGCTGCCACTTGCGTCATACTTGTGAATAGGTGCTGCTTGTAGAGCCTGGTCTCGTCGAGTTTGCCGATTTGTACCATTTGTTGTTACATTTGAGAGCTTCCAATATAATCTTAGTTTGAGGTTGTTTTAACAATAAAGGAAAAAAGGTAAAAATATTTTCGATAAAAACACGTTTCCCGTGTTCCCCTTAATTATTACTTCTCTCCCTCCTTAGCTATTACTTTTTTTTATTATTTGTAAAGTTATTCGCCATAATAACCCATATTCAGTGAAGATGTCTGTCTGCGATTTCGAAATAACTGCTTCTTCCTTAACTCGTGTGCTTTTTGCGCGCTATCAAAGCTAGCGAACATGATTATAAAATTTTTATCCGTCTGTTTGTGAGCTGCATAGTATTGGAAACGGTTAAATCGATTCTACATTTAGTGATGCAGTGAGAAAATTACAAAAGAAAAGTGATGAACAGTACGAAAGAAATAAAGGCAGCTTACAGATCATCTTACCCTATACAAGATTGTCAATAATGTTATTAACTGTCCATGTTTACTCTCAAGACTGCAATTTTCAGCACCAGTTAAGTCAGTAAGATTATCTCGTTTAGTCCCTTTCTGTACCAAAATGTCTCGTACGAATATAGGATTTCATGCGACTCTAAATAGAATGGTTAGAAAATATAATGAGGAATATAAAAAAGTGGACGTGGACATTCTCTTAACCAAAATATCTGAGGACTAAACTGCGGAGGGCATTGCACAATAATTTATAAAAGAAAATCGTAGGTTACTTAATTATTTCATTATTTTTGTTATTACCTTTCTTTGTTATAGTGTTACTTTAGATAAGCAATACATCTGAATGATATTAATATTCATTTAACTTTACTAGACTGTGTCTACTGGCTTTCCGTGGTTGCCTTTAAGTAAGGTGGCCAAGCGTTTTTTTTAAACATTTTTATATAAAAAAAAATTGTTATGTGTTAACCTGGTTGGTAATCCTTAATAAATAAACAAAATAAAATAAATTAAGAAAAAATAAAGGAAGAAGGGAGAGCTTTTAATTAAATTGGACATAATCACAGACAAATTAATTTGTTGCAGCCGCAGGTTATGAACCCGATGCTGTTCTTCAAGTATCCAATGTAGACCCGCAACACCACTTACTCGTGCGCATACAGCACCAATATCGACAACTACACCGTCCTTCGACTCAACTGTCATCGAATTAACAAGTTACTAGCTCGTTCATTACTTAATATCCAAATAGGGGAATGTTCAGATGATATCTAAACATTGTAAACATACAATTTAGTGGAAATAAAAATTAATGGTGCCTTAGTAATTACGCTACGCTCATTAATACGGAATAATCAACACAAATGAAGCGAAAGTTATTTACAACATATAATTAAATGAATAACGTAAACAAAATTGACATGATAAAAAAAAAAAATTGTAAAGGTATGGAGCAGCTGCGTCTGGTAACACCGTATATGGATATGGATTTGTATAATAGTCACTAGTACACATATATAATATAGTCACCGGCGCCAATTACTTACTAATGCATTGACAGTGACATCGGCTCGTATATATTTTGCTGTTAGCAACGTTAACCTTTTTGATGACATTTTTTTATTTTATACATTGCCTGCACTTGATCAATATTATTGTGTGAATAATGTTTAAAACAATATCACTACAGATTCACGTACCCAACAGTCTGGCATGGCTGTGCGTACGAATGGCAGACATCGAATACTTCCATTAAGTTAGCGTAATCAATCTATAAATGTAACTCATCATATGTTCTTACGGATCCCATTCGTTTTATGGCCATGGTTAAAAATAAAAACGGTCACAAGTAATCAAAAATAAATGTTATAATGGTTGGTTAGGTTAGGACGTGGCGCTTTTGAGCGCCAGCCTTCCTGATCCTCATGGCCTCCGGGTGGCGGACTCGGGGGGGTCCGTTGCCCTCGTGGGTTAGGAGGCAGAGTAGGTAGGCGCGGACGTCCTCTCCCGAGAAGGGGCCGCCTACAGCGGCCGGCGCTGGTGGGGTCGCGGATGTGTGCGAAAGCGTTCCCGCGACCCTGCCGACATGCGACGAAGGTGGAACATCATAGGGTTTTAGTCGGTGCGAACCCGACATAACCCGTCCTTGCCCCCGAGAGGGCGGGTATGCGTCAGGCATTTCCCCATGTAAATAAAAAAAAAAGTGGACGTGGCGGTGCTACAGGCGTTCTGCCTACCCTGCCGGAATGCGACCGGCGACGGAGCCGTAGACCAAGGCCGGCGAGGCACCCTTGTGGGATCGAGGTCTAGAAGGCAAGCGCGTCCGTGTTCCGGCGCGTCTTGCCAGGAGGGAGCTCTCTCTCTCTAGAGTGAATATGTTCTATCCCGAAGAGGAACCGCCTAGAGGGTTCCCGTGTGGCGTGCGGCGGAGATGGAACACCGTGGGGTTTCGGTCGATGCAAGCCCGACATGTGATCGGGTATACGTTAAGCATCAGAGAATAATTGACCAAGCAATCACAGATTTTCATTTATAAATAAGTTGACCAATTCACTGACCGTTTCACAATCGAACCGTGATGCTCGTTTAGCTTAATTAGCTAGTTTATAACTTAATTATCTAAAACCCATTGATCAGTGACGTCACCGATTGTGTCTGTGTGATTGTGAAACGATTTTCAAAAGTCCGTGCAATTATAAGGCCGCAGCTTTGACTGCAACCCTGCTACATGTACAAACTCACATACTCCTTTCTATCTCTCTCTCTCTCTTTCCTCTTTCTCCCAAATATTAGTACAGAACATGTAAAGGATGTGGAGAAAACCCCGCTTTAAAAAAATAACGCCAGACTTGTTGGTGCACATGTGTTATAGACTTTTTGGAATAAATAGATTGCCGGGATGTACCGAGTACGAATCTCGGTAGCGATTCAATCTTCTATCTGAATCGATGTTTGTTAAACTTAAAAAAAAAAAGAATAAACCAGTTTCAAATGCAGAATATCTATCTAACAGTTCTTCAATATGACCTAGTTAAAACCGAAAACTCTACGCTGTTTACATGTATGTTACCTAAATATTTATCAATTTAAATTGAACAATTGAAATGAAAATATTATTTACGGATTTCAATCACGTTTAATTCTTGTTTTTATGTTTCCGACGTTTCGAGTGCTTTAGAGCAGCCGTGGTCACGGCTGGTACTGAGGTGTTAGACCTCCAGATGACATGGTCAACGCGGGATGCCTCCAGGTTTAATTATAATTGTTCTTACCCGATCAATATGCAGTGTATAGCCAATATTCGATAGGCTCGCAAATCATTGATTGACCGAAATAGTTTAACAGTATATGAGAATAACCCGTGGTCCCAAATGAATAGTAGCATTCAAGAGCATACCAAGAAAGTGATTTAATATCTGAACGTTCATAAAAGACTCATAGAGTTACATATACTCATATATTTTATATTATCATCGTCATTTCAGCCTGTCACAGGTCCGCCCACCGCTGAACATATGCCTCCCCCAAGGATTGCCACAAAGCACACAGTCCTGAGCCACCTGTATCCATCGGCTTCCCGCGCTGTGCAGGTCGTCACTCCATCTTGTGGGAGGACGTCCCACACTGCGTTTGCCTGTACGTGGCTGCTGCTCGATAACCTTTCTTCCCTCAACGGATCTCAGTTCCGCGAGCTATGTAGTCGTCCGATTGCCACTTCAGCTGCAGATAACATCGTTGCAGACTCCATCGCGCAAAGAAACAGCGAGTATAGCACTTTTCATAGCCCGCCGAGCAACTTTGAGCTTCCTCGTACGGCCTGCAGTGCAAGACCACGCCTAGGTACCGTAAGTGATCACTGGCATTACGCATATTTTATTATATTAAATTAAGCATCTAAATTACGAATATTGTGGATAAAAATAATTACTATTTAATTGTATTTTACATAAGTAATAATATTTTTTTTTTAAAAAGGACTAGTAACGCCATCTCTTGCACAACCGAGACATAAGTTCGAGTAACGTGTTCCCAACTTCCGGTCTGGCAAACAACAACTTTGGGTCTAATCAAAAACATCAAAATATGTGTATTCACCCCGAGTTCGTTTACAGTTCCTGAAAAGTTATAAAATAAAAACTAGCAATCACTGGCGGCTAAATTGAAACTGAACAAGTTTAAATTGAATTTTTACACATTTTGATTTCAATATTTGACAGGTGGACAAAGAACACGACAACAGTTTGTCAGACGTATCAAACGATATGCTGCAATGCTATTAAGGAAGTTATTTACAATACCGAGAACAAGGAATACGATATGTATGTGGCAGAGCCTAGCGGCGGCTTTTGCTGCTGCTCGAACGGCTCGGTAGTAGCATCTTGTGCTTCTGCGTTTCGTTCGGTGAGCGAGGTACCACCCATTCCTTTCCTCGTGACGCAGTAGTAGGGAGGTCACTGCCTTTAGTGACAGGTCATGTCCGGATACAGGTGCAACCACCTTTGCCCCCATAAGAAAAAAAAAAAGCAGCTTCCCTGGTGCTCCAGATGTACGTCTATAATCACTAACCATCTGTGAGCTGCATTGTTTCGCATCGCGTGTTTAATTTTAAATTTCTCCATTTCTTTTTTAATTATTGTGTCCTGACGGGCCGTGCGGCCACTAAAGGGGGTAGACTGAAAATCAGCTTAGTTTTCCGACGTTTGCTGTCTCAATTTATTGGTTATATTACGTAGTTTATTTCTTATTTTTTTCTCTGGTTGTTCATTTCATAATGACAGCAACGAAATAGTTTTATTATTTATATTATCGAAAGCTGGCATTTGGATTCGGCACAGTCGCATAGATTTTACTCTGTACCAAAGCAAGTTGATACGAAATTGGAAGAAAAGCTTAGCAAATTATTCCTATGTCCAGCACTGGACTGTCTCCCGGTGTGTTTAAAAAAAAGGAAGCCAATCCATATTCTGTGTAATTATTATTACTCCAGTTAAAAGTAGATAGTGTCACGTCGCCGCTATAAGATAAAGCAATATTTATAGCACAATATTAATAACTTCTGTTCTTCATTGTCTAGACGCTCCGAGATTAAACCGCTGGCTAATTATTATTTCAATAGGTGAGTTTGGAATATCCAAGGCATCTTTATCGGGCTTGTTTGTGAGACGTGGACCTTTCGCTATGCGTCATGCTCATCGTTTATTTAAACAGCCATGATAATTACTTATTAAGAGACATTATAAGCTTTGAGGTCAGTGTTTGATAATAAATACTTTATACCGTAACATGTGAACCCCGCCAGAACATAATAACAGTTACGCAAATGCTTTTTAATAGATTTTGTACGTTTCAGAGCCCAACGGCGGCTTTCGTTGCTTGGGGTAGTACCGCGGCATTGCATGAAGTAGAGGCGACTTATGCTTCTGCGTTTCGCTCACTCCACCGGAGGAGAGCTAGGGGGACCCCTCCTCATGCTCTATCCCATCTCCAAATATCTTAAAAGCCCGACAACGCAACTGCAGCTCCTACGGTGTTGCGAATTAACGCGGGCGAAGCTAATCACTTACCACCAGCCGCATGCTCGTTTGGCCCTTATCCCATTAAAAAAAAAAGAGAAAAAAAAAAAAGGGTAGAATAGATTCGCAGTTTAACATATTGAGGGGAAATACCTAACGCGGGGGCAAGGACAGGTTATGTATTAATAAACCATAAAGGTTCTCGAGTGGCAGCCGCGTACAGGCAAACGCAGTGTAGGACGACCCCACACAAGATGGAGTGACGACCCGCGCAGTGTTGCGGGAAGTCGATGGATGCAGGTGGCTCAGGACCGAGATTCGTGGCATTCTTTGGGGGTGGTCTATGTTCAGCGGTGGACTTCTGATAGGCTGAAGTGATGATGATGATGATGATGATGATGATGATGATGACGATGAAATCAACGTCCACCGTTCTAAATTCGCCGCCGGTCGCTGTCGGATTGGAAATCGAAACACGAGATGGATTTCGCACACATTCGCGACACCCACCGGGGGCCGGTCGCACCTAGCCACTTGGCCTCCTAACCAACAAAGGGTAACGAAACACCTTAGCGCGCCACCCGGAGTCCATGAGAATCGAGAAGTCGTGAGACAAAGGTCGCGGAGGATAGAGAGAATGTAATGATAAGAATAACGATAAGGAGGACGGTGCAAAGCAATGACGCAAACACTCCCCGCTGCCCCACAGTCCACTAAACAGCGGCCTAAGTGGGCTCGCCTAGCCCACTATCTTGGCATACTAGCTTGGCCAGCCCTCTCGCTAAGTAAGGCTAGCCATGTAGGTCCCTCGTGGCTGGTCTCCAGCCATGGTTACTATCTAACTACTCTGCCAATAAATAAGTTGTATGGAAAATTACCTAATTCGAAATGTACGTATAAAAACATTATTAACTGGTTCAAATAAAAAAAAATTCGCGATATTAATATGTGTAGTCCATTTAATACAAAGTTTATTTTATATAAACATTTCCTAAAAAATCTTTATAATGAGATAATTTTACAGATTTGAATTGGGAATGAATTATGTATATTATATGGGACTAACTTCTTTTGGATAACACGACTAATTTTTAATCTGTATTGATAAATCGAAATTGATAATCGAAGTTGATTTAACTTCTAAATATGTTGTCCGTAATAAATATTAGTCATGATCACAACAAATTTATTTTAATGGTACTTTTAAACTGAGAAAGATAAAATTAAGGCCTTCTTTGCTAAATTTAAGACGACTTCAAAGATTAAATAACTGCAAGAAATTCAACAATTTTAGTCGTGCCACCAACAAACGTTAAAAAACGTAGAAACAATAACTAGTCTATTCGTGAGTACCTATAGTTCAAATTATCTTACCTAACCTAACTACACCGGCTTCCTCTCAAATGACTCAGGTTATAATTACAAACAGTTGCAGTAGATTAGATAGGAGATAAAAATGATGACTAGCTTTGAGCTTATAAAATGAATGTCACAGATTTCTGTATTATGTGCGGACAATTTAAAAAAGAAATATACTTAACTTGTTTTAACTTTCATTTAAGATAGAACAACGACGAGCCTGGAGTGGATAAGCTATGAAAGCAAAACACTTCTATTTTCTAAGTTTTTGCAAAATATCGCAGCGCGTTTCTGCTCATTAATATGGCTTAGCGACTCGATAACCAGTTTATAGTTTAAACTAGTCGCCACTGTCCAGTCTGTTCTGAATAATCTGTAATGCGATGTCTACCTGGGAGGCGGCGCAGCGGCGACGCGGCGCCCGCGTCCCTTTTCGATCAAGGCTAACCACCGCATGCGTGCTAATATCGCCCTTGTGTAACCCGGATTAAGCATAGATTCCCTTAGGGAGCACGAACGTTTTTTTTTTTTGAATCATGTGTGCCGGACATCGAGCCTTAGTTACTTCGTATAATATGTAGTGAAACATTCACATATCACATTCGCATTGCACTCATATAAAACGTAACATAATAATAGTCGGAACGAGAAAGTAGAATTAAATTATGCTATAACATAAACAAGTTGTAGGTATGACAAAATTTTCGCAGCGCTAAACAAAAACATTGAAGTTGAACATAAACAAACCGTTGCTGTCAATGTCAAAGCCTCGTGCGCGGGCGTCCGATGGCGTCCAATCAAATTAAAATGATGTGAAAACATTTGTGTACTCACTGTGCGTTACTGGTATCCTGAGTTTATTGTAGTTATGTCGCACGATCACTTTTTACCGCGAGTATAGTTAACAAGTTTAGTCCTGCGTCGGAGGTCTGGCTAGAATAACGGGTCGGCGGCGTCGGCGCAGGTGACAGCGGCGACGGCAGCGCCGCGGCGCACGGCGGCGGCCTGCCGCAACAAGACGCCCCCCTCCCTAAGCAACGTCCTTTGGAGCTTCGAAGCAAGTGGTCAAATACGACCGAATGGGACCCGGGGATCGCGCACGCGTGTTCTGGATCCTAATGTTAGTAATCAGTGTATTTATTACGGTTAACTGAATTTTATTATATATTATGTAGAAACTCAAAAAAGTATAGTAAATTATATTATTTTTAAGCGTAAATTTTAGGCATAATATAATGTGGGATAATTTTAAATATAAATTATCACATATTTGATATTGGTTTTCTACATCCATTTTTTTTTTAATTCTATTAAAATTCGATATTTCGTACATCGTCATTCGTCATCACCACCATATTGATCAGAATGACCAAAAATACCGGAACAAAATTACACAGACGATGGGCTGGAGGGTAACGTGAAGGGTATTCAGGTCTTCGATCGCCAATCCGCTTGCCGTGCGTGGCGATTGAGGCGTGTGTCCTGCAGTAGACTATTTGCAGGTTAAACAGTCCACCTGATAGTATGTGGCTAATGCAGGCGACGGACACCTACGAAGAACTTCAATCGAGGTATATCGGCTCTCCGTATCCTGCCAAACCTTAGCACAGCTGTGGTGGTGTGTGATTGCGATGCGGATCAGCGGCAGAAATATTCTGGAGTAGCGTGGCACACCTTTCCATGGCAGTTCACGTTTCGTTGTGATAAAAATTTTAAATCACCACAGATTAAAACTAACATCAATATAAATTTGCGTTGTCTGTGGGAAGGTACACGCATTTCGTGGCAATTTTTTTTTTTTATTATATTTCCGACGTGTATGTTTCTTTACGATTATTCCTTCGCCGCTGAGTACGTGGCAAATTCAGCACTTAAAATTTAAATTAACAATTTAAGTGACGCCGGCATCGGGATTCGTATCGAGGTCACCAGCGTAATAAATAAAGAAAGAAAAGTGAACAACGTGTTTATTAAACAACAATGTTAATGATGATTATGATGTGCTTCTGGCCGATTTCGACCCCGGCGACAACTGAGCGGGCGATATTGTAGTGCCGTGACTAACACAACGGCACACGCTCGTCTCTACCTTCCTATATCCGATAAGATTGTGGGAATTAATTTTTATTTATTTATGTTCGTAGTCATAGTAGTGGTAGCGTTGTGGTCAGGGCGCTCACTTTAGTTTCATAGAACACGAGTGACCTAGGTACGATCCTCGGTGGCCGGCACCAATAGAATTGTTAATAGTGATTTTAAGTGTTGTACGTACCACGTGCTCGACGGTGAAGGTAAACATCGTGAGGAAATAATAAAAAATATTAATTCGAGGATAAGTGGCGTGGCTCCGGAGCAGCGTGGCGGGCCCTTCCCGGCTCCAAAACCCTCTCAGATATTTAAGAAGGAGGCCTTTGCCCAGCTGTGCGCACGTACAGGCTGCTTCTTTACTTTCTTAGTCTAACTATAAAACTGCATTTACTTATACTAACACGCAACACCATTACTCACAAAGTACTAATATTACTTAATTACTAGTTAAGTTACTACCGTATCAGTGTAAAATAATACTTAATATTAAGTACACAAAAGAACATACTAGATTTAGTTACGTATTTGAGGAGTCGAAATATTTTGTGACAGTTAAATAAAAAAAAAATTATGAAGGTTCACAATATACATGACATTGTTACTTAACTTCTGTACGGAGCTTCTGCAACTTACGAAATGTAATTTGTTTTATTAAAAGATAAGTGAAGTATGCCCTTGAAATTACCGTGCACAATGCGGCGCTGAGGTTCGCTCGCCGCCGATAGTGTGACTAATTTTTGGCGCGAACTGAACGATTACTTTCTCGATTTGTTTTTAATTTTTTTTTTTTTTATTTCTACGTTGGGGGAAAGTTGTTCACACCAATCCGTCACCGTCTCCGGTGACTGTTTATGTACGCATCAGCATTGAAGATGACGGACCGACTAAAACCCCCCACGTTAGAAATGCGATGGACCCGCTGGCCTTCACAGCTTCAGCGGTGGCGACTCGCGACCAGAATTAAACCTTTCAGTGATTCCTCGTGAGTGCGGTATTTGTATATTTATGAATCGGTATGCATATTATATACTTGCTGGATATGTAAATTATCATTATTGTGGTTATAATAAGAGAGATACAGATCAGTCAGTTGTGACATCGCGCATTTAAGAGTGTGTTAATCTGATTTATGGTTTCAGGGGTGCAATTCCAATACACACTCAATATGTGGCGACGAGGAACTAATTCAGTACTTTGTGTGTACCAAATAGAGCAACAGTAATAAAAAGAAATATCAAACAAAGGAAACATTTTCATGTTCAGTCATTTTAACATTATAAATATTCTTTGATATTTTTTTTTTGTTATATTTTTTATTATTCTTTTAGTGACATATCAGCCAGAACCTAAATCAATGATTAAATACGCGATAAGATATTTATCCACTGTAGAAAGTGATTATATTGTAATTTTTCGTTATGCTTATAAAGTATGAATCTGTTATTGGCATTAAGTATAATCTAAGATATGTTATATAGTAATTATATCGTGCCGTAGGTTCTATGACAAAAGAAAATATCATATTTAATCACCACACAACATGAGTGGAATATTTTTAAAAGTCGTTTTTATATTAGCGTTGTTTTACTCAGTTTAAATGACGAACGACTTTAATGACGACTCGGATAAGGGAGTCAAGCGGAGGATTGCTTAAGTCAATGAAATATCGCCTAATCCGTGAATTGGTCTTCAAGAGTAAGGCCATTGAAGCCTTATTGAGAAGATAGATAGTAGTAGAGGCAAGCGGCGACTTTTGTTGCTGTTCGAATGGGCCGGCTCGACCGAGTTGGTAACACGGCCTCGCAGAATACCGGCGTGAAGTAGATACATCTTGTGCTCTTGCGTTTCGTTCTGTGAGTGAATGAATGAACGAATGATATATATTTTATTGTACACACGAAGATTATTTAAAAAAAAGACCCCTCCCCCTTCTCATCCTCCCTCCTATATCCGAAATACCCTTAAAGGCCGCCAACGCACCTACAGCACCAGAGGTGTTGCTGATATACATGGGCGACGGTAATCACTTACCATCAGGTGAGCCGCTTGCCTTTCCCATAAAAACATAAATAAAAAAATAAATACCGGGCGAGGAGTTGGCTGAATTAGCCGCCCGTATTCCTACTTTCGCACAGTTTTGTCGTTTTAATTTAAAACCCCAGATGGCATTAAGGGCCAGATTCGTGCCGGGATTGGAAAATGCTATTGAAACTGTAATTTTTTTTTTTACTTAAAGCTATTAACAGCTTAACATTTAACGTTGAAGTTAGCACACAGATACAATCTAACCACAGTGGCAACGGCAGCGCAGCCAGTGCTAGCTTTGTGAGCGAAAGAAAATTCAATAGCACGTAGTCGTTATGCGCATTATTTAAATATAGCATTTATAACGTGTTTTTAGAAGCGGTTCTACGAGCCACCATTATTAGGAGGTGTACGATGATGACTTAATGAAATTTGAATTGATATAATATTGAATGTGTCAGTGGTGCACCGATGAGTCGCGATCGATGGAGTCGAAGCAAATTTTGTGCGAAACAGCCAGCGCAAGCGTCTGTCTGTTGTGCCGGAGAATGTTTATAAGACCTGTTTTCACAATAGTTATATTTTAAAATTTTGCAATATCGTTTTAAACTAGCTGCGTTTAGCAGACGTTGCTCAGCCCATTTCGGTAGATGGAGCGATGAGGCTTGCTCTGATAGATTTGTTCGCTAAACTTCACGGTATCGTAGAATTGTCAATGTTAGATCTTTCTAGGGCTGTCAATCAACTGGAATTGTTACATAAAGAAGTCAAAAGTTAACGTCTATAAACACACATACACATTTATTATGTTTAATTTGGTTAGTTTTCAGACAGTCACGCTCTCCAAATATAACATAAAGTACTTGTGTAATTGGAGGAGTCCGGCTTCAGATTAAGGGAAGATAAGTGCGATTTAAGAACAGGAGTAAAAGTTAAAGCAGCAGCCTGTAAGTGCCCACAGTTGGGCAAAGTCCCGATATCTGAGAGGGTTTTGGAGCCGGGAAGGGCCCGCCACGCTGCTTCAGTGCGGGTAGGCGTCTTCACGTATCCTCAAAATTTTTTTTTTACTATTTCTCAAACATGCAGGTTTCCTCACGATGTTTTCCTTCACCGCCGAGCACGTTGTAAATACAGCACTCAAAATTGCTGTTTTAGTAATTAATTTTAGTTTTGCCTGCACCGGGTATCGAACCCTGGGCGCTCGCGCTCTGTGAAGCTAAAGCGACTCTTGACTGTTGAATATTTAGACTAAATTATAAACAGGATCAAACACTAAAATTAAAGCGATACAAAGAAATTTCACAGAATTGAAATAATATTACGGGGTTGCGTACCGAACAAACCGACCTTATTACCTTATTGTCACCTTTACATTTACTGTTAAAAGCGTCGAGCGGGAGTGACAAAGAAAACATTTAGATTGATAGAATAAAAGGAGTACCACGTGACGAGCGGACGCCGGGCCGTGGGGGCAACCCTATCCCCCCATGGTGCCGTACGCCTCGCGCTCGCTCATTAGCGAACGGAATTACGCATCAACACATGATGTGTTTCGTTCCGTAAAAGAAGCGACAACTATCATTATTGCTAATAAGGAGAAACTGCAACTACCTTACATGTAGTTTTTCTCCATATTTTATATTTAATGTTGGAGGGATGTAGGATGTGTTGATTATCATTATAACGGGAAGAATAAGAGAGATACAGATCAGTCAGGTGTGTACTCGCGCATTAAAAAGTGTATTAAATTAATTTGCTATATTAGTCGTGAAATTACTATGAATACACGATAGTACAGTTAAAGATATAAAGCACGCAAAAATACTATACCATTAATCTATTTTTTTTTAGCATATCCGAAAGTAATTCGATACAAATCTCTCAGTTGGTATATACATAAACATAACTTCGTTTTTTTTTTCGTTTTCTGAAAAATATTATAATCAGAAAAAAACATTTTGGCAACCCTAGAGCGGAGCGGCTCGGTTATTAGTATACGTCGATATAACTGTTTAATGTACTGATTATAAAAAGTTATTGTAGCGAATTTTGTAAATTAACATCAGATCCAAATGCATTCGTCACCAAGAACATATAGTGAATATTTATACCATATTTTTCCATTTGTTATCCAAGATTATATGGTAAATTTTTGTACCATATTGTTCCATTTGCTTTTAAGAAATCGGGAGAGATTTAAGCTGTAGTATTTCTATAGTATCTTTATACTTTGTTAAGGAGGGATTCAATAAAACTGAGGCATAATCTAACTGGCGTTTTGTACGTGGTAGAGCCAAGCGGCGGCTTTAGCTGCTGCTGGAATGGGCCGGCTCGACCGAATTAATACCACGACCTCGCGGAATACCGGCGTGAAGTATGGCGACATCTTGTGCACCTGAGTTTCCTTCGGTGAGTGACGTAACCGGAGGCCCACTCCCCCTCTCCATTCCAATCCTTATCCTCCCTCCCATGTCCTAAATACTCTAAAAGGCCGGCAACGCACCTGTAGCTCCTCTGGTATGTAGGCGACGGTAATCACTTACCATCGGGTGAACCTATTGCTCGTTTGCCGCCTTAGGAATTCCTAAACTCGGTGTTTTTCTGCGGGATATAAACTGCAACGATGATGAGATAAGCAACTTGAAGTGGCAATGGGCCGGCTGCATAGCTAGCATAACTGACAATCGCCGGGGTAGTAATTATTCAGCTCTTGCTGAACCAAACTGCGTCTAATTAAGTGGGAGCGTAGCGGATCACACACGAACTCCGGTACGTCCAGACGTTCCCGCCTGGGTAGCCAGATTTCAGGGAAGAGAGACCGTCACGGAGTGCAATGACGATTTCCTGCGTAGGCCTCGTCTCCTTGTCACGGTCCGAGCGGCCGTTCGTCTTAAATCCAACCACTAAATTAGTAACAAAGTTAGTAGAGACCACGCGGGGTGAATAAACTAAAAGTAATGATAACAGCAATGTATTGTGTTAATTGTTGTATAGAAGAAACAAATGAACTTAAAACTCCCTGAAAAATATATACGATAGGATAGAGATCCCCTACTCCCATAGCGCTCGTATTCTTACCCACACAGGCGCATCACGCACAGGCACACTACTACCTACATCAACACTCTGAAGCACTACACATTGGCACCCGTTGATCGAGTGATCTCGCCGATATAACAACAGGCATCGAACTCCGGTCCTACCGCGTTGGTTAGCGCACTCTCGTATGTATTATGTCTTCAGATAAATATGTCTTATACGTAGCAGACACAGCCCTCCAGTAAACACGCATTAAAAAGCAACGTTAGAGTTTATTTTTTAATAATTGCTGCATAAATTATAGAGTTATCATCACCATCATAGTACATAGTGATATAATAATTATTACTTATATATGTATGCCTATTTTGAATTCGTTGTTCATTATATTCGTATATAGATATTTTATGTACTATATATATTGCGTATTATTATATTGTACCTGTATATTAAATCTTTATTTCGTTTTTAGCTATTCTGTAACCGCCTTCGATGCTTATCACTCCCGAACGTTGACAGGCAAAGAATGATCTCGGCATGAAATAAACCTATACGGTAAGGCACTTATAAAATTGCCAAAAACAATGGACGAAATACTCCCGTTTAATAGGCCGTCGTCAAATCCTTCATCATGCACTAAAGTTAGCTAAATCTAACGTCGATTCTCTCTCATCCGAATAAACAAAGAGTTTTAGTTACCTTTACTTAAAACATATACGCAACAGTGCAAAAATTTCACTCAATTTCCCAAAATGTTCGCGCCAAATCTGTAATGTGTCAAAATAAAACAACCATAGATGAAAAAATATTTTTTTATTACAACGCAATTGTTTAGAAAATTGGATTACATAGCTTAAAATGACAATTTGTAGCAGAAACGTTAACACTAAAACCACCCTTAATTACAATCAAAATCACATCTAGAAAAGTTCACAGGCGACGCAAGAAGCGGACTCGCGGGAACCACCCACCTTTGCCGCTTTCATAAAACTACAGACAAAATGGCGACAATGTTACCGTTCGTGTGGGCAACAACACCCAACACTGTCACGGGAGTCCGTCACAGTAACTACTACGAGACGCCGTCGCTATTGGGGGGAGGGGGGGGGGGGGGCTTATTATACTTTATTATTACGTGAAACACTAACTAACATCTCTAAGATCAAACCTAGTAGTAGCTGATTTGTATAAAGACTCGAGTCGCGTCGTCAAGCAAACAGGTGGTTTGGTTCGAGACATCTCCAAGTTGCCACCGTTCGGTTACAATCTGTGGCGCGCGTCACACACGTTAACTTTCCAATCGGCCTGCTGGAGGACACCATGCAGCCGTGTACGACCAAAGACCGGTCCAAAAGTTTCTAGTGCACGCACGGACACAATCGAATACAAAATCTACCGCATAGTGTGCGTCGTTAATACTCACTCGATCAACATTGACTTGTCGCTTAACCGCTGATACTATCTTAAAATATACAGTGTCTTAAATACAATGAAGAACACTCGACATGCACGAGCGTACCGTTTTTAATCTGTTTGGACGTAATCGAGAGTTTGACGTTCGCTGTCAATCGCAACAGGCCGCCATTTTATATTGAGCGTACGGTCACTAAGATGGAGCACTCGTTATAAAACTCGTTCTATTTTATATAATTGATACGATATCGCGCTGCTGGACGCTATTTATGTCGAACGTTTGTATAAATCATTGTCCGATTTGTTGTTACTCGAGGATATCTAGAAGTCATTTTTTATGCCTAGACAATTTGAGCTTTAATTCTATACATATAAGGGGTACATCAATAGGACAAGGTCAGCGTATGGATACGGATCAGATCCTTATTTCTAATTTCATTTAAAACTATTCTCCACTCACAGTATCCGAAGTAGGAGATTGAAGACAATCATATGAAAGATCTTTCCCCACAGATTATACTAAATATTGATTATACATTTAAGTATATTAATTATCTTAGTTGTAAAATGCATAGAGTATCGTAGACATATATATAAATTCCATATATAATAAAATTTACCAATTAAGATTAAATATCGTAATTATAAATACTTTGTTAACGACTAAAGACAATAGAAACGTATCATCTAGACTTCCCCGATAATCTAGTATTGCATTGCGTTAAGTTCGAAATTCTAAGCTCCGCTAAACTAGTCCAACATCGAATGGTCGAGTACCTTCTCTTTTAAACCGAACAACATGGGCAGAAGACACGGGGCATATTATCATCATATATCTCGGATTTATTGCTGTTACCCTCGCATACACCGTCTATACAATGAACAAACCATTTCGGTTAATGAAGACTAGCCCCATTGATATAAGAAAAAATAAACAACACCATACATTCAGAGTGTGACCTATTTACACATAAAAAAGGAACCACATAAATACATGATAAGACTTAACGATTTGATTACACCATCGAGTATATAAATGGCGGAATACTACTTCCTTTCCATTTTCATATTTTCCATATATGAATGGTTCGTGTTGACCAACACCATGCAATGATAATGTCAATTATATATATTAGATCATACCACACCGTTAATAGAAAAATAATTACATTCAACAAATAAAAAATTATCATAAATAATAATGTATAAAATCAATTTACAAAATTACAATTTTCAAACAATTCAATACTTACAGAACTGAGATACAGTATATATATTATATGTTTTAGATGGGACCCTTAACCCTTCACATGTCATAACAATAGGCTATCTATTTCTGCGACACGTCAAGAATTGGCTGGTCAAATCAAGTTATAACAGATCAAGTTAGTCAAAAATAGTCTTTTCTGCTATGGAAGTGAAATAAAGATGTCTTTAGATTTTTCCCACGTTTAATTAACAGACAATCTTTAATATTCTAGTTGAATGTCTCAAATATTTGTTTTGTATTGTTGTCCAAACAACTTTAGACCTACTTGTCAAAAGTGGTTATGTTTAATAAAATTTTACGACTGTTATGTAATTGTATATATTAGATTAAAAGCCATATTAAGCAAAAACAAAAACCTTGTAACCGACTATTAATATTTTGTCTTTCTCTTTGTTCATTATTACCATATTTTTATTATATTGGTCACACCCTATAATTGTTTTATGACATGAACTTTCTTTTACAAAGTATTAGTGCACATGTTCACAGAACTGGTCGCTGAATAATGTATTATTTAACTTCCCACCGTTGGGCACAGGTCGACTCAATTCGCCATTGGGTTTTAGAGCCGCTCACTGAATTAACTTCAAAATTTGACATTCACTTTCACTGTTTAATTTAAATTGTTCTTGAAGCTTCTATATCGTTCTAAGAGCTTTTACTTCTTGAATAGTTGGTTCCACTGCAGAACATGCTTTGTAGGAGGGGGGGCGGTCGACGTTGATGGCGCCTGGCTCATGCTGCCCAGTGGCGCATTGCTTTGGAAGCCTGCAGAAAAGATTATTATTAAGATACAATTGATGAAAGAAAAAATAAATACATGGTGGAGTAATGCCCGTCAAAATTTATAATTTCCTTTTTGGCGGAATAAGACTCTGTCATAGACTTCCTTTCGTAAGACCTAATTATTCGTCCCTTATTTACTTAACAATTAGTTGGTCACAAAGTACCATAAATAAATACAATGCAAAAATAAATAATCAAAAAGAATTCAATAGCCTAACGATGCTGACGTTACTGACAGATGTCAGTTGACGTCACACTGCGCTCCGGTTTTAAAGTTGTCATCCTAATGGACATTTGGAAGGGATAAGGTATTATGAATACGAGACCTGAGTACTGAGCCACCTATCGGATCCTAGCATATTACGACCTATTAAGGTCGTAGGTAGGTAGGTAGACGCACCAACCATTACATATGTAGAAATAAAGAATAATTGATTTTATTTCTACATGTAAAGCTAATGTGTTTTTTTTTAATTCTAAAAGGCCTATTTTCAGCAGATGACAATTTACGCAGAGGTCTATTTGAACTGAAGAAAACGAGACTGAAATACGATCGCGCTGATAGACCCGGTAAGACTAGCTTGGTAGTGCACATATTAGGCTATTAGGGCAACAATACCATTATAAGAACCTCTATTCGGAAGCCAATGAGAGTGAAGCGAAATACGTGCCGGTGTGTTGCGAAATATTAATGACATTTACCTCTCTCTACCAAGCTTGTGAATGCCTGCTGGTGCCTGAGAGACTCCCAGCGGGCGCGCTGCTACTCGGGCAGTTCCCTTTCACCGCCTGCAGCCGCCTTCTCGGCGATGCACGATCGGGCCACCGACGCGAAAAGTCTGCGATTTTAATTAACACAGGGTTAATATTTATAGAAAAAAAAAAACTGATACTGATCGCTTTCGGTACACTAGTGTGATGCTGCTGCACCCATCTCTAGTCTCCTTTCCTCATTTTCCGCCATCCATCGTTCAACCAACAGAACAGACACAGTCGTACAGAAGCGCAGACTAAACCTATTCATTCACACCTATATATTTTCAATGTGGTCACATATATCTTATTCAGCCACTCTTACGACACATTATATAATGCTATCCTTTTTTTTAAATGTATAGCAACATTCATTGCTACAATGACAGTTCACATCACGTGCCTTGTTATTTTAGCAAGTCGCCAAAGCAAACTATCCTTCACTGTGCCGAAAAGACAGTCCTTATATGAAAACTTACCATACCAAAATATAACCGGAGTGGAGTATTCTTTCATCGTTAATTCGCCCTACGGTTTTGTATGTGTGAGAGATTTTATTACTTTGCGTTTTAGTCTGTTTGTGCGTTTTGAAAACTATCATGTTTAGTCTGCGAGTATATTAAATATTTGTGAACAGAATTCCGTTTATCAGCCAGCAGCCCTACCTGCACACATAGACATTTACCAAATAAAGCAATTGTTTTTAAATAAAATTACATTAGTGCCATAACATGTACAGACTTACTTAGTACTTTTAGTAAGTCTATACATATAAGAGGGCATAGTACTCAAATAAAACTATTTTTTTCTCGTAATATATTACAAATAATATTTCAAAAATATATTTAACTTAAATTTAATATAGATATGTGTTCTTTTTTTTTATAGAAGATGGGGGCAAACGACAGTGCGGCTTACCTGATGGTAAGTGATCACCGACGCCCACGAACATCCACAACACCAGAGGAGCTACAGATGCGCTGCCGGCCTTTAAGGAAGGAATAGGCTCTTTTCTTGAAGGTCCCTAAGTCGTAACTGTTCGGAAATAATGCTGGCGACAGCTGATTCCACAAAGTCGAAGTGCGTGGCAAAAAGCTTCGATTAAAACCCACTGTGGTGGAATGCCAATCATCTAGGTGGTATCGATGGAATTTCGAATTCTGTCGCGATGTACGATGGTGAAACTCAGCCGCTGGGATCAATCCGAACAGTTCATCAGAACATTCCCCGTGGTAAATTTTGTAAAAAATGCAAAGAGAAGCCACATCTCTTCGCAAGGCCAAAGGATCAAGTCGATCAGAGAGAGCTTGGTCGCCGACAATTCGAGCCGCTCGACGTTGGATGCGGTCAAATGGAAGGAGTTGGTACTGGGGAGCCCCTGCCCAGAGATGAGAACAGCATTCCATGTGGGGCCGAACTTCCGCCTTATAAAGTTGCAAACGGTGGACCGGCATGAAATACTGGCCCTTAGAGGCCAATTTGGCCTTTCCCTGCAAGTGACCACGGAACTGAACGTCACTCGATGTGTCAACGCCAAGGATTCTGATACTGCCAGAGGCAATAAGGAGAATGTTCTCAAAAAGAGGAGAAACGACAAAGGGATTCTTTTTAGCGGTAAACGCCCAAACCTGTCTTTTAGGAGTTGAATAGGACCAAATTACGTCGACCCCAATCCGTGACTTTGAATAACAAGGTCTCGACTTCAGACACAAGTTTGTTCCGGCACTCGTCGACGTGTTCCCGAGAAATATTCGCACGGCCTGTATATAGGGCATCACCCGTGCTGTCGTCTGCATAGCAATGAATGCTACTGATTTGTAGCATGTCGTTGATATGCAGAAGGAACAGAGTGGGAGATAGCACACAGCCTTGTGGAACACCACCATTCACGCGTTTGGGGTCCGAGCGTCGACAACAACCTTGATGCTCCGATCCGTGAGGAAGCTGGTGACCCAGTTGCACATTCTCTCGGGAACCGCGTAAGAAGAAAGCTTTGAAAGAAGCGCTTTATGCCAAACCCTATCAAATGCTTTCGCTACGTCCAGACTAACCGCCAAAGCCTTCCCCTTAGACTCAACTGCTTCTGCCCATCGGTGAGTCCGCGACGGAAACCGTACTGTCGGTCACTGATCAGCTGATGCTCTTCCTGGTACCTCAGGAGCTGGTTGTTAATAAGTGACTCCATTATTTTAGATAACAAGGGGGTGATGGTAATAGGCCTGTAGTTGGACGGATCAGAGCGGTCGCCTTTTTTGGGTATCGGATGCACAAATGCTGTCTTCCAAGATTCCGGGACGACGCCTGAAGAGTAGGAGAGCCGGAAAAGACGCGTGAGAACCTATGCCAACTCAGGGGCACACATCCTCAGCACAATTGGAGGTGCCTTTCGCACTGAGCTCTGCAGAAACTGAATTTCCGGCATGGAGCACTTACACCACGGGATGGTAGGTGGAGAGTTTCCCCGGTCATCAAGACTAGAGTTGGATGCAAAAAGAGAGCCCATGTAGAATGGTGACCAAATCAATAGCGACGATAGTTATCGCTGCGAACAATAAAGAGGGAAACTTAAGAGGATATAACGTAGATAAGAAAGAACGTGTGCGAGTGAGTTTTTGAGCGGTAAAAATCGATAACCAACAAGCGTTAAAAAAAACAAAAATTATTTGATCAACATTTAGTATTTGAAAATATAGATATGTGTTCTTTTTTTTTATAGAAGATGGGGGCAAACGACAGTGCGGCTTACCTGATGGTAAGTGATCACCGACGCCCACGAACATCCACAACACCAGAGGAGCTACAGATGCGCTGCCGGCCTTTAAGGAAGGAATAGGCTCTTTTCTTGAAGGTCCCTAAGTCGTAACTGTTCGGAAATAATGCTGGCGACAGCTGATTCCACAAAGTCGAAGTGCGTGGCAAAAAGCTTCGATTAAAACCCACTGTGGTGGAATGCCAATCATCTAGGTGGTATCGATGGAATTTCGAATTCTGTCGCGATGTACGATGGTGAAACTCAGCCGCTGGGATCAATCCGAACAGTTCATCAGAACATTCCCCGTGGTAAATTTTGTAAAAAATGCAAAGAGAAGCCACATCTCTTCGCAAGGCCAAAGGATCAAGTCGATCAGAGAGAGCTTGGTCGCCGACAATTCGAGCCGCTCGACGTTGGATGCGGTCAAATGGAAGGAGTTGGTACTGGGGAGCCCCTGCCCAGAGATGAGAACAGCATTCCATGTGGGGCCGAACTTCCGCCTTATAAAGTTGCAAACGGTGGACCGGCATGAAATACTGGCCCTTAGAGGCCAATTTGGCCTTTCCCTGCAAGTGACCACGGAACTGAACGTCACTCGATGTGTCAACGCCAAGGATTCTGATACTGCCAGAGGCAATAAGGAGAATGTTCTCAAAAAGAGGAGAAACGACAAAGGGATTCTTTTTAGCGGTAAACGCCCAAACCTGTCTTTTAGGAGTTGAATAGGACCAAATTACGTCGACCCCAATCCGTGACTTTGAATAACAAGGTCTCGACTTCAGACACAAGTTTGTTCCGGCACTCGTCGACGTGTTCCCGAGAAATATTCGCACGGCCTGTATATAGGGCATCACCCGTGCTGTCGTCTGCATAGCAATGAATGCTACTGATTTGTAGCATGTCGTTGATATGCAGAAGGAACAGAGTGGGAGATAGCACACAGCCTTGTGGAACACCACCATTCACGCGTTTGGGGTCCGAGCGTCGACAACAACCTTGATGCTCCGATCCGTGAGGAAGCTGGTGACCCAGTTGCACATTCTCTCGGGAACCGCGTAAGAAGAAAGCTTTGAAAGAAGCGCTTTATGCCAAACCCTATCAAATGCTTTCGCTACGTCCAGACTAACCGCCAAAGCCTTCCCCTTAGACTCAACTGCTTCTGCCCATCGGTGAGTCCGCGACGGAAACCGTACTGTCGGTCACTGATCAGCTGATGCTCTTCCTGGTACCTCAGGAGCTGGTTGTTAATAAGTGACTCCATTATTTTAGATAACAAGGGGGTGATGGTAATAGGCCTGTAGTTGGACGGATCAGAGCGGTCGCCTTTTTTGGGTATCGGATGCACAAATGCTGTCTTCCAAGATTCCGGGACGACGCCTGAAGAGTAGGAGAGCCGGAAAAGACGCGTGAGAACCTATGCCAACTCAGTTTCGCACTGAGCTCTGCAGAAACTGAATTTCCGGCATGGAGCACTTACACCACGGGATGGTAGGTGGAGAGTTTCCCCGGTCATCAAGACTAGAGTTGGATGCAAAAAGAGAGCCCATGTAGAATGGTGACCAAATCAATAGCGACGATAGTTATCGCTGCGAACAATAAAGAGGGAAACTTAAGAGGATATAACGTAGATAAGAAAGAACGTGTGCGAGTGAGTTTTTGAGCGGTAAAAATCGATAACCAACAAGCGTTAAAAAAAACAAAAATTATTTGATCAACATTTAGTATTTGAAAATATAGAGCATTTTTCTATACACACAAACTTAATCTTGCTATCTATAATTATTTCTTTAATCATATGTTAACCTCAAATGCGATAATAACGTTATATAAAATAACCTTCATTTGAGTTACAGAGTTGAACTATGTAAAGTTCAAAATATGGTTCAAAATGATCTTCAATTATTATTAGAAAAGAGATTTGATTGATTTACTAATATTTTAAAAATATTTGTTACAAAAAATATATGAACAGAGTCAACTCTTAAGACCGTAACTTCAGAGATTGAGATAGCCTATCGTCTCTAAATAATAAAAAATATAAAAAAAAATATTGAAAAATGGAATGTTTAGAAATTTAACCTTGAAGATATTGTCGCAGGTTTTTTTTGTTAAACTTTTGTTAATGGGGAACAGAAGGAGAGAAAATGGCGCCTGAAATTTCAAAATATATGAAATACACGATCGAAAACAATTAGTATTTTGAAATACAAACTAGTCATAGTTTATTACTAAAAGTTACATACAAAAAGAAGTATTTGATTAACATTTAGTATTTGAAAATATAGAGCATTTTTCTATACACACACAAACTTAATCTTGCTATATATAATTATTTCTTTAATCATATGTTAACCTCAAATGCGATAATAAAGTTATATAAAATAACCTTCATCTGAGTTACAGAGTTAAACTATGTTAAGGTCAAAACATGGTTTAAAAAGGTCTCTAATTATTATTTAAAAAATATTTGAATGTTTTACTAATATTTTAAAAATATTTGTTACAAACAATATATGAACAGAGTCAACTCTTCAGAACGTAACTTCAGAGACTGAGATAACCTATCGTCTCTAAATAAAGAACAATATAAAAAAAATATTGAAAAATGGAAAGTCTTAGAAATTTAACCTTTAACCTTTTTTGTTAAACTTTTGTTAATGGGGAACAGAAGAAGAGAAAATGGCGTATGAAATTTCGAAATATATGGAATACTTGATCGATACACAACTTGTATTTTGATTTACAAACGACTGCCATAGTTTATTACTAAAAGTTACATACAAAAAAATTAGTCGTGGTAAGTTAACTTTTTACTGTTACTATTCATTTCAAACCATAATGGATATAACACGTTTGTTAAAATCATACATGAATGAATTGAACCTTATAATGATGGGAATTAGATTCAAAATGTTAAGAAAGTATACAAATATACGAAGCCATTCAATCGAAGTGGTTTGTCATAGAAACAAATGCTTCATCCATTCATCATCATCACCTTCATTCCAACACATAGCTAGCATAGATGACTACCACAACAGCACTGGTCATCGCTTAATCTAGTACGTAGTCAAACTAATCAAAATAAAAAATTAAATCTCTCTTTCACTAACTTCTCAATCTCGGGCGCGCAATGCACAAACTCGTGCGACCAGAACTTGTACACCGGGTTCTTGATCAGCTCGATGAACGTGATGAGAAGACCCCACGGATGTGGCCGGTTCACAATCAGCCTCTCGAGGAGCATCCTTGTGATCTGCTCCTGCACCGCCTCCGAGTTGGCTTCGGCGAAAAGGTAAAGCAGGCAGCAGCTGAAGTAATGGGTGTGGCTGTTCGGGTAGCGGAGCTGGTTGGCGATCGCGTTGAGGAAAAGATAACTGGAAGATAAGCATTTTTTTTTTTAATTTATATATGGCCGAACAAAATTTCATACAATTTTAGCATTAGGAGTATGTTAGGAGTGCCGTCATAATATATACATATAAACAATTAATTAATTGTAAATGTCGTAATTAGATTATTCAAATAATAAAATAAGGGCTATGTGAAGTTTGTTTAATTTTTTTTATTTTTATTTGAATGGAATGTATCAATCGCTTATGTTCAGTGTACAGTTAAATTGACAAGTGCTTCAAAGTTGCTTCGTCCAAAATGAAGTGCAGTTAGTCAAGTTACCGGGAGCGATGATTTATTATTGAAACCATAATTTAACTAAACCGATCGCGGATTTTCAGACGGCGTCGGTAAAAACGCCACGTCTTGCACTGCCACCCAGGCACACAGATTTGACAAACCACCATTGTGTGGGAATGTTGACCCATCCATCAACGTCTCATGGCGTCACACCATCATACCCTTGCACCGCGAGATTCTTGCAAAACGACCACACAACTCACCGTCCCTCATAGTCAAAGTCGACGGTGAAGTTCTGGAAGATGTCCATGTGCGCCGAGTGCGCGATCGTTGACATGTTCGGCGTCTGGCCCTTGGCCCGGATGTACGCTATCGCCTGCGTGCCGACGTACAGCACCACTGCGTTAATTAGCTGGCTGTTGTATCTGCGACCCGGCTCGTTAACCACCTGGACGAAACGTTTAGAACCACGTAGAATGTAATATGAGGACGTGTGGCGTCTGACAATAACAGAACAAGATTAAACAGATCGACATCGTGCAGCTGCGTCTTAGGTGCGATTGGTGACTGGTGCTGCAATCGCAAATCCCCCTTATGGGCGAGAGGCCCGTGTCCTGCAGCGGAGTAGGTGGTATTAACAGGCTGGTGAGGAGTGTAATCTTGCGTTATTTTTATTTTATTTCCATACAAAATTTGTTTGCATGCGATAGAGAGAGCCAAGCGGCGGTTTTTGATGCTGATCGAATGAGCCGCCACGACCTGGGTCACGGCCTTGCTGAACTCCGGTGTGACGTAGAGGCTAGTGTGCTCTTGTGCTTCTGCGTTTCGTCCGATGAATGGGATAACCGGAGCCAGCTCCCCCTCACGCCTCACCCTCCCTCACTCTCACCAAATATACTTAAAGACAGGCAACGCATCTGCAGCTCCTTGCTCGTTTGTTTGTCCACTTTCCCATAAAAAAAATAACAATATTTATATTATAATGACGCATTCATTGAAACAGGTATTATTTACAAAATTATTTATATACAACAAATCAATCAGAAGGATTAACAGATGCGTTGTCACATACCTGAGTGCACTAAGATGAAATGCCTCGGACTGTTATTACACAGGCCGTCCCTAAACCCTTCAAACCGGAACACAACGTTGGTTGCATTGCCGATTCGCGTCAGAAGCATGCAAGACCATCAAATATGCATAGTGTAATGAAATGGGACAAAAGCTCAACGGCATTAATGTATCAAAGCTTATAAGTGTGAGTACTTAGCGTAACCGGATTCTGTTACTCCGGCGAGCGCGCATACACGAATCAGAAACATACCTGCATGTTGCCCCTTAGCTCTGACAGGAACGTAACGGGCGCCCTGACCTTCAGGTACGCGTCCAAGTCCTTCTTGAATTGCGACGAAGGTATGATCGTCGCGTAGTTGATTACAGCGCGCGGTGGCAGCGCAATCTCGGGCAGTAGGTCCACTTTCAGATTAGGCGTGAACGGGTCCGGGAGCCTCATGTTCCGTGGGAACGCGGACAGGATCAGGTTCCTCATCTGGATGCAGTTTGGTGGTATCTCGTCGCAGAAGCCGTAGTGGTAGTCGCAGAGGAACTCCGGGAAGTCGTGAAGCAGTACAAGGAGGACCTTTAGGGTGCCCTTGTACAGCATCATGACGGGGGCGGCCAGCTCGGTGTTCCTTAAGAATGGGTCCAGGAATTTGAACAGGTCTATGAGCAGCGTTGAATACATTCCCCAGCCCTGGATGTAACAATAGTACAACTTTAAGGCAATGTTTGTGCCAATGGATTAAGCAATAGCTGTGGATGGAAACATTATTAGTATTCATATACATTTTATAACATAAATGTTAGTATAAATGTAAATTAAAAAAAACTAAAATAACTATAATGCTAAAAGAAATAGAAAGACTCTAAAACAATATAATCTTCATATTATTGCTTCGACATCTTTCTATTTATTCTATTTAAACTTTAATACTGCATTTGAATTCAGTTAATAATGGCTTTGCACACCTTACTGGCTGTATTGTAAAAGATCTTATACCAAAATGTTAATGTAATGTTTATACTTAAAGACAAGATTATTAACTCTAGAAGATTGTTGGAGCTGCTCAAAATTTATTATATTACTATTCTTCTAACCCTATAATTTTAAATTAAAACAAAAGATTTTTTACCACGCTTTTATCATTTATTATTATTTAATAACTATTATAATTTATTACAGATTAATATCATGTAATTAAAAAAATAAATCCTACATCGTTGAAGTATGTTCATAATTACAATTCATGTTCATCAGTCCTCCAATTCCAAGCTATGTATATAAATATTATATATTCAAGTCTCTAGGTCGGCGGGAGTTTAAAATCGATTGCAAAAATTGTACCGGAACAGACAGACAACAAAGCCAGATGATAAAAACGTGGTAAAAAAAATAAAAAAAAAACCCAAATAAAACAAAAATAACAGCATATGTTGTGGCACGGACAAGAAAGATACCTTCTGCTGTGGCGTGACGGCGAGCACTCTGTTGATGAAAGCACGATGGGCCACCATCTCCAGCCAAGCGTAGCAGAAACCAGGCGCCACGCTTGGTCGAATAATGCGCAACGTGTGACAGAACGCGGTTAGAACCTAGGGTGAGAAAAAAAAAGGTCAAAAAAGAGATTTTTTTTTAAACAACGGCTCCACCCACGGCTCACCAATCTTGATGAATGAATGCAAAAGGGTTGGAAGTGGGATGACTATTGTATGATCTCATGCATTGGTGTAACAATCCAAACAATTTTTCTATGAACACAGTGATCCTTATCTTCTGTGCTACATCATCCTCGCTATAAAGGTTTCTCCAAAGAAGAGAGGAACTGTCACAGTCATCAACATTGATAGACTGTTTGCTGGTCTTTGGTACAGTCCTACTAGATCTCCCAGGCCAAGAAATATCTCTTACTTGACTTCCTAAAGAAACCTAAGCATTATTTTGCTAATTGTAATTGACGAAATGCATGGAATTGAAAAGGGTAAGGGGCAGGTATTCATTCGATTAAAGTAATTTTATTCTTATTGGATAAAGATGAAGGCTGCTGCAGCCGGACACTGCAAAAAAGCTGTAACCGAAGGAGGTTACAGACCGAGGAAGATGGAATGCCTCATGGCATGTAATTATACTGACTCTTTGTACCTTTCACACTAGAATACAACATCAGTTGCTCTGCTGTTAGGTGTCAGAAATGGATAAGTGGGTGGTGGTATAAACCCCAGACAACTCATACAGACAGAGAGAAGGAGGCACCACCCACTAATGTAAAAATATAATTGAACACTCTCACCTGATAATTCATAGATTCTAGGACAGGCTCAGCCATGTTCATGTCGAGGAACAGGATCAGCAGCAAGCGGTGGTACGGTAGCTGCTGGAAGTTGGCGGCAGGTTCGTCGTGGTCTTGCAGGAGGCAGCCAGCGATGATTCCCAGGATCTGACGATTTAAGATTATTTTATCACTTCTGTACGCTCTCGCCTTAAATTACATAGTATGAGAGTAACCAGTGTTCGATTCTCGATGCCGGCACTACTGAAATTAGAGGTTGGTCGGCAACAAGATCTATTTAGGTAATATAGGTCAGTCTGTATAGCAGCCCAGACAGCCCATGTCAGAAGTCTCTGTAACTGTTCACTCAATAATTCCGGTTTTTAATCCTACTCCTTTTCTTTCCTCGCAGTTAGGCTGTGGAGTTTATTTAGGCCGCCTAACATTAGGGATTCGATACCTATATCAATATTTAAGAAACATGCAAGAGACCATTACTTAGCATGTTGTTGTTAATTAAGTTTGTGTTATCTTTTTCATAATTATGTACAGACATCTATATATTATGTACTTTTAATATGTGTACTGTATGTTATGTATTAATAAAGAACACATTAAGCTTTCATTTTAAACATCTTTTTCCTACTGGAATATGTATATGAAATTATATACTGAAATATCTTCTAGTAGGAAAAAGAAGGTAAAGTGAAAGGCACTACTTCCTTTCTCTAATCCCAGCGTCTAATTTAAAAAAAAGATAGAAAAGATAAATATTATAGAAACAGTCTAGGTTTTTTAGCCATTTAAAAAAAAACCTAAATAATCATAAACACTGTATATACAAAGTTATGTGTCTACTTTGTAACATCTACCTTACAGTACCAGCTTCAACATCATTACATCATACGCTGCAAAATCACCAATTCAATAATTTAGGTGTGGGACATCTAGGACTTTTTTACCTTTCCTATTTCCTTAGTCGATCTTTATGAGACCAATCAAGGTGAGTAGGATCTCCATTCCGCTATAACATAGCAATGTTAGACGTACCTTGTTCAAAAGATTGAGTTTAGGTGTCGGGTTTCCACCGTCGGCTGTGTTCTTGATAAGAAGAGAAACCAGCTTTATGAATGAGTCGCACATTGTATAGTATTTCTCCCTTTTCGGTGGGTTCATAGAGTCTTCGCTGAGCTGTTGATAGACGTTCTCGATGCACATCTGCGTTGCGATGCGGAAGAATCTCGTGATCATGTCGTCCGACTTCAATATCCCGTTCATGTTCATACGGTGAACGTAAATGTTGAAGTTCTGTCCGATCTCGATTTCGGTCAACGGGCTGAGTAGTACGTTCCTCCACTCGCGGAGAAGGTTCTCGGTCTTCTCTTGGAGGCCGGGTGGGTCGTCGTAGTCGCGTGCCTACAATGAGTTATACAGTTAGGTATTGATCAACAGTTGTTATAGCTGCTTCTATATCAATGATGAATTTAGACCAGATTTTAAATTTATTATTCGTAAATTATGTAATGAAAGCACATAAAGCTATAGAACTTACCCTGACTTGCAACATGCCCGAGTGTATATGGGCAGTGGGTCCCAGAGGCATTCTTTCCCCGAGGTACGCGCTTGGGTCCTGATTTATTCTTAATGTTTCGATTAGCGTCGCCAGCCCCTCGGGCGGTGGCTGTCTCGAGTGGGACATGATGCGCACCAGTGTCTCGGTCGTGTGATATAAATCGGATTCGTTTACGTAGATGTTATTTCTGTCGTCGACTAAGTAGAGTTGAACGAGTTGCATTGCGAAAGCCACCGCAACGTAATTGTTTCCGTTGTCCATAAGATGCGCGAGCGCGAGGTCGTACTGAAATTAAAAACAAGGAGCATTTGGTAGAAGACATTTGGTAGATGAGGCAAGATTTGTGGTTGTGGGCATAAGGCAAAATTGGATTTGGAATAAATAATAAAAAAAAAAAAAAAAAAAAAAATATATTAAGCGGCGTATTTTCGATCGAATTTACTCACTTGCGGCAGATTGATGAGGTGGTTTCTAATGAGACAATCAACAGCCTCAATGTTGTATCTCAGCTCGTCCCTGCACTCGGTGAGGCAGCAGGTGATCTGCTTCGTGGTCCAGACGTGACCGTAGACCCGTGCGTCTTCTAGGAGCTTGAGAACTCGAAGGTGGATGTCTCTGTACCGAGTCATCATCTCCATGTGCTCCGTGTTCGCTCCCGGTTGGATTATGTGGCCATCTAGGAGGCCTTCCACGGCCTGGGAAGACGGTTTTTTTTAAATACACAAATAAAGAAATGCTACTTTGGTTTTGTCTTAGGTTTCATTTAGATATGTTTTTCATGGTTTCTCTTTCAGTCGTATGAAAATCGTAGATATTTAAAACATAATAAATTCTCACGACCTTTTAATAAGAACGGCCAGATGTCTAGAATTTTGTTTTAGTTACTAGTGCTTAATTGGATGAACCGGACAGGTAGTGAACCAGTCGCCGACTTAGTATCCAGGACTATAACAACAAATCGAACATAAGTTTCGGGCCACTCATTTGGTATGAGCTCCATACAGAGGATAGAACTCGAGACTTCGAATTCGGAGGTAGATCCCCCAACCACGAGGCAAATGTGGCTTTGTGTGGATTAATTTAACTAGTGATATACTTCTTCTCTGCCTAAGTGTCGCCTGGGAAGGTACCACACACTCTTACCTATTTCTGCCGCCAAACAGCAGTGTGCAACTTATGTTGTTTTCTGGTTTGAATGGTAGAGTCAGTATAATTACTGGCCTTGAGGCACTCCATCTCAGCCTTCCGAAAAAATAATAATAATAATGAATCTGCGATACATACCCTTTGAAGTAGTGTACACCCGGAGACAATATCACGATTCCTTCTTGCCATGATGAGACACTCAAGAAGGGTGTGCATATTCGTTGCTTGCACTGCGAAAGACTGTACAGACAGGGAATTCGAAAGAAACACCTCGGCAGCCGAGATCAATGCTCCCATTTCATCGGTGCCGTAGACTTGAGTAGGATTCATGACCTGACTGTACGTCATCTGTGGGATCTGCTCTTGCGAAGGCTTCGGGATGAACATGCCGGGATCGCGCACCGGCATGAAGCCGGGTATGTTGCATGCAAACTCTTCGTATACAGATATTTGCATGTCCGTCGGTCCACCGACCCTCAAACGGACTCTCTCCGGGATGTTCTCAGTCTGATAGGTCAGGGCTATCGAGTCGTAGTAGCGTCGGTTTTCTAGTCTCGACTGTTTCCTCATCTCGTAATCGTTCATTAGCCGCTTGTCGAGTTCGGGCAGAGCTTTCTCTACGGCCGTTTTCTGTATGAAAGCGCAGGCGAGTTCCATGTTCTCGGTTGCAAGAACAGCAACAGCGCTTTCCACTATATCCTTCTGTAATGCAAGCTGTTAATAGATTCAAAGGCACAAAAATTATAAATCGTATAGCAAAACCGTACACGGAGTATGTAGCATCTGTAACAATATACTGCAATTAAGTGTCTATGGTCATGAAAAGTTGTTCAACTTGAGTCGAACCGCGTGATAAAAAAAAAACATTTTTATTTTTGGGACATGTAATATGGAACAAAGTTAGTTTCGTCATAAGGCCGCTGCTAAGTTAATGATTTTCAGTTTTATTTTTTTTAAGTATCTTCTGGTCGTAAGAGGCCACTATGGGAATAATTTAATAATAAGAAATGGGGGTGGTCAGAGTTCTAGACACTTTTAGTCCTTTCAACCCAATTTTCACTAAAGCTTATTTGGGACCGCTCTGAGTATATCGCCGTCTTAGTATCCAAGCCAACGATACAAATCATTCAAATGTTTCGATATACTCATTGGCAGATCCTCTGAACACTCGGCTGTCGTGGCTGCACGTGAGTAAAAGCGAGCCAGTCAGGCAAAGGTGGCCAACTTGTCTGCCAAGCATAGTGAGATGATTGTCCAGCGGTGGACTATCATCCTCCTGACCGATGTCGACCACGGCAATAACCTCCCATATACAAAATCGGCAAGTTGTCAACTGCGAAGGTTTTTATAGAATTTCAACTGCGAGATATTATAGTGTCTTTTTACCTTCACATAATATAGCTTCGTTTTACGACCAGTTGATTATTTGGTATTTACTTACTTTTGTATACAAACGCAATGGTTATATTAGTTAGCCGTGCAATAAAACAGTTACCTGTTGTGGTGTGGTGGGCATCAACGCAGTGATGAAAGCCGCTTTCAGATTGGTGCTGATTGTGCTGATGATTTGCTCCCGGCAGGTGATCATGGCCATGCCCGCTGTCAGGTTCCTCATCATGTGGTGAGCGCAGGTGCGCATGCGCACTTCATCGGGATCGAAAGCGAAGTCCTTCCTGATGATCTGCTCGCACGTCGTCAGGGCGTATTTGATAGATCGGTCGACGACCGGATGTATCCACTCCTGGATGGAACGCTCGATCGCCGGCTTCACGAACTGCTTCAAATGTGGGTAGTTCTGGAAAAGTATGATGTGGGGGTTGAAGCAAATCTTCTGTCCGAAAGCCGACGTCGATGAGACGTTCACGTCGAGGTAGCTGAATCTCGGTTCGGGGATTCCGAGCACACCCATCAGGCCGGGGTCATTGATTAGGCCACTCGTGGGCGTGGGTGCCGTCACGCTCATATCCTCCGTGGGTATCATAGGAGGCTGCGGCGGCATCATCTGCATTTGCGGTGTCTGCACTATCGTTTGATTCACAGGCATGACATTCGGTGTCTCCTTCAACTTCGGCTGGGACAGTTGAAATTCTACCAGCCTATGCTTCTCCGGATCCTTCAAGTACAAAGATGGCTTCAATTCGGATATGTCCAAGCTGAGGTTTTTACAAAGCACTTCTATTTCAAACTTCAAATTTAACTTAAGATCTTGTTCTTGATGGAGTTCAGCCAATACGTTCATAAGTGCCATGGTCCAAGGATTCGGTGGCTTAAAAACAATGCTTTTAGCGCAAGATTCCAGGACTTTAGCAACAAACGGCACGACGTAGAGTAACTCTTGCTGGCCTTTGTGATAAGCTTCAAATACCAGAGCTTTGAGGTTGATATCTACATGAAGGATAGGTTGACTGCGAGCTAACGTCAACATGCCCAACCAATGACCAAGGTTCTTCAGTAGAGACCGGTCAGAGAAGTTGGCTATGCCTTTGTCGGAACGCAACAACACTTTGATGTTCCGGTAAGTTTCATTCGTCACCATTCTATTGACGTCTCTGATCTTGAGGACGTCGAGGAAGTTGGAGTACAGTGCGTGGAAGTTGAGCTCGATCGACGCCCGCTTCATCACGAGATATTGAGACAGCCACGGGTAATATTCGTCTGTGATGATTTCTTTGAGCTCTTCGCATTTCGTTTGGAGGTTCAGCTGGCTCAGATTGTTGAAAATGAACGCGGTCTTGTCTTGTATGGCCTCCGGCGGGGCGTTTATCTTCTCATCCTTGTCCGTGGCCGTGAGCAGTGTGTCAATGTTGGTAGCGTTGGCGATTGATGGCCGGCTGCCGATGCCGCCAGTAATGCAGTTCGTGACTTTGGATATCACAGAGATGGGATTCGGTGCGCCAACCACCGTCCTGTTAGTGAATAATTGATTAGTGGAACAATCTACCAATTCTGAGGTGTCATTTTTTTTATTATTAATAGTACAAAAAATTGTGGATTTAAAAAAAAAAATATCTTACCTGTACGGCGCGGAAACAGTTACGACTGCGCTCTGGTTGAACATGGCGGCCAGGCTCATTGGCAAAACGGCGCCTTGCGGCTTAGTAGGCGGCTCTTGACTCTGCAGCCCGCATTCGATGTACTCAATTAGGTGGGGAGGGAATTCGCTAAAATGTGGTATAGCGCGAACGTGCTCGCAGTACTTGTGGTAGTCCTTCAGGCGCGACTTGAACCTGTCGAGCGCGGCTATACCGAAGTAGTACATCTTAGAGCCCTCCGGCTTCCGTAGAGCGTCGAGAACAAAACGCAAAGCCAGACCCAACGATACGTAACTAGGCACCAGTCCTTTCTCAATAATGCCTCCGAACAGCTGCGCGGTTATGTACAGCTCTTTATCGGGATACTGAGGGAAGAATTTGTATTCCTCGAATAGATTCCTTAGCATACACGAGAACACTTCCCGCTCCCGCTTATTGGGAGAATCTTGGAACTTCTTAAGCATGTCCAGCACCTCGTCTATGGATAGAGTCGGGTGGGGTGGATGGTTGTAGATTCGCTGGAAGTATCCATTTGCTTCGTCCTCGATCTCCTTCGACACATTATGCATAATTTCGGGGAAGTGTATGGGATCGGGTATCCGAGGTTTGTCCATGACGGGCGGCTGCGCCATTCTAGTCAATGCGCCCATATTGGCAACGTTAGCATTGTGTTGCAGGGACATCATGGGGAATGGGCTGTTTGGTCCTGGTCCCATCAGTCGGGACGGCGATCCTGGTGCGGCCACCAAAGGCCCTAATGTACCGGGCATTGCGAAGGCGGTGTTCGCCGGTGCACCTAAACTCATGTTGGCGATGTTCGGGGTCAGATTAGTAATCGAATCGACGTGCGGTGTGAAAAGCTGCCCGCCTAAGCCGGCAGGATTGAATGGGGTCTCCATTACTCTAGTATGGGGGCGGGCGATACCCGCGATATTTTGTCTCGTCTTGCTCAGTATCAAATTTTGGCAGTTCGCTATCACGCTGTAGATCGCTTCTTGCAGTTCCTGCAGAACGTTTGGTATGCATAGTTGAAGACACGTCAACATGGTGGCAATCGTCTCGTGAGGTAGTTGAGCCGCTTTCGGTAGCTGCTCGTCGGGCGCTTTTCCGATCACCTGCGGACATCTCCTCTGTAGGAACTTCACCATGGCCGAGACGAACGTTTCGCCGTGGTCTCTGATTTTGTCCGTCAGCCATTTGTCCAGCTTTAAGTACTCCCGCCGCGATGCCAGACACGCCAAATCGATGACGAAGGGAAACGATTGGACGTTCAGCAACAACGACAATGCCTTCAGGTCCTGCGCGACGTCCAGGATACGGGACAATTTGGATTGATCGCTGTCACCGCGAATGTACCATTCGGCCATTGCGTGCATGATTATCGGCTTTATGTTCGGATTCTGCGAGTGCCAGGCGTGTTGTAAAATTATCCCAGAGTTGGGATGGTTGCCTAAAAATATCGGTATCAGCAGAGACAGCAATTCTTGTCGGACCACGGTAATCGGTGGGCTTATTTGGAGCAAAGCCAGCATCAGGATGTCGGGACAGTGCTGCAATGGAAACTTGAACAATTCATGCACCGGCATGTAGTACCCACGCTCCGAAGCGTATAGCAGTAACTCCACCAGGTACAGACAACGCCACGTCGCTATTTCTTTGTTATCCGTTTCGGGCGGGGATTTGAGAATGTCAATAGACACCGGATGGAAGGGATAGTCAGCAATGCTGAAGACGTCCGGGAATTTCAAAATGTTGGTGATCAAACTCAACTGCCCCTCCAGATTGGTCCACCTACGGCAGAGGTACTCCACTGGGAATATATTGGATGGATAGCCAGCGCTTTGGAGGCCCAAGCGCAGGATTGTGAACAGTAAGCTCAGTCCCTGTCTGTCTGGTACAACGAACTCTGGATGGTCCAGTTGTAATATCACCTCTTTCCAGTTCAAATTGGAGGCCAGCTCTTTCAGCGTCTGCACAAACACCTCCGGGTTCCACGATTCGCCGTGTCCATGCGCTCCATCCTTCTTGGCCTCGTGATTCATCCAGAAGTTACCGGGCGTCTGTATCTGTGGCCCCTCGGGCATGGTGGCGTGGTAACGCACCATCATTGAAATAATTCGGGCGATGTCTATCGCAGTGGGTTCCCGAGCGCCGAAGTTCAGCATGTTGTTCTTGCATTCTTCGACGGAGTTCGTGAATGTGTATCCGATGTCCCGGATGATTTCCGCGAGCGAGTTGTCCATCATTGCCGCCGCCATGTCGTCGGCTGTGCTCATCTCCTCCAGCGGAGTCTGGGTATCGTCCGGATACAACAGCGGGGCTAAAACGATTGGCACTACTTCGCGGGGGAAGTCGACACGTAAACGAGTCAGAAACAAGTCCTTGGTCACAGGCGCGAGACGAAAGTTCTCGTACGCGAGACTGGTTAGTAGAGTTTGCAACACTTCAGGGCTGCATTCCTGAAGGCCCGCACGCTCCGCCTGATGCCCGCGCTCTGCGAATAATTATTTGATTACTTAATACGATGATAATATGAAATTATGCAAACATACGAGTCAACTCAAACAGGTCATTTCTGTTTTACTTAAGTTTTGACTTATATTCTATCGTTATTTCTAATTTCTATTTCTATTTTTATTTCTAAATCCTACAAATACCCTATTTTTATTTATTAAATCCAACATAATACCTACAATGTATTTAAAAAAGAAAATGATCCCGGAGCTAATCAGTAGTTTTAAGTTCAGCTGGAAGCGAATGAAAAGCAATAATTGAAATAAAATATATCTTTGATATTTACTTAACCAAAAAATAAGCTATCTCGTTCGTATTCCCAATACTGGGGTGGTCAGAGGTTAAGACGTTTTAGTCCTTTCAACCCACACTTCACTATAACTTATTTGGGACGTCATGTCAGGTGATGAACAATCTCGCCTTTTTAGTGTTCAAACGAACAATACAAATCGTACAAAAAAATTCGATATCAATCTCAATGGTAGGAGCCCTTCTCATAGGGAATCAAACACGAGTCTCCCGATTCTGTCTCCAGATCCCCTAACCATTCGGCTATTAAGGCATTAATTTACATAAGAAAAGAAATATATATATATATATTTCAAACATTTCCCTTCCTTGTGCTAGTTAGACTTCGTAAACATACCTGCGTCTAAGTAGCACTGTACAAGATCCAAAAACCTTTTTTTCAAGTGCTGCTTAGCTAATGTAACGATCTCAGATTTGGACGAGTTCCTCCTCAGCACTAACGAGAACGTGACATCTTCGGCTGTGGTCAACTTCAACAATCTTGATAGGCGATTGAGTAAAGTGTTAGAGGGTTTCAATATCTGAAAAAGACAATCGCAGCTCCGTATTGTTTTCGTATATATTTACGCCGTAATTGCACAGATAGAAGCATGCAGAAGGACCAATGTGCACAGTGCTCAATTTCTAATACAGTTTCAAATGGGTAACACAACACCTTCCATGCATATGTCGATGCAACTACGGCCCAAATGGGACAGAGAATTAGCAAATGGGTGTGAAATAGAAAATGAACAATTCAACTATTCCGGATAGAGACAGTTCACAGTTTCATGCACTATGGGGTACATGAATCGACAAAAAAAAAAAGAAATGGTCAATCAATTCATTGTATCACTTTCTTGGATTCAATTGATGCTTACTAAACCATCATATATACAAACAGAGTAAAAGCATTGTATTTATAAAATGATAAGACGTTTTAACATAACATTGACATTAAAACTAGTACCTACATATCATTACGGTGTCTGATGGTTCTATGAAAATCTCCGTGGCCTCCTTGGCCAGCTGCAGTCAATAAAATATATCTCACACAATATCTTATATCCAATTATTCACAATATTTACATAAACATTACTTGCAATATAGGATAACAACAAATATTTAACAAAAGGAAGATCAGAAATTACTGTTAGATGAAAAGATATTGAATAGTACAAAACAAAACATAAATATAAATAAAGATAACTGGCAAAAAGGATAGACTAGGGTAGTAATTAAATAGGGCCATTATAAAACATAAATTACATGATAATTAAATATCATTATATTAACATTCTTATATTAACAAGAACATCCAAAATTTTATTTATTATAAAAGGAGAGGAATGAAACCTATAACATTCGAAAGGTACTGTGCCATGGATGTGCACAAAAAATAAAACATGTGTGTATGTTGCTGTAAAGGTAGATAAAAAGGAAGTGAACATACACACATGATTTCTCCATACAAAATGTGTTATGCGGTAACTTCCTCTTTTCCCTTTCCCACTCTTTCCTTAGCATTCAGGTAAGAATGGTCTTATTTTGACCACAAGCGATACTAGCAAATATAATATTGTTATCAATATTATATACACTAGTATCATGTAATAATCCAGTCCCCTGGGATTTGTGATTCCCAGAAATTCAAAAAATATTTTAACAGTAAATAGTGTAACCTCATAATTCGTTAATAAACAAGAAACATTTAAATATAACCTCACTAAAAAGGTTCCTGGACACAAACGGAAAGTGCAGAGATGTGGAGGAATAGAGCTCATGTACCAGGAATGACGCCTAGGGAAGGAGGTCATTCCTGATGTACGACTCTACAATTGTATATGGAAATATTAAAACTGTGTTAACATAACCACTTTTTTTAATGCAGGGATTACTGGTATGCTGTGCTATTATATCACTGAAATTAATAATGGATGTGAACATCACATGAAATGAATAGTTTTCAACTACAAAATATTAATAAAACCACAACACATTCATAGTCATGTACTGGTTGAATATAAATCGGTTAGTTCGTAGCATTTCTAGATTATAATATATATATATATATATAACATTTGTCAGTAATGCAAAGTGGAAATTAATAGTTAGTTAAATTTTATATTGTATAAATATTTAAATTTATTTTCATTAATAGACATATTCATTAGTATACTTTGATGATTATCCGATAGATAATATGTTAATGTAAACTGAATTTAATTTGGAAAACTTTCATAGATATGCTAAGGCTTCGGACATGCATGTTGTTAACTAGTATTGCATTGAAGGCATGTACAAATCATTTCATTTATTCACAACACACATACCACGCACACCAAAAATATTTCGAATGGAATTTACCTTCTGCAGAGATCGTGTCGGATGGTCGACAGTTCGGCAAACAACAGTAGACTTTGCTGGGTGATTCAAAAGCGAAGCCAGATGTTGCGCGAGCAGTGAAGCGTGGACGCTGCTAACTGAAGTTCCAGTTCGGTCAGAGTCCCAGGATGTCTTCGCCGCCTCAGTGAGCAAACACCTCAGCAACTGATTTTCTGCTTCCAAGCCATATAGACTGACAATCTGGGAGACAAAGGTGTAGTGCTAATTTAATGCTCTCTATCTAACATTTCAAATAAATATTCGCAACATTCACTTTTTAAATCTGTAATAATTCGATCGCATTTATTTAGGTTATAGAAAAGAGAAATTTACGCCAATGACGTCCAAAATGCCAGACAGAAATATGCCACAATGAAAAACTTTCAATAAATGTGTGCTATTATATCATAATAAATGATTTATTGCTAGACTTTGTTTCTTAGTCAGATCTACTAGTTTTAATGACGCAACAAACTACAGAGTACTACAAATTATTTCTGATATTTGATTTCTTTTTTAAGTTAGACATTGTTTATAACATAGGTAACACTTTTAACTACCTATAGTAAAAACAAAAAATGTGCACTCTTATGACAATCATCATTACCACTAAAGTAACGCTATACTTCCCAGTTTTTCGTTAAAAGTAGATCCAACTAAAAAATGTAAAGTAAAAACATTAAAATACCCACTACCTACTTATCGTGTTTACACACAACACACTACTTAACATTTATAGATTTTTTTTAAATAATCTACTTTATTATAACAATCAACATAAACAAATTATAAACTATATCAGAATGGAACATCCTCTCGGCATTGGTGAAGATATTTTATTATTTATGTGCTGTGAAATAAGTCGAGATGGTGTGAGCTGTGTATTTTATGATTGTAGAGGTCACTGACCCAAGCTTTCATGTTCGAGGTCACTGACCCAAGCTTTCATGTTCGAGGTTCACAATGCTTTTCTTTATTACTTTTAGTCAACAAGAGAATGAGATGAAAGTCATGTTTAGTAAAATAGCCAGTAAATGTCCTACTACTGGGTCACCACTCAATGTTCGAGAAGGTACTTCTTATTAGTTTTGAGTTAAATTAAATAAATTCTTATAGCACGGCATAAAAGAATTAATTAACTCCAACTTAAGAAACAACCAAGTGTTAATCGAGAATCGTCAGTTACTTCAGTCAGACAATATCATTATGTAACCAATAATCTGCCCAGCGTGGGCAAATGTATATAGTGAGAGCACCAGTATGAAGTGAAAACCTAACTTTAATTAAAAAAATAATCCAACACAATACCTTCACTCATCTTTAATAGCTAACAATCACACAAGAGGAGTCACAGGACTTAAATTATATAAATAAAGAAAAAAACAAAATGGTTGAACTAAAAAAAAGGCTCTATATTTTGTACAATTATCACTGTATATAATTAAAGAACACACCACAGTGCATATATTAAGTTTTTAGGTATTTGATATTTTTTTACCTTTGCATTGTAGAGGAAGAGGAAGAAGAAAAAGAATGAAGGAGACTCAAAGACCAATAGTACTAATATATGGGTATATGGAATGAATGAATTGAAACCCAGATTGTAACATCAAATATAAAATACATAAAAATCTCAAGCTCACCATACACTCAGTCATAAGCCGAAACGTACTTTTATTTTAGTTGTTTCAATACACTTTCTACCACAGCTTATTCCGAGCAATGTAACAGGTGGTGAGCATATCGCCGTCTAAGTGTTCGTACTAACGAGACAAATCGTACATAATGACAAAGTAAAAATCATTGGCATTTCGAAAAACTTATTGGTAGATACTATGATCTGGAGGCTCACCTAACTGAGTCGGCTATTGTGGCTAAAACAACAACTTCAATGTAATATTAAAAAATTTTTTGTTAGGCATAGATAAGCACTGAATGAAATGCTTGTTCCAACCGCCCATCTACGTTAATAAATTAGCGATTCATCAATTTTGAGTCACAATTAAACTAAAAACATACATTCGTAGGATATCTAAATATTAATGTATGTGGAAATTTTATGAGAATATCTTGTTTGGTTTTGTTAGAGGTTATTGGAAGGTGCTTGGTTGATATTTATTTCAGAATATCACTCATCTAGCATAATAATCTACCAAGCATAAACAATATTTAGTACATTGCATTAGATTATGTGAATAAATGAAAGATAATATGCCGTAAGAACAGAATAATGTTGAAGCAGCTCTGTTGAACAATCTACAAATGATACAACATTATTTTCACCCACTTCCAGTTTGAATAATTTCAAATTTAAGAACAGGTGATAATCCAAAAATAAGATGACATCATGCTGTTCTGATGATGGAACTGGAAGGATGTTGAGTAACTAAGTCCTATTAATTTTACCCAATTAAAGGAGGAAAAGAAAAGTGTACATTATCTTTCTTAGTAATTATTTTTCATTGAAATGAAGCTATATCTTTTATTTCTACTTTACTTATTGTTGCTTCTGTTGCCCATAGACATCAGCAAACACCTTTTACTGAAGACGGTTACAGATACAATGTCAATCCTAAGGACCAAGGAGGAATGTCAGACAGCCTATAATAAAACACTGGCTCTCTATAGCCCACCAACCGGAACACAACAGCGCATGCACTGCCGATTATGAGTCGAAATAGCTAAGACCCTCGTAGCTATTTACCTACTTAAATCCTTTTGGTATCCTTTCAAACGGCTCCTAAGCAGAAAACAGGCCTGTTGTGTAGGTATGTGTGACAACAATAATAGAACAAATTCCACCAATACCAATTGCTTCAGACCATAAGAAAATTATCAAGGTTTTGTCTACTTTGATCATTTTCTTATAGTATCCACAATGAAACCAGATAGCGACCATTACATATAATGGTGAAGACTAACAAATCAAAATAAATTGGTTTCATTTCAACCGTTGTTATTCAATACAGCCAAGAATAGATTGGAGCCCAATGCCAAGAGTTTATCAGAAATTTCCACAACTTCAAAAGTGGATTTTCACTCATCAATGTCTCAAGTAAAAGGCGATTAAGCAACACTAGTGAACATTATCAATATTGTTATATTAAACAAACATACAAACAAACATACAAACAAACAAAATCAAACAACCAATGCCTGAAATCTGGGGGTAGGCAGAGAAGTGCTGTCTCCAACTGTATATCAATTAGTTTTTTTTTTTACAATAAATCACTGTTTCATACCAAACAAACAGTTTTGAAAGTCGTGTCCCCAACTCTGAAAATGTAATAAACTAAGAGATCCGGCCCCGCCTTGCTGCGGCTTTATTGTGTGGAAGATAAAAAATTGTTGACTTTGCAATTCTATTAACAAAAATACGTGATAAAAACTATCCTGTCTTAGGCACGCCAGCAAAACCAACATTTAAAAAAAAAACTCAAAATCGGTTCGATAGTTTCGGAGTTCGTCGTGAGCAACAATGTGACAAGGGAATCATGTATAATAAATTATCACAACAAACGCATTGTCATAAAAAATAATAGAGCAAAAGTAACTGAAAGCTTATCCACACTTGCACACTGATATTATTAATACGAATGCAACTGTCTGTGTTCACGGCCTAGGTTTCATCACGTCTAAGCCGATTTTAATGAAATATGCCGTGGAGACAGGCTAGAACATATTTATGCTACTTTTATTTAGGGAAGTCCGCGGAAAAATTACCCAAGCGGACGAAGTCGCGTGCGGAAGCCTGTGGTTCTCAAACATTTGAAATTAAAGTTCTTGGTAATTTGACATCTCATAGTTTTTTTTTCTTTCATTTAAAACAAACATTCACTTTGAGCTTGAATACACCAAGTAGATACTTTTGCTTATGATGATTTTAAACACAAAATTACAGAAGACTATACGTTAATTAAAGAAAATAGACTAGCTAATAGGTGTTATCAGTTGTCCAAGCAACACCAGACAAATCGCCAATGCCATTTTTAAAGGAACCTAAAAAAAAACTTCCGACCGCGTCGCTACACGAATATCGTCTCGATCGTATAACGGATAAAGGGTAACTGGTTCTTCGGTATAGCAGCAGCTACTCGGGCGGGAAAAGATGCAAGCTGCAACATGGCCAGTGAGAATTTTCCTGTAATCGGCCTTGTAGAGACACGAGGTCGAGTTCGAAGTGGCAATAATAAAACGCGAGACGTCGTGGGCCAGTGTAGTACCGAGAAACTAAAAAACATTAACCGCTATTATTTCCCATTTATCCGATTAATAATCAATGGTATATTAAATATTGTATGAGAGTAAAGTTTTGATAAAGGAAATACAACCTTTTCTCTAAATTGAACCAGTCAAAATGCCTTCCGAGGAAGAATTCATGAGGAAAACGGTCTGAACAATCCTGATTTTTCCCGTAATAATGGTAGACACTTTTTTCGTAGCTTCGCTTCTTTAATAGATAAAATATGAAAATGTTATCATAGAGTGAAAGTTACTCTATACTAACATTTTCATATCTTCACTAGCCTAGCTTTAGCCAGATAGTAATCGCCGTCGATACGGTAAATAGCACAATTCCAGTCACAATCCGAATCGCTATACAAATGAAAAAACCGTAAAAAAGACTCCAAATCGTCAGTGAAAGCGCAGCTAAGAAAAATAGCATCCGCCACAGCAATAGCACTGCCACGGCCGTTGGAGTGGCGTGAGAGTGAGAGTGAGAGAGAGAGAGAGATAGACATGCCATATTCGTCAGTGCACCACCGCTGGACCGTACTGACAACACGAGTTTATCCCAGCTAGCTTTTGATTAAATCGTCCCGCGCTCCGTGCCGTTCCCCTTCACTTCGTTTCGTACGGTTCGATTCGGACGGACACACAGTTCAGTAAAGCAAATTTAGCAATGTATAAGTGGTTAATAAAATAAAGTACCAGTTCCAGTTACAAATAGTTACCAGAAACTGATACAAACCGACAGTCCAGTGAGCCGAGCAAAAGTTCTGACAGCGTTTCAACTGTCCAAAAAACGGAGTCCTGGAGTATTCTGAAGTTACATACCATATCGGTATCATCGAGGGCGCTGAGAACCGACGAGCCCTTGAAACCTATGAAGTTGAAGCGGCATTTAGAATTGAGAGATCCTGACTTTGAAGAAAAACCGATGGAATATTTAAGAGAGAGTTATATGCCACCAAAACAACATGTCTCCGATACTTTTCGCAGGTTTCTCAAACCGATAACCTCATGTAGGTTAAAAATAGCAGAGACTGATTATCCACATACAATTGCTGAGAAATGAACACTACATCATACATAATACATCACGAATATGTGAAGAATAAATTCATTGACGTTATCGTATAACTCGATGAAGCGTAGAATCGTGGATATGGTAGATAACAAAAAATAGTCATAGCTCCGTTTAAATTGCGTCATTATTATTCCTGTCAATTTGGTGAATTTGCACTGGTCGGATAATGCTAATCGGATGCGTTCTGTAAGATATGGATTTTGACAATACAACTCAGTGTGATTTTCTGTTTTGCGAACGTCTGATAACGAGACCGACAGCGGAAGAAATATTTAATTTGATGAATGAATACATCAACGAAAATGGCACTGAATGGAAGAAATGTGGGGGGGATTTCGTGGCGATGGAACATCAGGTGTTCGTGGTGGAGTTTTTCCGACAATAATAGCTGTAGCGGGGGTACATTGTATAATACATAGAGAAACGGTTAAGAAATGACCATTGCCTTTAACTGCAACAATGCAACAGTGTAAGTAATCTTTTATTAAATATATAAAATCTCGTTCGCTGAACTCAAGAATGTCCTTCAATTCTCATTTTATTTGCATAGAAGTGAACCGTGAACATCTTTTACATTGTGAATGCGATAGATATCTAAAATATCCCGATTGGATATTTTAAGATGGCTTTTTAAATTGAAGGAAGAAGTTTCAATGTTCTTAGAGAAACAGCTACGGATGAATATATTCACGCCTTGTTCCCAACGGGGTAGGCAGAGATAATCTTCTTCCACTTGCTACGGTCCTGATATAAGTCTTTCGCTTCTCCCACTTTCAACAATCTTCGCATGCGTGTTCGTTGGTTTAAAGTACTCTTGACCTGGCCTTATTTCAGTACGTCTCCGATATGAGAGTGAGTTAAACGTGAATAATAGTTTCGTTTGAAATCAGTAGTGTTCGCGACAAACCAGTTGATCGAGATCACTACATCACTAACATTATCGATGTATAAAACAGCATACACCCAATCTGTCTGTTGGTTATATTCGAATCAACAACTTTAGTACTTTTCGAATTACGGACACGTTGACAGACAATAATATGTCCATTGATAAAACTTTTTTTGCGGTGAATATAAAATTATTCAAATGTCTATGTTATTTTCTCTCCAAGGCTTAATTTTTTAAATACCAATCGTAAAAATTGGGTCTTAATATTTTGTTTGTCTTAGGAAGTTAGTGTTCAATTTATTGTTCAAATGTCTGCACTCGTCACCACGTCTGCATGGTGTACCGACCCTGCCAGCCAACAAACGATGCTCTGGCGTGGTCGTTCGATGGCGGAAAATGCTGATGAACCGAAGTCATGGAGAATAGGATAGCTTTTTTTATATAGAAGGGGGCATACGAGCGTGCGGTTCACCTGATTGTAAGTGATCACCGACGCCCACGAACATCCACAACACCAGTGGAGCTACAGATGCTCGCCAACCGGTCTGCCTGTGTCCAGAGTACATCGACCTGCTGGCATTGGCGACAGCCACATGTTTAGCAGCAGTCAACAATAAATCGATGACAACGTTCGCTGGCGATGTTCACCTAAACCGATATCCACCAGCTATAAATCTAACAGGGCCGTAACTATTTGAACTATGTTTTTTTTTTGTGAAAGCACCTCAAAGTTACCGTGTTAAAAAAAATTGCTATCAGATCGCTCAAGTCTTTTAATGTAAGTAAGGGTAATAAATAAGCAGACGGACCATTTGATCTACTACTACTACATCCATAATGAATTAGAATATCGATCATCCGTGAAGAAGTAATATCATGTTACCTGCTGGCTTTTGGCTCTTTGGGTCTCGTCGCACACCATACGTAATGCATTACCACTGCTGCAGCAGTGCTTTGATGCTGGATGTTCTTGGTCTGGTGTTACCTACATGTTACCACCATCACTTAACACCAACTGGTCTGTACTGGGATTGTAGTCACATTATAGTAGTATAGTAATCAACTACTTAATTGTACGCATGTACAATCCAAACAAATTTCAGTAAAACGCACAAACAAAACTATTACAGTAAAAAAAAAACAATTTAATTACACACAAAGGATTTCTTCGGAAAATAACTGTTTAAAAATGTAAAAATGTTAGATGTAGATAAATAAAATATTAAAAATAAACTCACGGTACCGAGTATATGAATATCTGCGAACTAAAGCAACGTAAACGAGTGCGTTCCTATTCCGACGAAGGCTTGATCGAGACTGACCCGATGCGCCGAGAAACGGCGTCGCGAGTGCGACGTGGCACGCAGCGGCGGCGAGTAGGATATGGCACGCGGTCTGCATTTAGATTCCTACGTTACGAGAGGCGCAATAGTACAAAATCACGTGCGAGCAAGTAGAGGCAGCCGGACAGTGGCGAGTACGTGCGGATTAGACACGTGGTCACTATAAGTTGAGTATGACCCGCGCGTTTTTTTTTTATATTGTGAAGTGTTTGTAGAATTGTATATGTGCTGTTGAGATAGGTTCGAATTTCAATGGTTTTTTTTTTGACGTGGAGTTAGATTGGACGTACGAGGAGGTCGTTATAAAATATTGTCATCTGAATAATTTGTCTATGGATGTGTTGCAAGGACTTTAGTCTTCTTAGTGGCACAATTCAATGTCGTCTTGCATCGAATTTATATTGTTGATACGCTAAGTGTTGTTGTCAGTGCAACAATCTGTTGCACATTTCAACAACATCAGCCATTTTTAAAAGGCTTTAAAAAATAAAATATATCAATATGTTGAGGTCATTAAAGCGTGGAAATCACATGCCCTTGCATGTCCTATTAAAATACTGATATATTAAAGTAGTAAAAATTTATGTAAAAAAATAATATATATTTGACAACAAATTGTGAATTTATTGAAAAAACCGTCCTCGCCGCCTGTTAAGTAGTTCAAGAATTCTAGATCCGCTCGCAAGATCATGGCCTCTGATCCTCTGGGACCCAAACGGTGTTATTACGATTATTTACATAAAGGACGAATTCATTATCTGCATGTATTACGCCTCTTTCAGTGAAAGATAATGCGAAGAAATAAACATTAAAATGTGTGGAAAATTTTGCGTGTACGTGATATTCATCACGACAACGTCGGCATATTGCAGACTCTGTCATCCAACATCAATCGCCGAATTACTTTTATCAATTTTTGTCTTCGAAGAAACATGCGGTATATACTTATCGTGGACGAACAAGTCTTTACTTGTAGTAGAGTAGTACTTGTAGTTGTAGTAGAGGCCTGTTTTGAAACACAAGATCCAGCCTTTCTGTAATAGGTATTTGGGTCATTTAACGTGACCAATAGCGTTTTTTAAATATCAATCAGGATATTTCGCATATCATCATCATTTCAATCTATCTTAAGTCCATTTGCTGAACATAGGCCTCCCCCAAGGATTGCCACAAAGCACCGGACCTGTGCCACCTGCATCCATCGACTTTCCGTACTACTATGAGGGTCTTCTTGTGGGGGGTCGCCCGTATGCGTTTGCCTGTACGTGGCTGCCGCTCGAGAACATTTTTCCCCAACGGTTGTCAGTTCTGTACAACCTTGAGCTTTCACATACGGCCTGCAGTGAAGGACCAAGTCTCGGTTCCGTAAGTCATCACTGGCAACACGCACTATACTTTTCTTTTGAGGTTTGAGGTATAAACGGCAGCCGAGTTGGAGAGTCATTGAGCAAAGCGCTAAGATCCAAAACATAAGAACATCTTCCGGTGAAGTTTCGGGGACATAACATCACTCTATCTTACACCTTTCTGCAGTTCATCTCGTACTCTGATGCTGTATATCTGCCGGATAGACATCGTAGCCTCTTTGCATAGATAACTCAACGCTTCGATATACCGTGAGTCTATCTGGCACCGCTGGAGATACTGTATACCGGTTTTCTTATAGTCAACACACGCCAGACATAATAGTAAATTGTATCCTTCGGTATTCTGTACAATCTGGCGAAGAGTGGTCTATAGTATTTTTTTTTGTTGGTCTTTCTTAGCCAAATACTTTTCAACTATGCACCTTAATGAGAATACCCGATCTGTGCATCCCATCCCCTTTCCAAATCCTGCTTGCACATCCCATATATTTTCATCCATGACTCTTTCTATCAAAACTTTAGCATACAATTAGCCGACGACACTGAGTAGGCTAATACCTCGGTAATTTTTACAATTTTGTTGCGACCCTGTTCCTTTGTACAGTGGCACAATTACAGCCTTGCAACAATCTCCCGCTACTAGGTCCATTGTCCTACATAGGTTGAAAAGGCGATATAATTGACTAGCTACCACGCCCTGTCCAGCTCTCAGCATTTCGACCGCCACCCTATCATATCCCGCTGTTTTACCTGCTTTCATGCTCTTCAGTGCTTTCATAATCTCATCCATACTTATGTCTTTGTCTGAATCACTTCTATTTGTTTCTTGAGGAGGCGTTCCTGCATCTGCAGGAGCCTCAACTCTTTCAAATAGATTTTCAAAATATTCCTTTTCCATCTCATCTCTCATAATATTACCATACTGACATCTAATTTTAGAAAGCTCTGAAATTGCTGACTTAAAATAGCATGTACAGTATCAAAAGCGAATGAAGCTTCGAATTCCAAAAATACTTTGTGCCTTTATATGATAACTCATCATTAGTAGAAATAACTTCCTTCAGATGTCTATTTATGTCAGGTGTGCTAGCATTTAACAAAACAGCTCAAGATATAAATCAATGAAAAAGAAAGATTCTATATTGGGTGTTATATGTTATAGCAAAATAATACTTATTACAATATATATTGATATAATTAATTTGTTTAACTAGTTGTTATGCATTGTTGGAGAGCTAAGAAAATGGTTATGTTTTTAAAATAATCTGCAAGCCAAGTTGCATAACGTTTTTTTTTACATTTTAAGACATTTCAGTGGAAAAAAAATCACTTAAAAATATTGTAATAATATCGTTTTCCGCATTTATAAATTTGGACCGATAATTGTTGTTTTAATATTGATAATAACCAGACTTTAATCGTTTTTATAAACCAGAAGAAAACATATATTTAAATTTGTAATTTTGTTATTAAATTTTGACTTATTTTGAAAAATGCTAAAAACCATGCCAACCCCATATGCAATATGCACAAATGGTTCATTTTTGCATATTGCATATGGGGGTTAAAATTATCGCAAACAGTCACCCTATCACCTCTTAACGGGAATACGTCGAATTACTAATAACCCTGTATACAATTAAAAACTCATGAAACAGATAAAACAAAATTAGTATTCAAACAGAGGTAAGTAATAACATGTGCAATATAACATACAAGATCAAACTAGTCAACATAAATACAAAGTATGCAAAAAATTAAATAAGAATATATAGTAATAATATAAAAAATATAATAGAAGAAATAATATAAAAAAATGATTGTCACTTAAATTTGAGAAGAAAACCACATAATTTTACTACTGCTTATTCACAATTCGTCGAGACTTCTTGGCATCATCACCCTGAATTACTGCAGAAACTGGTTTTTGGTTGAGTTACAGAAGTGTCAAGCTGTCGGACAACACCGGATGAGTTGTTATGCACTTGTGTGGATTTGACACTACTGATTGCATTATCCACACCCCTGGGTACTGCAGACCGGTATTGTACCTTAGTATTGAAGATCGAGGGAAACTTAATCATCAAAGCATCTATCTGCGTTATAATTTTATCACAACATTTGTTGATTCAATGGGGATGCTTGATGTATATGGCACCATTAATAATCCAAATATTTCTGATTTCAAAATGTTTTTGGAATTTTTTATATATTTACTGCCATTCTTTCGTCAGAAATTCAGAAACTGTAAAAACAGAGCCTTAATTTTCACTTTGAGGTCCACATTTCAATTTTGGTTTATTGATTATGGAAATAAACAATAACTGGCTTAATTCTGTCAGTTTGTTGTATACTGAGTCTATAACATTGTTTCAAAGAAGCACAAGTTGAAATGTGAAAGCCCCATTTTGGAGTGAACCAAGTAACTGCAAAACTTCATTTTTGATGTCTTCATTGAGTGTGTACAAAGTCTTCTTCTATGACGCACGTTGATAGCATCTATAACACTCTTCTTAATACTGCACTAGTGTTGGATTATAATTGTAATGTATTCAGAGATTCTAGGTCATCACAGAAGCTATTAACAAACCCTGAATCGTCCACCACCAGATATTCAAAATTAGAAATATATGATGAAACTGGAAAGAGACGGAAAAGTCATAAAATTGTGCTGGATGCAAGCAGATTCAGAGGTAGATGGAAACGAAAGCACACTTGCCAAAGAAGCAGCACTATATGAAGACCAAATCTAGCTAAGACAAATGTCCCATTTCATATATGAAAAGGGAAATCAGCAAGAAGTAGAATATACAAAATTTTTGCTGCCTCATGCAATTACTGCCTATAAGATAGTCCAAAAAGTTTGTTGGACCCCAACATTCACGAAAGTGCTTACCTGCCATGGCAGTTTTCTCTACTACCTACATAGATTCAAATGCAAAGATAACTCTGCATGTATTTGTAATTCATTATGTGAATGATTTGATGCTATGGAGCATTTAACTTTAGAATGTCCAATGTGAATAAAATGATTTGATTTAGAAATAGGAATACAAAATAATCTAAATACAAACAATCTATGTAACCCATTTGAAAGTAACGATGACAATATGCTGTTACTTGAATATTGTAAGAAGTAGCAGAAGATGCCATAAACAGAAAAAGGGTGTAAGCAAAAGTAATATGCAGTAAGTATACTAAACATTTAATATACAGATTAGAGGAAAATAAAAAGAAAACATTGAAAGATAGAAAAAAGAAACAATGTGGAATAAATGTAAATAAAGGTGATGATAATTATAAGATAATCTTACAATACAACAGCAGTCTACACTACTGTATGCTATGACATTACTAATATGGTAAAATTTGCCAACCAAACTTTAACCAACTAAACCTTAACCATCCAAAACGTAAAGAATTGAATATAGAATAAGAGATCTGCAATTCCCCTTTGGGCTATATAGACTTCAACATTATATTAGATTATATTTAAATACAGACAACTAAGACTACTAAAAAGTTGTTGACTTTAACATTACAAATACAGATCTGTCTTTTGAAATAAAATTAAGGGAACAATCCATAAAATAATGTAGTAAATCGCACAGCACAAACAAAGAGGCGAGGCGATAACAATATAATCATTATAGATCAATGTACATATTGTTTTCTCACATTGTAAAGCACAGCAACAAAGTAAAATATAGAGTTATATATATTTTACATAATAAGGAAATGTCAAAGCAGAAGTGACTAACCTCAACATCAAAATGTATATTACATGTAATTATATATAAACACTTATGCTTGTCACATTGCATTTGGCACAAGTCAGCATAGCCAAATGGGCTTAAGCAACATTTTTTCACTACTCCTGGTTAAACCATGTTAGCAAACCTCATCCCGAGGTTTGCTTCTGGAGATTGCCATGTGATATTAAGTTTTGATGATCTTTAGCAAGCAGCAATGTCTCAAGTTTTAGTTATCTCATACTTCTACAATAGACTGATAATAGTAAATGCCCTATTATTTTTTAATAATTATGTGAAAAATATAATAATCACACCAAACTGCAATAAAGTTACCAGTAAAGTAAGGTTAACTTATGTACTTGTTGTTGTACTTTTATAAGATACAACTTTTTGATAAGTCCTTTGTGATTAAATGGAGTTAATTACTATTCCCATTGTAAAAGTTTACACCATTGGTATCGCCATTGGAATCTTTGCAAAATTTCCTTTAGGAAAGTATAGATGCTAACAGAGTATTGACATTTCAGTCTTATTGAAAAGTGTGATTACTAAAAAATTTTGTTTTTTCTGAAACTTTTTAACATGTAATACCGAATTTGTTACTATTCACACAACATAATGAATATTTTTAATTGAAATGAAACAATTTTACAGAATTTAACAAATTTTAACTTATTTTGCTCTATTTGTTCGGGTGTTTTAAAGAAATTAGACATCCTGATGTTAACTTAGGCTACTGACAGTGTTAACTATTAATTTTTGGTCCAATCATTGCAGAAGGCGCTCTCAGTGTCTTAAGGTTGTGCAGAAGTATGCTTAGGTTTAGATTTAATTTTATTTCGTTTCGGAGATTTTTGATTTCAATAGCCAAATGAGAGCTTCGGGCTATCTACAATATGAACATCAACTGCAGACATATAAGAATATCAATATTATTATATAATAACAAATGATAGGTGGATCAATCTTTTGTAACAATTAATTACATATTAATCATACAAGTATCAGATGGCTAAAGCAGCAGAATTAACTCTACAATACAACAATTCGCAAGCAAGTTTAACTCTTAATGCATTGAAACATTAGAAATACTATTGTACATGTTCATAGTAAGGTACTAGGAGTTACATAGGCATTTATTCCATATGAGTTGTAGCAGGCTTGTTTTGTTACACTAATATCTAAGATAGTGCTGAGAAAGTAGATAGTATGGGCCAAGGAGGCAATTACAGTGGTGGCTTGCTTTGTATGAAAACTCTCAGGCAAGGTCAGAATTAAATTATTACTATACCTGAGAAATAGGTAATAAAGTTAGTAAAGAACAATAGGGTCATACTGTAATTTAAAATTACAAGTACCTGCTCCTTGCGTGTATGCGGAATAATAAATATTAAAAAAAACTACCTAACTACTAAACATGATTGCCTAGCAGTTTAGATCTAAAGCTATTTAAATAAGATTGTAATATTTGAAAGTCTTATTGGAATTCGACAATTCTGTATGGAAATACCCATAACAAAGGAAACATATAACAAAAAAAATGTATCAACATAGGTATAGAACACATTCACTGTATAGCATTTTTCAACTTTCTTTCATCTTTTATAAAACCTACGTTATCCTTTAAAACAGAGACTAATAATGGTATATTCCGCCCAATACTTTTATATATATCACTTCTGAAAAAATCCGATATATTGTTAGTTTTAGAAATTAATAAAAAAGAAAAAGTACGCACGGGTGTATTGCCCTACGACACCATAACACCTGCTATTATCGTACAACGCATGTATCCAATAACTTTACGTAGTAAATAACAAAACGCAATGTTTAATCACCAATTAAAATTAATAATAGACATACATTAAAGATAATGCACAAATTTCATCTTGAGCGCCAAATAGGCTCGTGGCGAACGAGCAGATAGTTGACAATATGGCGACAGTTGAAAACAAAGAATGTCTCGAAATAAATTATATCTCACCTGTGACAACTCTTGACTCGTCTGCTTGAAGTTCTTCTTATTTAAATTTATAACAAGATAATTGATTTGTGATAAGCTAAACGTTAAAGGGTCCAGGTTCATAGTTCCATTAATGCAAATCCGAAAGCTTCAAACACGTTTGAAGCTTTCTCGATTTTTGACGGATTACTACGGTAAAAGTAAGTTCTTTAAAAGTTTTTTTACGGAATAATAATAAGCCTAAGGTCAACATCACCAACAATATTGTTCACTTCAATAAAATCAACATAATTCTTGCACCCACTGAAATGATCTATAATAAGGATTTGTTCAGCACACACGATGACGAAGACAATCGCCTCGCCTTGCCTATGCTCGCTACTTCATTTCATTCGGTCATTTCACATCTGCTGAACTCAAACCAAAGAGTAAATAGAATGCAGGATATTATTGGTATAACTATACCTATTACCTCCATTGAACGCAGTATAGACTATAGACAACTCAACTCAACTCAGAAACAAAAGCACTTAAACATCTTTTTGAAGTTATACTTCTTTTAGCGCGTTTGGGAAAAATGATGAGTGAGAATTTTACGATGAGCGCCTACACCGACATCTAAAAATAACAGTATGAAGTTGGTTTCTAAATGTCTCTTAAATTATCTTGGTAACTATTATGGAGATTATACACTATTATGGAGTGTATAGTCTCTATAGTAACTATGTGTTTAACACCAGTGGAGATTAATAAATAAATATTATAGTGTATTGTGTGTGTGTGATTTTAAATTATATTAGACGGTGAATGATAATTTATTGTGAGTATTCGTGATGAAAGTGTTTTTTTAATTAATAAACTTTTTTTTAGGGGGTTTAAATATTTGAAGTTAATTGACAGTATGTAATCTTTTTATTTGTTTAGTTTCGCTTAAGAAGTATAACATCTAATGTGCGTACACTCGTTTTTTTTAAATGTAATGTGGTTCCTCCCAAAGCAGAAACAGACGAAAGAAACTCCATAGGTATCCTCTTTTTTTGATAAAACCATAAACAACTTTTACACTATTTTTTTACGATATCAATTAATAATATAATCTCAATCTTTATTTATTTAATAATTAATAATGTAATCTTTATTTACAAATAAATTGGCGAAATAAGCCAAATAACGAGAAGGGGGACACCCTTCTCGTTACCTAGCAAACCAACGTGCGATGGAATCCACTGAAGCATTATTAGTTTTAGTGCTGGCTTGTAGTCTATTCATCTGTTCCTGAATTACGTAGACTATCGGTGTTCCTTGAAATATCGAGGTGCAACGAGTAGTGTTGAATAGAAACTTTGTCAGTAGTACGATTTTGATAAGTGGACTCTATATAAGTGCCTCAGCAATTGCTATCAACTCCGCAACCATTATAGAAACTTCAGATCTAATTTTAAATTTCATATGAGTATTTAATTGAAACTCTAGAAAGCTGCTCCTGACCCATATTTTTCTGTTGATCCGTCGGTGTATATTTTATAAAATCCAGAATAATTGTTGTTAATAATTTTTTGACAAATATTTTTAACTCTAAAGAACTATATTGTCGTTTAGGTTTACAAGCTGATTCTATGTCCCATTTTATGTTTTGGCGTATCTATACTGCTTACCCATGTGTCTAATGAATACATTTCCAATTTGTTACTGCTAAATATATTTAATGAATTTAAGAATTGGTAAATGGATACCAGAGTGGGTTTATTTTTATTGGCTCAATAACGATTTTGACACAAATCTGATAACTCTTCAATTAACTGGAATGAGAGATTATTTTTGAGTAATTTTGCTATCAACCAGAATTTACCAGCCAAATAACGTCTTCGAAGATGTAATGGGCTTTCCATTACATGAATTGGTGTACTTTTGATAAAACTATCTATTACTCTCATCGCTTGGTTTTGAATCTTATGCAATTTATTAAAGTGCAGCACAATTATCAAATAGGAACCATGTATAATCGATGCCACTTCGAACTATAGTAATGTATATTCTTCTCAGATGTTTTGGATGTAAATGCCAATGTGAACCAACTAAAATTTTTAAAATATTAAAATATTTTGTTACCTTTTGTGTGACCTTTTTAATATGATTACTCCGTCTTAGTGAACGGTCCAGCCATATTCCCAGATATTTTACTGTATCTTATACGACTTGCAGGGAGTTCCATATAATTGAATGTTAACTACTTGTCTACTAAATCATCTTTGAAATATACAAACCTACCAGTTTCTACGAGACATTTCTACAAGTTCGGTGTATCCGAGTAGTTTATATCGAGAACTGGCGCACGTAACTACTTACTAGGTACTCATTAATCCATTCTACCTGATTCAACACACCAGTGGTTTGTTGTATGTTATCCATCGAGTAAGTAAATAAGCTCGCAGACTAAGTATTAGTTGTTTTCACAACGGCTACTATCAAAGAACGCGTTGGAACGAAATGCTATACTCGGAATCATTACTCAAATATGAATCCGAGTACATGAATTCGAACACATAACTGCTTACAAAGTACTCGTTGTTTCAATCTACCTGACTCGATACATCACTCGTTTCCGTATCTTATAGCGTTAATTATATAGACTCTCAGACTGAGAATTAGTCGGGTTCACAATGGCGACAAACAAAGAACTCGTTAAACGGACAAACAAAAGAGTTTTATACTATAATTATGTAACATTACAACTTTACGCACAGAATATACTCTACTCTAACTAGAGGTACCCGTGCAATTATCGCAACAGCGGGACACCACATGCATATTTATCTATTGTTTGGGTAAGGCAGGAAAGCAGATCGAATTAACATTAGTTTTCACAGTAATTTCCATAGTGTAAAGGTGTTTCTGTGGAACAACTACTTGATCTAATATATATGTGACACTCAACAGAATTTTTTTTTGAATTCGTAATAAAGATATCTTTATAGGATTGTAGTGTTGCGTGCTCAAAAATTTAAACTGCTATAGCGCATATAGCAAACCCTAGTAGAAATAAATATCAGACCTTTTGTGCTATTTTTCAGTATAGCTGTAGACTGATCTTATCTTCGATTTAAACAGGTCGCTAAAATATAGTGGTATATGTTATATACTCTTTGCTGGCGCCATTAGAGATTTAGGTTAGTTAAAGTGAATTAATTTTTCGATGATACATTTCTAACCATAAGATTAAATTCTCACAAAAAGGTAATATGCGTTTAACTAAGATGATGTAATTTTATACGTAATGCATGGTTCGTATTCCATCAAATGATTTTAAGCTTCTCGTAATATTCAAAATAAGAGTATAAATTTGTGTTTTTAGATATTCCGTATTACAATTTGCTTGTATAATTCAATTTGTCTATATTTTATGTGGAAATTATGTTTTGGTATTAATACATGTTGAACTATTTCGAAGCATTATGTAACAATATATACTCCAGTAGCCTATAAAACTCCACTGCTGAGGATAGGCCTCTCCAAGATAAAGGCAAGATATGCCGATATGCGATAATTTTCTGCGCTTGCCGATCCGCATTGTACTATCGGAATCTGTCACGCCATTTTTTCCCGTTGGTGTCGTAAGAGGCGACTAAGGGAAGAGCCTTGAAAATTGAAATGGCTACCAATAGATGACGGGATAACCCGAAAAATACCAGAACAAAATCGAGCAGATTGATGACGCGTTCAAGGTGCAAGATTTTACTGGCTGGTAAGGTAATGAATTCTACTGTCACAGATAATTAATTGTTCTGACCATCATTGCATGGTATGGTACACTGGTACTGGTATATTCGAAAGTCTAATTTTGTTATACATCCATGGTGGCTGAGAGGTTAGGGGATCAGCTGGAGACATGGGCTTGTAGCAATGAATTTTTTTGCAACTGATGTAGAAATTGTATCATTGGCATGACACTAAGACAGTGGCCTGTCACTTTGTCCCAAATAAGCTCCGTTGAAAAGTAGGTTGAAAGGACTAAAATGGCTCAATGATATAGTATTTAGAAAATTAAATGAATGAAAATTCCTAAAATGTAATAATACACCCAAAAGCCTATTGTGGCTCATCTCCTTGTCTATGTCTACTGATAGACCTTTCCAATCAAATTTCACTCACGTCTGATCTCTTAAATCTTGACTTGTTGAAACACACATTCTGTTATGACACATGAAGGGTTAATGTGCCTTAGTTTGTTCTTATGTAATCCTTACTCTTCCAATATTGAATTTAATGATGCCTTCTTTGAAAGCAGTAGTCTCTAAGTATAAGTATAATATCACCGAGTAACTTTCCTAGAAAGGATTGACTAAAACAGAGGCAGTCCATAGCAGGGTCTAGGGTTGCCAACTTTTTTGGATTAAATAAAATATCACAATTATTAAATTTTATTGCTCTAAATACTAATAATGTTTATGATATAGTATCAAAAATGTGAAATAAGTCATTATGGAGTTCATTATGGACACAGTTGGGCCTTTAGACAGTAATTAGGACAGGGGAGTACTTAACATCTGGTTTATAATATTTCTAGTATTTAAATTCAACTTTATATAATTATTATTATATCCCAAAAATGGAATAGACATATATCAATTTTTCTAAATCTTTATGATTGATTAAAACTGAATTATAATTATCAGAAAAAAAACAGTAGGGTATGTAATAATAGAGGTTTGTTTTCAAAACAATAGACTATAATAGTCTGTAAGTGCACTGACATTTTCTAGCCTTAGTGATGTTTCTTCCCATTGGGTACAATTACAATATGGTAAATATGTATTTTCTATCATCAGTTGGTTATCAGATTCTCATTTGTCATTCTGCATTATGCATCATTGGCAGGTCAGGTTGGTGGGACAGGGCACTTTTTTTTTTTAAGTTCATATTTAAATTAGACAAGAGCATATTATAATTGGTCTATTGTTACAATCAGGTCATTCGCAAATAGCCTTAAGACTGTCATATGCTGTAGAATTCTTGAGTGCTGTACTGAAAGCCTTAGCACTTGTCACTGGTCCATGAATTTTAGGCTCGCATTATAAGAATTATTTTATTATTCTTTAAATATCTAATAATAACCTCTAAAATACATAATAACCTTTTGGTTAAAAGGTCTTATCAGGAACAAATGTTGATAAAGTACATGTAAATTTTCAGGTTTATGGCGTTTGGTAAGTTCTTCCGACGGAACTTTGTGAGCATATTGTTTCCAGTGATTACTGTCTCCTGTATCTGGTTGGACTGGAGCCACACTAGGAAGTGGAAAGCCCAGTTGAAGCAAAACTAAGATGGCAATCTTTGGTATAACCCCTCGTTACATAGTGATTGTAATCCCCATGACTGGTTTCTTCATTGGAAAGTATCTGGATGATCAGGAAACACTAAGAATGACCAACTTTAGGGACAAATCATGTTTGTACGGAGGTAATGTGAAAGCAGGGGATCCTCCATCGTGGCCTTAAACGGAAGCTCTTCATGTAGTGGAAATGTTTCAGTTGCAATAAAATAGAATAATATTTGATTGTGTTTTATTATTATTACTTACATTTAGATCTTCAGTCAGCACTATGATTTTGTAATACTTGGTATCAAATTCATAGTGCATGTAATGTAATTATATAAAACTTAGAATTGATATTAATATCAATTATTCTTTAATGAATCATAAGTCAAATTATTAATGTTACTTGTGGATTTAATAAATAATTTTACATATATTTTGATGTTATATACCTAGACAGTGTACTTTTGTGTTTGATAGAGCTACTGTGACTTTAAAATAGTTTCATTTCATTATTCCCATGTTGTCATAGATAAGCTATAGACATAGTTTTATCATAATATGATACTAAAACTTTTTTTGAATCCTCAGTTCGGAATTAATAATTGTTATAGTGGTGCTTTACATCTCGATTAAATACTACAGCATCATAAAATATTAATGGTTTATTGTCCATGAGGAGTCAAATACATCCAAGAATATTGAATGCCTCTCCAAAAAGTCACTAGCAAAATCAGATATGAATTTCTAAAAATGTTTGGGCATTCTCACCGCACTAAGCAAACAGAGTGCCCGTACTACAATTGCACTAGTGATACCGCTCTCCATCAATTGTGGGATTAGGGTTCGAGAAATTGGAAAAGATTTTCCGTCACCAGTTTATTTGCCTTAGCTTCGTTTGTTGGCTGATATAGTATATATTAGTATAGTAGTATATAGTGATATTCTTTACAATTATACAATGCAACTACTGTATATTGGACACAAGTGTGACACATGTAGTAGACATCTCCCTCGACTGTATCAGAGGGAGGTGGACGACCTTACCCGAGAATTGTATGAGAATATTGCAGTGAATTTTTTTTTTTATTGGAAAGGTGGCTAACGAGCAATCGGTCCACCTGATGGTAAGTGATTACTGTCGCCCACCGTACATCTACAACACCAGAGGTGCTGCAGGTGCGTTGTCGGCCTTTAAGGATATTTGGGAGATGGGGGGGAGGATAAGGATGGGGAGGGAGAGTGTGCCTCCGGATACCTCACTCACCGTACGAAACGCAGAAGGATAAGATGCCTCCACTTCACGCCGGTATTCTGTGAGGTAGTAGTACCAACCCGGTCGAGCCGGTCCATTCGAGCAGCAGCAAAACCTAGTAATATGTTAACCGTGAAATAAAAAAGGACCATTAAAATATTTCATGTATTATAAATCACAGTGTTTTCTTAGCCATAGCATACCACACTATAATGAAAGGCGACCACAATCCGATTCCAAAGAAAACGGCAAAGAATAGCGTAGCTGCGTATCTGAAAACAAATTGTAAATTAAGTAATTGATGACACACTAACGCTTCACAGTGTTTTATTGGCGCGGCCAATTTTATAAACTGAAGCTTTACTGGGCCAGCAGAGTAAATATGCCTACAGAGATCCCGTTGTACGTAAAAACCTGAAAAATATTAAATACAGAGTTAACCATGAACAATTTTTGTTTCCGTTTTTCGTATGATTTCATTATAAATTTTTATTGTACGTTCGATTATTTAAAGAAACTATTCGATTGAGACTACAGAATGTAGTTTATAATAATCAAGGAAATAATAAATTAGTAAAATAAACAAACTTTTAGTGGTGCCCGCAGTTGGAGTCGAACCAAGGTGTCTCCCGAACTTAAAGCGAACTCTAGGTCTCTGCCTACCGCTAGGCTACCTCAGGACGCGTATGTATTTTTAAGAATATGTTCGCATTCTTCTTAGGATATTTTCGTATAGGACAAATATACAAAAAAAATACCCCAGGAACTTATAAGTCGGGTGGCTGAAGTCGGTATCGTATCGTTATGTTAGACGTTTTTTTATTTAAATTTACTAGAATATAGTACACTCCATAGTATGGACTAATTCCACATATGAAGACTTGATAGTCTAGTTGGTAGTGTAGTGATGACCATGCCTTCGTAGCCGTGTATCGCGGAGTCGAATCCTGTTAGCTACAAAAATTTGTGTTTGTTTCCGAATCATGCATGTTTATGTAATATATGTCTGATTATTTATTTTTTATTTATCACTATCATGTCAGAAATGACTATAAATATTTAAGCAGTAGGTAGAAATTCGTACTCAACAATTTTTAATATCTTATTTTGCATATCTTTCAACGTTTTCCTTCACCAAAAAAAAAGAGGACTGGATGGAGCGTAATCTTTAATTTTGACAATACATTTAATGGTAACAAATGAAAATAAAAAAAAATCAATCCATTGGGTAGAAAGTGAAATAAATGAGATTTTTATTAATCCCTTAACTAATGACAATAAATTGAAAAGGTTCGTTAATACTATAACTTAATATTACTATATACGTTATATTTAGTGTTACCTGTTAGGAATATTAAAAGGCATATTATCGAAAGGTTGAGGCGGTCCTTCATTATGGCAATGTCGGTAGAGGACCTTCGGAGTCCGCAAACCCATCATTATGCTCTTAGAACGCATTATACCAGATAGCAGAGACTTTTTCAACATTTTCGAAGAATTCTATAATTTATTTTAAATTATATTCTAATGTTAAATAAATTAATGCGTATTTTTTTAAAACGTCATAAAACGTTTGACGTTTTTTTCTTTCTCATTTTGTTGATGTCATTAACAAAGAGTAAGTAACATAAACCATAGAATAAGAACACATCTTCTTTATATTATAAAAAAATCTGATTGCGTATACATCGTATAACTTTTGAACGTCTTGACCGATTGAGATCATATTACAATATATTTGTACCGCCGAGAAGATGGTTCATAGCTATGCTGGGACTCGATAGATAGCGTTGTGGTCGAGTTGATAACAAATTTTATATTTATGTACCAAAATGACAAATATTGCCAATATGCCAACGTATAGAGGTTAGAGCCAAAAAACAAAATTATAAAATCAAGAACCAATAGATGGCGCTTAAGACGAATTATTAATATATTTCATTTCTCATAGTCATCGCGCCAACTTCCGAAAAGAGCAGACAACGTCTGCCGGGCCAGCTAGTATAGCTATAGAGATAACCATAACGTTAAGTCCTTTTTTGTCTATACAGATGTGCCTAAAAGGTTAAGTTTTCATTTAAATTCGATATTTTTAAAACTGCAAAGTAAGCAGCATAGTAATAGATTGAGAAGACTTATGTATCATAAACAGTAAAAGCGAAAAGTCTATAAAGCTCCCTCTTGTAAAAGATGGACAAACGAAGTATGCTTTGTTGAAAGTTTCGTCAGTCAATCAATAGATGTCAATAGCAGTCTTAAATGGAGGTCAAATTTGGATATAGATAGTTAATATTTCATCATACACTAATATGGGGGTTGATTTACGAGGTAGGAATGTGTTAGTTTTTAATGTTTTATTATGATTAACAGCCGATTGATATACACTTTTGTTAGATTGGCGCGAAAAACGAGCTGTGTTGTCACCCCTGAGGACTTATATCGGAGAATGAATGCCTCACAGCCCGTAATTAACAGACTCTCTATACCTTTCCGGATCCGGCACACAACAGCAATTGCACTGCGGATTGGACTAAAAGAAATGGGTAACGGAGTGGTGACAACCCTACCCATAAAACTCCCAGGCTACCTTACCTAAGGAACCCACCGCCTGCCACCTAACCTTCTACAAAATGTGCAAGTAAACGGAATGTTTTTCAATTAATTAATATTACTACAAGGTAAGGTGAAAGAAGGAGTATACCATCTGTTTCTTCAAACGCCAACCTCACCGACACTCTTGAGACTGAATTATGTAAGAATTTCCATCCGAACTCGATGCCCACAAATTATTGACGGGGAGTGGTATCACTTATGCGAGCGTAACCATACCAACCACGACTGACTCCTAGTCAGAGAAGGAGTCTAGTTCCTTTTAACTCATGTTCGGTTGATAGTTTGATATAATCTGTATGGAACCGTGTCAAATATTATCTGTCAATCCGGTGACAGAATGGATTCTATATTCAGCTGCGGACAGCAGACCTATCCGCGAGGAGGAACCTAACAACTTTTCTTCTTATGATTATGATGCTCTAATTGTTGATTTAAACCACGGCGATAATTTCCAATTCAACCGGAAGTTGTCGACTGCGCAGCAGTATAATATATTGAAGTTCAGGGAACACACACACGCATGTGTCGTCAATGAGACCGTAGGGATGATCAGAGACACAAGACGCAATAGAACACTAAAATCAAACCTGAACATCTATAATATATGTGTTATACAAAAATTGACTCCCGAGTGGAATTCGAACCTGTAGCTCAATAGTGAGATACGCTAAACACTAAAGAGGTTCTAATCACTGACTAAAACAGCAGTCGTGCGATGGATAGAATAGGAGTATAGTTTACGCAGATTGTCTGTGAGTATTGGAATAGTACTATATAGGTAACTATACTTTTTTTTATACATAATTTCCATCGACAAAATAATTGCCCGTTGTCTATTGGAAGTACGGCATCTCTGAATACCCTGTATCTAAACATATATTTTTGGAATTGTCTGTTCACCCGTTAGTTCAACATCACCTAGAAAGTACTGGTACGATTTTAAAGCGATTTTTTGTTTTTGAAAGGTTATGACACAACTTAAAATTTTTTTTGAAAAATGGTTTACTGCTCGAAAGCGTATTACTCGAAATAAAAACTTCGCTACTTTTAATCACGGAAAATATCAGAACGGGATTAATACTATAAGTAAATATATCTAGACACAAAACTACAAAAAGATTTAAATAATATATTAAAAAAGTAGCAGCCTGTAAGTGCCCACTGCTGAGCATAGGCGTCCATAAATACAAGTATCTGAGAGGGTTTTGCAGCCAGAAAAGGTCCGGCACGCTGCTCCAGTCCGGGTTGGTGGGCTCCACGTATCCTCGAACTAACATTTAATTTTAATTGCTCAGACATACATGTTCCTATATAACACAGCTAATAACAATTTTATATGTATGTATGTATTATATAATATGTAGTGCCGGCACCGGGGATCAAACCCAGATCACTAGCACTTTATGAAACTAAAATAAACACTCGCGATCACTGGGCTACCACGGCTATATATTAAAACAACGTTATAAACAAAACTGTTCCGTATTAATAGATTATACGCGGATGAAACCGCTGACAAAAGCCTGTAGGTATTTATTAAATATTATTTCACTTCCTAACAAACATTTATATATCTATATGAACACACGGCTACCACTAATAATAACCACTAATAATCTGCTACAATGATTAAAAACGCTACAACGTTACAACGGTTACATTGTAGTTATAATTAAATACATCGCCGCAAATTATCGAGAATGAAAATTAAATCCAGTGCCGGAGATTGCACTGACAGCCCTTACGTACCCGGCAGTTTCCTTCCTTTAATTTTCCAATAATTGGTAAAGTTACCGAGAGACTTTTCTATTTGATTCTAGATACATATAAACGCCGTTATGTTCCTAAATGAGGTTTCCAAAAATGTTAAATTTTTATCAACATTCTAATCAGTCTGTCGCCGCCCGGCAACTGTGGAATCTGTCTTGTGTATTGTGAAATATAAATATGAATTTTCTTGCCCTTGTTGTGCTTATAATATATTATATTATTGCTCAACGTCACAATGTGGCAAGACTATGAAATGAGATCTCTTTTTTGTCATTGAGAAAAAAAAACAAATGTCATTTCATAGTCTAGTCACATTACGATTCTGCAGAAAATCAAGTCGTTTCATTTTATGTTATAATGAAAATAATTGGACTAAATCGAATTTTAAACGAAAATTCGCAGCACCTGATTTAGCATTGAACCTTACAATCGCTGCTCACGTTAACGAGCGCGTTTTTTTTTTAATAAGTTTTCTTATTTTATTTTTCTTTATATTTTTTTTTGTGCCAAATAATGTAATTTATTATAATTAATATTATAATGTATTACACACCTTCCAGATTGGAAATGTCTTTTTTATTACCAGATCCAAAGCAGTTCTCAGGACATACTATTATTTCTTACAGCTTGGCGTACTTACATTTCTTTTTTTTTTATTTATGTACACACAAAAAGGGATGAAAACATTAAAACATAGTATTTGTACAAGGGCACTACTTATTCCATACATTGAAATTTCTTCCAGCAGACCCAAACAGGAAATTTTATTGAAATGGCAAACTTAGTGCGTTTCATTTCACATTTCTTTCTTTTTGATTCTATGAGTACAAGTATCAACCTATTTAAATGATCACAAATCTAGTTCTCCCATCGTGAGCGCTGATTTATTAAAGTTGTTTAGCAGAAACTTGTCGTGTTTGAACGTTGAGCAGGTGAAGAATCAGACCTGTTTCTTCCCTTTGGTGTCGTAAAAGGATACTAGGGTTAAAGCGTTGAAAGTCACAATGTCTACCGACAGATGGCGTAATAACCATCGCGAAATAATACCATATCAAAAATAAGCATATCGTGTAGTCTTGTATCTATCGCGACCGCTAATCCCTTTTGTCGAGTAAGGCGATCATACAGCTCCTCCTTATGAGACCTATGTCCTGCAGATGACTTTACAGGATGTTATGGTAAGGAGGAACGTATCCCACAAAAGTACCCTTCTGTCAATATACGAGCTAACCCTATATGATGAACAGGTGGTTGGACTGCACATGGAAACCTACAAAGATGTGATTATACTAACCTCTTTACCCTACAAGCCGAAACGCGGTTCACAGTAACTATTTTGGTTAGTACTGAGTTTAATCTTTCTAAACAGTTTCAGTGATTAGTCGAATATAACCCATTCATTTGAGCTCAATAGGTCGAGTGGCTTGCGAGTTTATCGGGCACAGACAAACAGAGAAGCATTGATTTTTATATATATGAATTAGGATTGTTGTCACATGGTGAAGCTCCATCGTGATGAAAATTATTAGGTATCACTTGTAGGTACTGATTTATTTCACATAATATTTATTTATTTATTACAAAACTAACCGTATGATGATCATGGGAATTTAGGGTTGAATGGAAAATTCTAGACACACTTCTTAGTAGTTAATTGTTGTATAAATTGATGTCGGGAAATGGGGTGATACATTTTATTATATCAATTTATATCCGAACAATTGCTAATTGGTAGCTAGTATTTTGGCGCCATCTATGCAATTATTCGTGTACCTTTAAATCACAATCGAAGCTAGTCAAACATGATAAATAAACATAAAGTATTTTCATAGATGTCGCTGTGTTAACGAACCGCTTACGCCTTACTGTTCTCAGTCGCTTATCGCAGTGCCAGAGCCTCGTTTCTTAGCTGGCAATTCGAGACAACGTTATATTTATTTGAGATGCTCTATCTACTGTCTGTGTCTGGGACGGCATGAGTTTATGAGACTTTAAAGGCTTTAAGCCGCCAGTCGGCTCCTGCGACGCCTACGGAAAGAAAGGATTCGCAGAATTCCTTAAGTCACTGCCACGGCCCCTGGCAAGCATGGCGATTGTAAATCCTCTTAACCTGGCATACGCATATGTTTTCCACTGGACTATTTAAAGGTAGATATTTATAGGTAATGATTTTGAAAATTAGTTGGTGAGAGCAGTGCCGGTGCGTGTATATATATATATATATATATATATATTTATGGGAGAGGCAGCAAACGAGCAAGCGGCTCACCTGATGGTAAGTGATTACCGTCGCCAACCTGCACGTACATCTGCAACCCCATAGATGCAGTGCAGGTATGTTGCCTGCCTTTAAGGACATTTGGGAGATGGAGGGGTGGGGGAGAGAAGGCGGGCCTCCGGTCAACTCACTCACCGAACGAAACGCAGAAGCGCAAGATGCCTCTACTTAACGCCGGTATTCTGCGAGGCCGTAGTACTAAACCGGTCGAGCCGGCCCATTCGAGCAGCAGCAAAAGCCGCCGCTTGGCTCTACCAATTATAAAGAGCCTATGGGATTTGGGTTCGGTACGTTCGTTACAACGGATACTCCGCGTGGTTGTTCCGCGTCAACAGGTAGCATCGCGTGCAGCTGCTATATATATTTCACTTTTCCAACGAACGCATGACAGATTCATGATCAGCCCCATCCGTAACAGCCCAGCAAATAGATGGTAACGAAGATATTTTTTATTGTCTCTTTAGTGGTATTTATTGCCTGCACCCGTCTAGTATGCATCATCTGAGACCTTTTGTTTTTATACCGGTTTTGTTTTGAATAATGTCATTAATATGGGATCACGTGGGTAGGACAGACATAGGTTTTTTTTTTAAATATTAAAAAGAAAATACATTTCATTTGTTTTATTCATTTCCAAATAGTTATAATAACATCCATGCAACGGTATACTACTTCTAAACTGTTATTATAATCGAACCATGCGTCAAAATAAATATTTAAAAATTGATAATGTAAATTAATAAAAATTAAATACACTATTTTCTAATAAAATTTAATGACTCGTATATTGTATGGGATCACAAAAATAGGTAACTAAAAGTTGAAACATTAAATATAATTATCTATTGACTAAAACAGTATTTTACTTATGAATAAATGGTTAACATTTTTCACTTAAACTACTACACCAGAAAATAATATTCGAAGTTTTACTGTTCGGTGGTTCGTTTTTTTGTTTTTTGTCACGAACATATAGATTTCGTACAGATATAAGCAATTCCGTGCAACTCTTTCGACTCGATCGGTGTCGATTTAGATGTGTTCACTAGTACCATTACTTAAACAAACACTCTGGCGAGATTTTGTTGCGTTTCATATCGCTCAACGTCTATTAAATGTGCGTTGCATCTATATGTCGATGCTCGAGTACCTACCTAAACAAACATTATCTTTAACACTTTATTTGAAAACATACTAATTACTTCTATTTGGCATAATTACACCTACGTTTACTTAAGGTATAATTCAAGAAGTATATGAATTTGAATATAAAGAATAGAACTGAGTTAAATAAGTTAAATTATTTATTCAACAAATTAATTAAATGTATAATTAATTATTTTATCACTACATTTAATCGATACTAGAACGATTGCACTTCTTTAATAATAATATCTAATGTATTCATATATACATAGAATTCAATATTTTAATTAGACACTGGTTTATATTTATTGTAATAATATTAATGCGTCACGTGAAGCTGAAGAGGCTGAATAAATTTATTCAAAGCAATTCCGACTCATTTTAATATTGAATCAAACATTATCAAGTGTGTATTAAGATAGTGAGTGTATATTTTATGCGTGTAACTTTAATTAAAACATCATTAAAAACGATCACCATGAAAAGTGAAATTTTAGTCAAAGAATGATTCGCACATTTACAAAAACGCAATTGAACAAATAAACAGATCCTGATTGTTCTCGTATAAAAATCCAAGGTGCAAAGAGCTATGTCACTAAATTATTTAAAATGTTAATATTCTTAATGTCATTGTTTTCCATCTCGGAAACCTCTAAAAACTGTCAGAAGGCCTCTTCCCACATGTGGGAGAATACTTTACTGTTATTGCTTTTCATAATACTGCCTTACGATATTCTTGTTAAAATCAATACTTACTTTTTTAAATAAATCCGAGATAAATTTATAGTATAAATAAATAATAAATATTAAAAAGAAAATACATTTCATTTGTTTTATTCATTTCCAAATAGTTATAATAACATCCATGCAACGGTATACTACTTCTAAACTGTTATTATAATCGAACCATGCGTCAAAATAAATATTTAAAATTGATAATGTAAATTAATAAAAATTAAATACACTATTTTCTAATAAAATTTAATGACTCGTATATTGTATGGGATCACAAAATAGGTAACTAAAAGTTGAAACATTAAATATAATTATCTATTGACTAAAACAGTATTTTACTTATGAATAAATGGTTAACATTTTTCACTTAAACTACTACACCAGAAAATAATATTCGAAGTTTTACTGTTCGGTGGTTCGTTTTTTTGTTTTTTGTCACGAACATATAGATTTCGTACAGATATAAGCAATTCCGTGCAACTCTTTCGACTCGATCGGTGTCGATTTAGATGTGTTCACTAGTACCATTACTTAAACAAACACTCTGGCGAGATTTTGTTGCGTTTCATATCGCTCAACGTCTATTAAATGTGCGTTGCATCTATATGTCGATGCTCGAGTACCTACCTAAACAAACATTATCTTTAACACTTTATTTGAAAACATACTAATTACTTCTATTTGGCATAATTACACCTACGTTTACTTAAGGTATAATTCAAGAAGTATATGAATTTGAATATAAAGAATAGAACTGAGTTAAATAAGTTAAATTATTTATTCAACAAATTAATTAAATGTATAATTAATTATTTTATCACTACATTTAATCGATACTAGAACGATTGCACTTCTTTAATAATAATATCTAATGTATTCATATATACATAGAATTCAATATTTTAATTAGACACTGGTTTATATTTATTGTAATAATATTAATGCGTCACGTGAAGCTGAAGAGGCTGAATAAATTTATTCAAAGCAATTCCGACTCATTTTAATATTGAATCAAACATTATCAAGTGTGTATTAAGATAGTGAGTGTATATTTTATGCGTGTAACTTTAATTAAAACATCATTAAAAACGATCACCATGAAAAGTGAAATTTTAGTCAAAGAATGATTCGCACATTTACAAAAACGCAATTGAACAAATAAACAGATCCTGATTGTTCTCGTATAAAAATCCAAGGTGCAAAGAGCTATGTCACTAAATTATTTAAAATGTTAATATTCTTAATGTCATTGTTTTCCATCTCGGAAACCCTCTAAAAAACTGTCAGAAGGCCTCTTCCCACATGTGGGAGAATACTTTACTGTTATTGCTTTTCATAATACTGCCTTACGATATTCTTGTTAAAATCAATACTTACTTTTTTTAAATAAATCCGAGATAAATTTATAGTATAAATAAATAATAAATATTAAAGAAACAAGAGTATAGCAGAGTTTAAGCAACAGAATTGAGAAGGCGTACCCTATTTATTACATTATAGTTATTTTTATATTTCTCAAATTGCATTATTGTTAGGTTAACCTGATACCTACTTTAATATTATTTAATATTTTCAATATTTATTTTACATTTTAATAATGTGTATAATATAATACATATCACCAACTATTGGGAAAATGTCTCAAACAGTTATTTAAAAAAATACTCAACACAAAAATGCGTATCGTACATCGAAATAATGTAATGTTCATTGTAATATTATGAGAAATAAATATGTCAAAGTTTAAATATTAATTCAATAATTGTGTACAGGCATTAAAAGTTTTATATAAAAGATTGGCGTGCGACCTGAGGTTTCATGGTCTGCAAGTTGTGGCTGTTTTCAAAAATACAAATTAGAAACGTGTACGTACAAGAGGTGACTGACCTTGCTCGTTTAGGGTTTTTTTTTTAATTTGTCATATATAATAATGAAAGTTACAATATGATACGTTCTGCCTTAGTTACGATCGAGAATTGCTCGCTTTGTTTTGCCATGGATTTGATTATGCGGCCAATAAAATTTCATTATTTGATATCCTAAATAAATTATATATTTCTACTTATTCAATGAGTATCTATTATTTACAACTTTCTTTGATAAAAGACTAGTCTTGCGTTACAAGAGATTGCAATTCTTAATAAAAATTATGATCTAGTATTAAAATCAATTCCAATAAATAACTAATATTAATTTGGAATAAACAGAATGAATAAAATAATTAAAAAAAATATATCCCACAAAGTCTATTACTATTAACAATATTTATAAATGAACCATCATATTTTCTAAAATATAATTTGTAATTAGTATGGATAAAATTATTTCATTTATTCCTGTATGTAAAGAATAAACAAAACTTGCCATCAATACTCTGATTTTGAGAATTTGCCGTATTTGTGTAATTTAAAAACAGAAAGGAAATTTGCAAAAAAATTAAACTGTCCTTTCTTTAAATAATATTTGTCGTTTCGGATTTTTGGAACTCATTTCGGAGTTCGAAAAATTATTTATATAATATTATTTTCTATTAATAATATTATATAGCCAACACAATGGAATAATGAATGTTATGATGTAACAAAACATAATTGATCCACAAGTTTTAGCTGTATTTACTATTGCAAGGCATATTTAATTAAAACAAATGAACTATTAAAATTAATAATTGGTACATAAAACTTCCCCAGTATACTGATCGCGTTAATACAAAATAATGTACCATCGTAACATTATAAAAAGATGGTTATGCCCATAGTTGGACAAAATCGTAATAGCAGTGAGACAATTCCACTTCGAAAAGTGGAAGCGTCGCTTTTATAAAAGCTTGGTTTAACATAAAAACAAATTACGTAAGCGAACAGAACAACACCGAATCGTGTTGAAATAATTTTAGCCTTTAGAGATTGTCGTCGTTTGCAGTGCCTTTGTCTTAGAAGGACGGTCATGCGTAATGAGGGTAGGAGCCCAGATGTGACGTCACGTGGGGAGGTGCCATCGAGTGAGGGGAATAGAGGTTGCTCCCCCCTCCACCCCAGTTGCCCCACGACGCCGAAGGGAATATCGACGCTGAAACAAAATAGTTCGCTAATCTAAGTTAACATGATGTTCGGCGTTTTACATAATGTATGTAATACACGTATTTATCGTAATACGTCTGTTTAAATTAATTTCAAGTGCTTTGAACTAAGTAAACAGTTTTCTTCCTCTTCCTCTGTATGTCCACTTCGAGCATAGGTCTTGAAGAGAGCCCCAACAATGTAATTCATATTTCGTATATCGAAGAGTACGTTTTTTTTTAATTCAAATAACTTCATTGAATTCTAGTTTTTATAAAGCATAAAATATTTCGTGAGAGCACATTATACAATACACAAAGACATTTCAATATTCGAAAACAGCATACCTCCTGTGTTTGGATTACAATAAATAATAGCACTGGCCACATTTTCAAAAACAAATACGAAATGCCATAACAATTAAAAATAAATTACACATTCGCGTTTTGAGCACAAAAAAAAGAAAGGTTTATGATCCAGCCAGCGATAATAAAACAATTTTTTTAATATAATGGTCTCTAAAAATCTTACTTATACTTATACTTAAGTAACGGTATAAACCGTTATTATTATTGAATAAATAAGTGTTTTCACCCGAATTCTAAAAAGGAGGAGGTTATCTATTCTTTTTTGAATGTTTTATTGTATGTATGTAACTGATTTTGATGATTCTTCTTTATTGAATAGGCTGTACCTCCAGAATGGTCTCATTTATTTACTATTTAATTTAAAGAAAGTTTTAAGGGTGAGAATTTAGAGGTTGAAGTCGTTTGCTCCTATAAAACTTTATCTCAAATTCATATGTTAGATAGATGCAATTAACAATTGTAGTGGTGCCGTCGACGAACATCGGGTAGCTATCGTCTTAAGAAACTTAAACAACGAACGTTCCATACTATACAACCCTATTACGTGTGATATCATTCCCCGATATATGTAACTGCTGACATGGTTTCGTTTAGCCAAGCTACGACACTCAGGTTTTGGACTCACGGAGAACTCAAGGTGAAAAGGGAATAAGTCAACAAATTTACGAAATGACATTTATGCATACAATGACACATAATATCCATATTTAATAAGGTAAAATGGAGATGAGTTTGGAGTGAACTTTGCGTTTTATTAATATTTATTACATTATTATATCAATTGTTAAATATGTAACATTAACATTCATTTAATTTTTTTTGTAGTGAAAAATACTTGTGTATATATGTGTGTATGTTTGTTAGACGATGTGAAAATCACACGTTATAGATTTATCCGGTAATGAATTTTAAGTTATGCGAAATGGCGGTCAATCCCCCAGTGGCGGCAACTAAGCTACCACCAATTTCAAGTTAAAGTCGATACTTATACGTAATGCTAATAAACATACCGGTAAACAGAGTACAGAGAAGCTTTCGAAATGAGCCGGAATGTGTGAACTAGCGCCAAGGGATCGGTTTATTCCATTAAGTCGAGTGCTCGAAGGTGGTCCGTGCCGATGACAAGCCGCCTCGAGTAGCGTGCCAATATTTGCAGTACCTATACTACTGAGATGCAGATTGGACGGAGTGTGCTCTGCGACTGAAGGGTGCACGGTATTAGCTATTGTAGCGAAGGCATGTTTTTTTTTTAAAACATTTTAATGTCGTTCGATTTGTATTTGACTTAGCATTAAACACTCCTTTGTTGATATGCTTTCCGTGCGTAGTATTTTAATAGTATCGATAAGTAATTTATGGAATAAGCGGATTCGCTGAATGATTTTAGGCTATAAAGAGAAACCTTTAATTTGTTCAAGTAATGCAATTGACTCATAATAAAGACTGTGTAAGATTATTGGAAGCGTTGTGAAGTTCTTTGAGCGCGACGAGTGTAATATTTCAACGTCTAATTTTCGTGCAACTTTCGGTTATGTTTTTAAATTTTGAATTGGAAGCGTGTAATAATAATTTGCTCATGTTGTTTACGTATTTGTACAGTGCGTATATATATATTTTTATTGTTAAATAATAATTGTTCATACACAAAGCAGTTATTTTCAAGCGAGTAGAGGTTTCACCTCTGTCACGTGTGCCGAGTTACACGCGCTGTTTTTTTTTCTTAATTTGTTCTGTAATTACATCGGCTACGTGTCCTCAAGCCCGGGACACATTAAATACTGATCTGCACAATATCTGACTAATACGTTGGTCCCGATCCAGACTGACTCGTGTGAATACAACCTGATATGAATTAGACACAGAGCTAAGCAATCTGCACGACACTTACCGATTTAGTTTGAATTAGTACTAAATGTGACGCCGTCTTTAATTCCACTATATTCCATTTCTATTTCGTATTGTATTTAGTAATAGAAAGATTAAGTAGAAAATTGCCAAACTCCATTCACTTTGGCTTGTAAATTTTAATCGTCATCAACGAAGGTAGAAGTTCGGCTGCAAATTGAACTACACCGACGGTCAATATTTATTACATTTAGCTTTGTGAAAGTTGAAAGCTTTATATATAAATAGAAACTTTAGAGACCATTGTATTAAGTATAAATACCACAAAGTGAAGCATAGCGTTGTATTAGTTAGGTCGCGATGCATTCGAATTGTATAATTACCTGTGGATGTAGGCATGGCAGCGTGTGGGGCCATGAAAGACGATAGCTTAGCGGAATGGTGATAAGAGCTCATGAATAGGTCGCTCTGGTATTTGTATGCCGGGTCGCTGGCGGTTGGTTGAGTGGCGGCCGCGAGTCCTTGAAAATCAAACTTGTACGCATACCGCTTGCCGTGAACCTTCGTCATAATATTCTTGTCGTAGTAGTATCTGTGTGGAGATCAGAGGTTAGTATATTAAACATCAACATACGTACACGCAATTTGTTTAAAATATTAGTTAGCAGATCGCATCGTTAGAGGTCACAATCGCAAAGCGGATCGGGTACCCGTAAGGTCGCAGCGCAGCGTTCCGTCGCTTAATGTTTTACCTCAAGGCGCGACTGAGTTTGTCGTAGTTCATGTTCGGCTTGGACTTCCTCTCCCCCCACCGTCTGGCCACCTCGTCTGGGTCGGTTAGTTTGAACTCGCCGTTTGTCCCCTCCCAGGTGATGCAACCCGCGTTACTCGAATCGCTTAACAGCTCGAGGAGAAACTGCCACAGCTGGATTTGCCCTGAACCTGGAAGCGAAGCGATTAAATAATTTATCAGAATAAATAAGCATCACACTATCGTGTACCCAGTATAGGAGTGGTCAGAGAACTTTTAACTCACTTCTCACCAGAGCTTGTACGGGACAAAGTGACAGGTGTTGGGTGAGTCTGTTCGAGCGTCCATGTAAACGATACAGAACGTACGTAGCTTTCGTTAAACTTACCGCTGCAAGCTCACCACGAAGGGGATTGAACTCGAATCTCCTGCAGGCGCCTCTAACCATCCGACACTCTCGTTACCTTTTTATCAAATATCGTTATGATATTAGAGTGATCACAGATGCATTGTCTTCTCTGTGGACTAAGACGGATGATGCTGCCACAGCTTTTTGTCCAAAACTCAACTGTCACCTGAACCCTTGACTAACGGATCAAAAAGTCGTGAGAAAAGTTCGAAACTCTAGTGCGTAGGTAACGGCACAGAGCTCACCAACCCGCTCATCCGGCGTGGTGAGTATGTCACCGACTCATCCGCTGATTGCATAGCGGCCACTGTAAAAAAAATATTATCGTATCGTCGGTCGTATATGCTCCATTTGCAGGCTGGGTTCACTGCGCCGAGTGTGGGGTAGTTTGACATTTTGATCAACTCACAGACAGGTGGACCGGAACACAAACAGGGTACCTATATATTTCAACCAAAGCTCTTATAAAAAAAAAGGAAAAAATTCAATCAACTCGGAAATGAAAAATGTAAATGTTATAATTTTCTAATGAAATGTTCAGAAAACAGCTTTTAAATGCACCAAGTATTTTAGAAGTTATAAGCGAATACACAGACAAACGGAATGTGTCATTGTTTTATACTATCAAACGAGAGGTTATTAAAAAGTTATCACGTACCTTCTTGGTTATCGATGTACGTACTTATTATATGAATAATATTTATTATTACGTTTTGAGTAGCTGCGAAACGTACTAGTCTTATGTGACAACATAACCGAATAAGGACTTTGTATTTAAGTTGTTTATTATAAACTAGAGGATTTATTATATGTTGCCCGTCGTCGGACTGCTTCATTGTAGTCTGGTAATTTTCGAGAGGGTTATCCATCCGTATGTCGGATGCCATTGCGTTTCTCAAGTCTTTAATCCTGGTCGCCATTTACGACGCCCACGGGAAAAGGAATGGGGCAGCAGATTCTTCTCCGGCTCACCGTTCAAACTCAACAAGTTTCTTCGAAATAACTTAAGCAGTTCAGAGCTCAAGGTGGGAGAACTAGACTTGTGATAATTTAAATAGATAGATAGAAATACTTATGTTTGAGAGTTATAATTAGAAAAGTAATAAAAATAAATAAAAAAATAGTTAAAGTAATAAATAATGAAACGCCATATAAAGTGTATACGTTTTAATATAAGAAATAATTAGGAAAGGATTTATTTTGGTTTTTAGTAAAAAATATATGGAAATAACCAACTCCACGCGTGGAAATACCGCTCGCTGCCTACGCACAAAACATCAGCAACTGGGACTATATTTATATATATATATTTATATACATATGCCTTGTAATATTACTGTTAGTATATAAAACTTGAAATTTAGCAGGAACGTAGGGAAGAAAGGAAATGAAAACGGGGTCGGAGGGCAGTACGATGTTTTTGAAGTTAGAAACATAAAAATTGTCATTTTTAGATAAAATACGTCTAGAATAGGGGACGAAAGTTTGATTTTCCGTGTAACGTAAGAAGAATTGTTTTGGAATCGAATTGAAAAAAACAAAGTTTTAATGCAAATTACTATGTTCTCGTTTAGTTTATAAACAGCTAGTTCGTCTACTAGAAGTATCTTGGTATTTATAAGTAGTTTAACTAATTATATATACATATATTTTTATATGTATTACTTTGAGCCCAAGAGCGAAAAATCAAGCTACTCAACTCAACAAAATTATCTTCAGAATTTATTCTTTAGTTTCAGAGAAAGATATATATTGAAAAGCAACTTTAATTTAAAACTAAATTAATAAAAAAAGAACATAAATATATCGATATTTTGAAAATAAATAAAATCAAACGATGTTAAAACTATCTATTTAAACGTCTTGCGTTGAAATTTTTTAGCACGAATTCCTTAACAAAATAATTTTTAGATATTTAAAAAAATATATATTCATCAGAATACAATATGCCTTTGATGTGTTTCCGTATACTAGCACACCTATTGTACTATCCACGCTTTTATGTGAGTAAAGAATGTCTGTCCGTCGGTAACATTGCTTAGCTGCAAAAGCGGCGCAATCTGTCGCTCCCGTCGCAGCGATAATCGCGCCATTATTTCAACACCCGCCATTTTGTCGGCCTCCATGCTAATTTTCGCTCACTCACAACCGAATGGAGAAAATGGCAGGGAAGGACACTCGAAATATTACAAAAGGATAAATTGCTCCCTGCAATAGGGGTGTCTGTGAGAATGCGAAAAATACCGAGGTTCCATTGCGTAGCGCTGTGATTTTTTTCCATAGAGTAAAATTTTCATAACATAGAGATTTCATAACATGTCCCGAGCTAATCTATGTACTTCTTTTTTTCTCATTAGTCTAAGTAAACATGTTCTGTATCATTAATTAGAACTTTGTATGCAATAATTCTGAACTATGAAGATTTTAAACCTGCATATTTTCTTATTATATCATGACATGTATAAGTCTGATTTGCATAAATACTTTTTTTTAAATAATTTAAAACTAATTCACAATCCCTGTTTGTCTGTATACCCGCATTTAACTGTTTATAACCTGTAAACTTTCAAATGGATTTTAATGCGATTTGCACTAACATTCAGAACAATTCACGAGGAAGGTTAATTTTTATAACACATTTGCATTTATTTTATTCATTACAGAATAAAAATAGTTTAAGCATTATGCAAAATGACATGGGCTTGTTAAAACATTAATGGTTATTGGATTTTTGTTGACAATTGTGTTGAAAGTTCGTACAGACAGAAACTCGACACATGGATTGATATTTGAAATGGTTGATTAATTGTTTTGAAAAGTTTATATTAAAATTTTGATTTATACTAACAGATATATCTCATTGAAGTTAATTAAGTGATTTTTGTACGTGGCAGAGCCAGGCGGCGCCCTTTGATGCTGCACGAATGGAACTGCTCGACCGGGTAAGTACCACGGGCACGCGGAATAACGGTTCTGCGTTACGTTCGGTGAGCTACGTGACCGTTGCCCCCACCACCTCCTCCCTGCCCATCACCTACCCGCAATATATCCTTAAAGGCCCGCAACGCACCTGCAGCGCCTGCGATGTTCCAGATGTACGTGGGCTACGGTAATTATTTACCATCAGGTGAGCCGCTTGTTCATGTGGCGATTCGCATAAAAAAAATCTAACCATTCGACTTTCTCCGCGTGAAGAACTACAGAAGATACTCCCTAAACCTGTAGGTTTAGGAGTAGGTTTTTAACATTGTAATGTTAAAAATAATAATCTAAATTAATTAATTTAAAAATAAAGTGATCCTTGTTTAGCGGTCGCTTTATTAATTTTTGAATATAACCCGATCGGACAGACAGAGGAGCTTTTTAAAGTCTCAAAGATTTTGACAAATAAACGATTAACATAAGAATCCAATAATGCCTGATGGACGATTCTGTTTTATCATGTTTATGATTTAAAACAACGTCTACAGAAGTGAAATGAAATCATAAAACTGTTATATAAGAATTGTAAAATAAAATACGTAAACTTTTTACCAAAATAACGTAGAAGTCACATAAAACTGGAAGTATTCGAGATCTCGTGAAAATTACAACTCACAGATTGATTTCAAAGCAAAGTGGTGTTTGATCGACTTGAAACACGTAACGCTACGTTGTAAGCGAGACATCGGGTGTTTTTGGGGAGGTGGAAAAATCCCTGACGGCATATAAATGTGCTCATGCCGTAGGCGTAGGTTGTGAGGCGATAATGGTCGGGGTCGAACCGCTGTACGGTATTGGGCGGGTATGTTTCCAATTCGCACGACTGCTCTCCAATGCTCTCATGCGTGACGATGTAGCGTTAGAAAATGTATCTGTTTCTTATTAATAACTTCTTTTTTTCTAATTTCATCTTGCCGTCATTTTCGTCGCGGCTTATTTATGTTTTTTGTTTGTTCAGTTACTGCATGAAGTGTGAACGTGGATCACAGGAAACAGCTGTTCATTTTGAGTAACGGTGACAACTATGTAGGTAAACAACGTGTTGTTTTATTTAAAAAAAAAAAATTATGGTTGTAGATATTATTGTAAAAACTGTAAGAATATTTAAAAGACCAAATCAATAAGAACCACAAGAAAACTGAAAAAAGAGATCTAAAACCACTGCAGGTGTAGATCGGATCAAAATTAATAAATAATAGTCTTATTTCAAATTGTACACTATCTTTAAATATTTCTTCCATTATTATCTTTACGAAACATCACCAGTACCATACTATATAAAATAATATTTGGTACTTAAATGTTTACCTTTACGTATTTTAAATATAATAAATAAATATTAAATATCAATTATTAAAAATATACATATATTTGTAAAGTGACTCATGCCTTTTCTGCCAACGGTACCGACATCCGCAGCTTAAAGCCCGATCACACGAGCGTGGCATCCCAAGATTTATACGCTGATCGATTATGTTACAGTCACAACGTTTGCGCTCGTGTATCGCCTCGCTCGAACTGCTGTCGGCTTTGCCTCATCGGTTTTATGACTCGCAATTAATTCTGCAATCGGTGGATTATTGTGGACCCTTGTATCATTTGATTCTTTTTTTTTAGGGTTCCTTACGGAGCCCTGTTAATAAGCCAACGCCGCGGTTGAAACTCTCACATAATGTGTTATTATGACGAATATCAAAAAAATAATAGGAAAATGAAAAAGTAAAAATTAAGACTGTGGTGATTTTTTAAGGTTCTTTTTGTTTTTGCCCTGTCGTAAAAATGGTAATACACAAAAGCTACGAACTTGATGTGATTATAGTTCAAATTCTAAAGTAATACAACAAATAATAAAAACTGGACCAAAGTGCGAATTGTGTTCGCTTTAAGGATCCGTAAGTGAACGAAAGAAAACGGATTATTTTGGTGAATACATGATACAGATATTGCACACAAACATAAAATACTTGTGTGCACGAGTCCGAAACGCGATTTTATTTATATTTAATTTTAGCGGTTTTATTAACACTGCACTCGGGTTAGTCGTGATGTCAAAACGGCTGCTGCTATAATAGACATTAGCGTTGGTAAAATCTTTGCTTCCTCAGTCTTCACCAAAATTAACTCTAAATGTAATAAATAATATGAATGCCTACAGCCATTGGAAACAAATAATTTTTTTTTATCGTATATTCATTTTTCACGTTGCCACTGCAAACTAGAACAATCTCGATTCATTAACAAACCTTATAAATGTCTCTAATTTTATTGTATCTACGATGATCTACAACGGTTTATTGCGATTTAAAGTGCTAAATATTCCCCTTTCCTCACTTTGGTATTGTAAGAGAAAAGCCATGTATATCTTCAGGAGGAATTCAGGAGACAAGACTCGCTGCTAACCGCGTAAGAATCCACGTGGGAGTTAAAAGAGGCGATTAAAGAAAAGCCAATGGAAAATTAACGGAAGCAAATACACATTCAAACTCTCGGAGTGGTGAAAAACTCGTTTCTCTGCCATGATTCTCTGATGATTTACAGTCCTGTTAGTCGTCAAATAGATAAAAACATGGAGAATAATTAAATAAATTAATACCAAGCAGACTATGCCAACGACTCCGTAAATCAAGGATGACACCAAAAATGAGGAAGAATACACCATCTCTTTCACATGATGTCGTATGTTCGAACCCGCCATTCGACTATTGTCGTGAAGTACTCCACTCCAGGTACAAGCTGTAATGCTTAGTTGGAGGGTTTAACAGGATTATTAGTAATATTACTAAAATAGTATTGAAATTATTCTTTAAAAGAAAAAGTCGAGCTCTGCCCACGCCAGACGACGGTAAGGTAAAACTAGCATCTAGTTGCTCAGCCACGACCAGGTTCCTGATTGAAAAAGGCCAATATTTGTACGAACCACTCTGCGTCCGAACCTTCCTCCGATCTTTTCGCATAAACGTTACGTAGGATATGGTAAGGAAGACGAGCGATTGCCTCTGTTTTGCGTGTCTTTCTCACATCTGCCATATTAAACATTCCTAACAAATTTTATACGTATTGCAGTGTGAATAAACTGTCTATGGACTAGCCTTATCCGCATCGTTTGATGTCATTCCACGATAAAATCATATCTCGTTATATTTCACATATCACGTCTTGGTAAACATGTAAGTGATAAACAAAAATCAAAAAAAATTACACGGTATGATTACATCGGCACGAAATTTTTGTGAAATATTCTTTGACGTACCGGATAAGATAAAACTGTGCTGAAAGCGTACGCGCAAAAACATACACTCACTAGTCTTATATTTCCCGTTGCTGATGTAAGATCGTATAAACGATAATACCGGAGTACGTAACATGCCATAAAGAGACGCGAAAACCAATATCAAATCAAATCAGAATCGTTATTGTACATCGAAACATAAATTTCACTTGTCAAGTCTTTCTCTTTGTCTATCGGCGTTTCGTAATGTGGGTTCTGTGACTAAGAAGAAGCAGGCGATGGAAGCTCCGTGGGTATCTTTTGTGCCTACACATTGCAGTACTCGCATAATACAACAATTACAGTTTTAGAAACGTGTTGGGAGCGATCAAATCATTCCCAGGGCTTATTATCCAGGTATACCTTTATAACGTAATGAAACTTTTTATAGTCTTTGTTTAAAAAAGAAGAAAGTTTTTTTTTATAGAAGAAGGGGGCAAACGAGCGTGCGGCTCACCTGATGGTAAGTGATCACCGACGCCCACGAACATCCACAACACCAGAGGAGCTACAGATGCGCTGCCGGCCTTTAAAACTTACTTTCTAGGAGGCTCTATGGAGTCTGTTAATAGCATGACAAACTTGTGTCTGTTCCTAATATTTACATTATGTACATCACATGACTCGGGATTCAGTTACGCCTATCGCTACGTCACGCGAACGTCATGAGTGAGGTTAATAAACAATAATTATAACTAATTTTATGTACAGTAATTGTCGACTATACAGGTAAGTTGTGCTGTCAACTGCGACCGTGTGAATTGCGAACCGTGATTAGGGCCAGGGTTGGCACGTGGCGTTAATTGTCAGCGGACGAATGTCGGTTGGTGCAAGCGCCGGTGTGGCGTGACCTTTATTGCATGCTGATCATATTCTTTAATTTAAAACTTTAACGTAAATTAGCGGGAAAATCCAGTAAAGAGCTTTTTTTTGTATGATATTCAAATGATTATATATATTTTTTTCATAGATGATTAATTAACGCGCTGATTAGAAATTTTGTCTTTTCTTAGTCCGAATGGTCTGGGTTGTTTAATCTTTGTTAAATCCTAATTCTACCTATACTTAGCAGATTCATAAAAAGAGTATTTATTAATTTAGAACTTCTTTGATACCGTTTAAAACACAGGTGAACTTAATATAGACAAAATAACAACATAATATAAAAAAAAAATATTGAGTAACAACCGACTTCAATCTCTATCTTTTCAAAATTAGGGTTGAAGTTATATAGGACCACCCGGGAGGATAGCCTATTCAATAAAAACCATCAAAATCGACATACAAAAACAACACAGACGAATTGTTAACCTTCTGCTTTTTTTAAGTCGGTCGAAAATAACAACAGTCTTATACTTATATCATTCGCCCTTAACATTTACATGGCTCCAGGTGTCGTGATGAGTGGGTGGCGTGACCCTCTCCGACGTCGCTGTTGCCCCATTACCATTTCTACTTCGGGGGCCCGATCAGACAGATAGAGCGTGCGTTCGTGACTCCTGTGCTCCCACATGAAACTACACGTTATCAACGCCATCTAGTGTCGCGTGTGAGAAAACTGTTTATTACTTCAACTGGGGTTGGAAGCTACTTGACTTTTTAATACAGATTACCTATAGATATCAGTTCACTGTTCGATGTAAAGATTACCACACCATGTAGAGCTTAATTATGGTATACCATTGTTGTTTTCACCGCGTTTATATCGTCTATTAATAAAATTAGTAGGGATTAAACGATGCTACCGTTACTGTATCGATAACTTTAACGATTAATCGTAATGAATATTACGATGACGAATGATCGCCTAGACGTCCGAGTTCATAATTCTCTTTTAAAAAAAATATCAAAACTAAAACGTAATCATGACCAGAATCGGGTGGCAGGTGTTAATTTTTTTTTTCATTGGTTATGAGATCGCCTGTATCTCAACAAATATTAATTATATCATCGTATAATTACACAAGTAAGTCGTGAAAGCCGAAAAAGACTAGAAGACAAAATATCCGGGCCTGGCTCACGAGGCGACCGACACGTGATGTGGTAGGACCACCTTAATTATGTCGATAGCCGTATCAGCGAATGGGATGATCCCAGTCAGCCTCGCGTGACATCTGAGGCAGCCGGGACTCCGTGACTCCGTGGAGCCCAAATATAGAAGACGGTGCTCCTCGATACCGCCCGCATCCTTTGCCGGTTTCTATTTCCCTTTCCTCCTAACCCACGGCCGTCTGGTCTCCCCTGCCGAGAGTTTCTTATTTATGACAGCCAAATGAGAATTTATATAAAAAGAAGTAACATATCTAGGCAAGAGCATAGTAAATGTGCTTAACGTCTTTGTTCGATGATCCTCTTGAAGACTTTAACGCAGACGACAACTTTCTAATACTATCGGGCAGTTGCACACACGAGCAGAGGCACTCGCTCATAAAGCCTTGAGGCGTTCCGTCTGAGGACTAACCTCAGGGTTGTCAACGTCATCGACGTAACATCTTTCGTTTGAAGTCGTTTGCATTTGCAGTTTCAATGAGCTTCAGTAGTCACTTACGATCAGGTGAATTGTTAGTTTTGTTTTTTTTTTATATAGAAGATGGTAAGTGATCACCGACGCCCACGAACGTCCACAACACCAGAGGAGCTACAGATGCGCTGCCGGTCTTTAATAAAGGAATAGGCTCTTTTCTTGAAGGTCCCTAAGTCGTAACTGTTCGGAAATACTGCCGGCGACAGGTGATACCACAAAGTCGAAGTGCGTGGCAGAAAACTAAAATCATCTCTTAAGACGCATGATTAAGATGTGATTTAACAAGGGGATCTGTTCACATGACGTGATATTACTTAATTCGCAAACAACGCAAAGCATCGGTCAATGAAATACATACGTTGCAGCGAGTATTGTTGAATTTCAAGACTCTTCTCCCAGAGTTAAACGTTTGCCGCATCGCCGAGTAGTTCATTACTGAGCGACCGAACTATCGCTCGATTAGCCACTTGTATAAGCTGCGTGATGCCGTCGGACCCTACAGAGTGCAACCCCCCTCGCCCCTTCCCCCCCACCGCCCCCCATCTGATGATTGTACAGATCTGATAGCCGTGTAGAGCGATTGCCCTTCGAACTCAATCGAGCATGCTGTCGTCGAGAATAATTTACCGCTCATGTATGTAGCTGTAACAACTCATATGTTCTAGAGATCAGGAGCATACCAAGATTAAGATAAGAGCTACTGTAAGTATCTTTTTTTTTATGGTTCTTGTCCGGTTGTTCGTAAAGTCAACGAAGGACCCAACTGAAAAACAGTTCTGTGATATCACTGAGACGGGAACCTTTTTGACATCACGCAACAAATTAATCTTTTTTAAGTTTTTTATTGTTTATTTAATTTGTTTTTTATTTTGTGTTTTGTTGTGTGATTGCCAAATAAATGTGTTTCTTTCTTTCTTTCTTCTATCTTATTAAATAAGAAAGCTATAGTGAAATAAATGTAGCGGCGTTTTCAGAGTAAAAAAAACCGTTGTGGTATCTTACCCGAATTCGCCAAACGACTGCTTGTCGGACCGAACATCTGATACGGATCTGAAAAAAAATAAAATAAAAAGTATTTATTAAAACGTTATTCTTTTTATATTGGCGTGCCGTGAGCTAATACTTGGTGGAGCGGCCTTCGCTGCCGTTCGAATGGGCCGGCTCGACCGGGTCGGTACCACCGCCTCGCAGAATACCGGCGTGAGTTAGAGGCATTTTGTGCTTCTGCGTTTTGTTCGGTGAGTGAGGTAACCGGAGGCTCACTCCCTATCCCCCTTCTTATCCTCCCTCACATCTCCCAAATATCCTTAAAGGCCGGCAACGCAACTGCAGCACCTCCGGTGTTTGTTGCAGATGTAGGTTGGCGACGGTAATCACTTACCATCAGGTGAATCGATTGCTCATTTCCCGCCTTTGCCATAAAAAAAATAACCATATAATTCTGAACACTACTACTAATCATGTTTCCATTAAATGTCAATAACCTGAGGCCGACTGCCTCCCTCCCATCTTCCAAATACTCTCAAAGGCCGGCAACGCACCTTCAGAACCTCTGGTGTTGCGGATGTACGCGGGCGACGGTTGGCACTTACCATCAGGTGTTGCTTACCGCTTGCTCGTTTGTCGCCATTCCCATAAAAGGAAAGACACCCACTGGAAGTAATGGGGTTGGCAGACTCCTATGCCTATATGGCAAATTGGCCATACTCAAGGATTATTTAATGTTGACAGCTGTTTAATAACGCACGCAGCGACTCTTAGACGCGAAACTGTTGGTCAACAATAAAATTGATCGCTTAGTTGTCGAGAGTCAACTTTTTTTAACGGATGGCTTTGTCAACTGTTCGTCAGCGCCCATACCCACGAAGACCTGCATACCACCTGGTCCAGGTTGGAATACCTTACAGTTTGTAATTATACTAGCTTATTACACCCGTCAAAACCGGAAGCCAAACGTGGTTGCACCGCAGTAGAAATAAATAAAAGGAAGGGGAAGAGAGAGAGAGAGAGAAGGAGCCTACCACCTAGAGCAAAATAATATTGCACAGCCTTAGATATGGGTTTTATTATTAGTGGGTCAAATGGTATATTGAGCTAACCAGTCAACCGGGACAGGAGACACAAACCCGGGGTTTAAAAATACCTGGATACCACACCGTGGGTTCCTCGAAGATCGTGGCAAGCCTTAGTGCTTAAATGTCAAAATGTACTATGGATCGAACACTAAGCACAGTGGCTCCGAGTTCCCAATGCCCTTGCGAGGGTAAAAAGTCGAGAGTAGGGTTGCCGGACTCGATGTTATGTTTGATCGGATATTATAAATATTAAAATAATCGGTAAAGTATTAGAATAGATAGTATATCAATAATCATTTTCAATCGCTTTAATGGGAGATCAAACAATCACTGAATAAAAGGGTTCTGTACTTATAATCAAAAAAAGCCAGACATATCCGGATAAAGTCGGACAGCTGGCAACCCTTAGCGGGGTTAATCTTCAGGAGCATACGAGCGTCGAGGCATGCCTCTTTTTACGTTCCAGATCTCGGAGAAAGCGAATTGTTACCAGTTGTGAAGTGGGTTACCAAAGATCGTTCAGTTACCGGTATGTGAAACCGTGGCAATTGGAAATCAGAACTGCCTAGCCTTCACCATGACAGGCGAGTGTGCCTATATACATATATTCTATATATATTCATACTAATATAATTAGCGAATTTCGCCAGCTTCACATGAATTTTGTTATTTCTTCCAGATATAATTTTTTTTATGGGATTCTAAACATAGCCCTTGATCAACAGGAGTAATTCTAAGTACTCAACACAATTAGAATTTTTATAATCGGTGATTTAGTTACCAATTACAACTACAGCAACTTTTATATAAACTCATACATATATCTCTGTAAGATACAGTACCTGCGCGACCGAGTTTTCAAAGTTCAGTCAATAATATACAATAATATAAGAACTGTGTATCTTTTGTTTTTACTAATAATGCTTTTTTTATGCTTCTTGTCCGGTTGTTCGTGAAGTCAACGAAGGACCCGACTGAAAAACAGTGCTGTGATATCACTGAGACGGGAACCTTTTTGACATCGCACAGCAAATTAATCTTTTAATTTTTTTTATTTGTGTCATTGCCAAATAAATGTGTTTCTTTCTTTCCTTCTATTAAAACTACAATAACAATGTAGAGTATTTAACATACTCAATATTCCGTGAGACGGGGTAAGAAAAACAAAATATTATCTAAATGCTAAATTATATCCAAATCGTTAGAGCCATTTCGGGAGAAACAATATATAAAATAATTGCTTGCTATAAGTATTAAGATATATAGGCTCACACCACTCACTGTCATTGATGTGGTCAGAAGTCTAGAAATCCTTTCAAATTGGGTTGAAAGCACTAGAATTAAATTTCTAGATTACTTTCACTAAAGTTTATTTGGGACAACATATAATTGTGGTGAGCATGTCGCCATGTCACTGTCCAGCCCAACGGTACGAGTAACGAAAACTTGGAAAAAATATTTGGTAAGATACCTCTCGATCGGTTGATAGTCAGATCGCCAGTAAACTTGACGATCTTTGAGATATATAATGACTAATTGTAAAGAGTATGTTAACTGACACAAAATGAAACACGTCCATCAAGGCTTCTCACAAATGTACTATGGCTTAAAAATCAAATCTAGCCTACAGATAAGCGGTAACCATAGCAACGCCACCGACAACAGAATAGTCCAAAAACAAAGAAAACCGAGATACCACGCATAGATTGCATTTGAAATAGCTTTAATGAGCTTCGGCGGGCCTGCAACCGCGGCATTAGCATAGATACAAGATTACTAACCGAATGCTGTCGCAGGTGAACACAGCTGCAGCTCGCGATAACATTTCCTGTTGGACTACCCGATTGCATCTTGTGATTTTGTTATAATTACCAATGTACAAAAATGGAATGATTATAGTTTTGACGTCTGCTATCGGGATAAGAATCACAGTACTAAGAAAAAAGTTATTTGAACATGTCGACGCCATCGGGTGTAAAATCTGGCGACTTAGCTCATCTCCCGTGAGTGATTAAAAAATATAATATAGAATGAAGAAGAGAATATAGAATGTTACAGTTTTTGTGTAAGAATAGTTTTGATTGCAGATTTAAATTCAACGACAATATTTTAAAGCACTATCTATGGTTACTATACTTGGTATATTTACTCCGATCAAAAGATCCATTTTTATAAATTTAAGAGAACCAGTGGCAAAAGTAAATAAAGATGTGGAATGGCAGTTTTTTTTTTATGAAAAATAGGCTTACGTTTGATCTCAATCATGCCCGATGGAAGGCGAAGATGAGGCCTAGGATGGTACACGTTTACCTAGAAGATGTACACTTTGGCCTTAAAGAAGTCCAGATTATAGTGTTCTATATAGTGTAGATATAAGTACCGGAAAAACTGACCTCGGCAGAGAGTTCCACTCCTTTGCCGTCCGCATAAAGAAAGAAGTTTATAAGTTTATACATAAGTTTGGACGCCACTGTACATCAACGGTGTGCTTATTAACTACCTGTTATTTTTCGAGATGGTTATCCCGCCATCTATCGGTAGACATTGTAGATTGAATACCTTTACTTGTCAGATTCTTACGCCGACACCACACGACACGCGGTACAAGATAGCACTCAATAGACTCAGACCAACGACCCAATGATCTGTATCGAATTGAATTCTCACAGACTAGTGATGTGCCACAAGTGCAGATCCCTCTAAGATATGTATATCGGCCTGCTGGCTCTATCTTGTACCGAGCTTATGTTCAGCCAGCGAAGCAAAGCTAGAACAGTGGCGCTGCTTCGTTCTGATGTTGTTTTGCGTAAGATTTATTTTAAAGGTCTCGTAACGATACTCAACGATTATTGCTTTAGAGTGGCGGTTATGCAAAATTTCATAATTATCATATTACCCCAATAACTGGCTAACAATCAAACGATATTCGTTCCAATCTCGCGGTGTTAAAGACTAAAATGACGTCGAAGGATTGTTAGCGATTTTAATAACTGCAGTAGTGTGTATTCAAATTGAAACAAAGCCCGTCCCCCCCAACGGACGCCCGCAGTCTTTTGTTAATGCTATAATAAAATAGTAATTTTTAACGACACTCGAGTTAGCGGCCGGGTTATAAAGCAGCGCGATTCGTCACAAGTAGCGCTACTTGTGACGAATCGGACTTGCTCGTAACTGCCTTAGAATATAGCGTAATGATTTAACTACGCTAGCCCCCCCTAGAGCGCTAAACACGAACCACTACACTGGTGCAGTAGTAGTTCATTGAAATAAACATTTTAAATACCACTTGATTGGCACTTTTTTTTTTATAAACGGATCGATAATCGTTTTAATGGATGGACTTTAGCTCGCGATCTATAGTAACGTAACAGTTTTATCGAAATGAATAGAATGAAGAATAACTTCGACATGAGAAGGACACAATCTAACCCCGTTTTTTAATAAGGCTCCTCTGAATAAGAAACAAGCGAAAAAAACTCCGTATCGCTGAAAGAACTCCGTTGGTATGCCTCTGTTTCGATTACGTTTTCTTGTTCAATAATTATAATGTATATCATAAAAAATTGTGGTTGCCAACCCGCTCGCCAGGCGCGGCAACTAAGGCAAATCCCCCCCCCCCCCCTTAAATCTTTGGGGGAGGCCTATGTTCAGCAGTGGACTTGTGATAGGCTGAAACATGATAGGCAACTGAGAGCATACTAAGAATATAGTGTATCCATCGAAATAAAGCACAAACGCACCGCATACCCGAGCCGACCAGCCTCCAAAAGCAGTACCCGTTCACATGCATGACGTATGTGGCAACCATCGCCTTCCTCGACCATCGGTCTTAAAGTTCAAACAGTAATACGTACATAAACAAAGAAGCGGCTTTTGCTGCTGCTCGAACGGGCCGGCTCGACCGGTTCTGTATTTCGCTCCCCTCATCCCCTATCCTCATCTTCCTCCCAACTCCCAAATATCTTTAAAGGACGGCAACGCACCTGCAGCCCCTCCGGTGTTGCAGATGTACGTGGGCGTCGGTAATCACATACCATCGCGATTGAGCCGCTCGCACGATCGCGACAGTTCACTTTGAAAAAATTAAAACATTGTTTTCTTTTCATTTATACGTGTTTTAAGTAACATATCTAATCGTCTAATCTGTCCAATTATATTTATAATTCAAAATAAACTCGTTATTCCACCACGAGTTCCATAAACGATGCAGGATTTAAAGTAAGACATCGTTAAACTTAAAAAAAAGGTTATGCCGAACGACAGCCTCATATTTGTAGTTCCATTAAAATTATGTAAAATGTTTTTTAAAGTCTTTCGACACTGACATTGAGAATTAGCATAACGCAAAGATAATAAGCACATTCATCGTTAATTGCATGGCGTGTGTTATAAGCGAAACGCTAATTATTATTCATATCATATATATTATTTTATATTTTTATAGATATATCTATTTATATTTGTTCGTACTTATTTTAAATATTTTTTTTGTTATTTAGTTAATTTATTAAGTTATATGTTAGTTATATACGAAACAATGGGTTGACTGGCAGAGAATGCCAATAGACATTAAGTCCGCCCTTTGACACCTCTTATTATAAGGTATAAGCAATAAAATTTTTTAAATAATTTTTTTTTATTTAAAAATTAATATGAATAAAGATGAAATTTACAATGACCATTAAATATGTCCAAAAATGGGCACAGCATTTATTAGAATTACAACCAAACAAACCCCGTTTCATTCAAAGGGCGTCAGGAAATGGGGTCTTCGGACTTTTCAGTGTTTACACACTAAAATTTGCCACGACATAGAGGAATACCTTAATTTCACACATTGGAACCCTGAGCTTCTGTAACTCGGTTTGTCTGTTTTTTAGCCTTAATTGGAGTACCTGATGGTTGCACCATGTGGTGGTGGCCGACGGGGTCGTCAAATCTCCATCGCAAATGACTGCACGTGATTACAGTTGTTTTTTCAGTTTCGGTGCCTGTAGTTAATTTATATAATATCTTTTATTTACAGTATTGGGGTGACAAACTGGCTAACAGGCCACCGGATGGTAAGTGGTTACTGAATCTCACGACTAAGTTTGTCACCCTGGCTCTATTTTACTGACTCTCTATACCCTTCAATCCGGAACAAAGTTGTTAGGCGGTAGGAATGGGTAAGAGAGTGGTATCAACCCACGTCACAGAGAAGGAGTCCGTGTGTGTAATTACCTGTGGTAAGTTTCAGTATTCCCCTTCTTCCCGTGGGTGGTGTAAGATGCGACTTAGTGTAGAAGCCTTAAAAATCGCAAAGGCTACCACGATGACCATCTCGAATCTTAACGTAAGTAACAGTATGTTAAGGTAAGTGTGAGGCTATCTATATTTTATCTTTCTTCTCAAATAAATTCCTACCCGTGTGTGTGTGCAGGTAACACGTGAGCGTGTTGCGACCTGCCAGCTGCAAACAAGGCTCTGAGTGATGGCGGAAAATTCATTCGAATTTGTCGAACCCAAAATGAATAGACTAGTTATGAGCGGCATCACCAGTGCGAGCGTAACGCCACTGCGCACAAGAACTCCTCAGCCCTGTGTGGGCGAATAATCCGTGAAATGCGTGGCCACTTTCCGGCGCTTCCTTCCAACAGTGGACTTAAATAAGCTGACGATAACCAGCTTACGGTAAATATAAAACAAAAATAGATACAGCAGCGTAACGTGATATCTTATTTGCCCTTGCCTTGTCCGGAAGTAGCCTAGAAAGAGAGTGACACTTCATGTGATTTAGTCTCGCTTCGGCGTTTTTTCTATTCCCAGTCAAAAGGCCCTAGCTCCGAACACGTACAGACTCACACACGCTGAGTGTTTTAACCAGAAACTTCAATAATTCGAACATACCACATCCAAACAAACGTATCGTTCTTTTTTAAACAGAAAACTATTCTCGCCAGAGTATGGGGTCTTGGGGAAATGGTTATTTTTCACAACTCTGCAATACAAAATCAGTCTAATTGAATTGAGTAGACAGCACATGAAAAGCAAACATCGTTCTCTTGTCACTTGCACCACTATGGTTAATATAGAGTGCAATTTATGGACCATACTCAATTTTTCCGCAACGCCGCCTCACCTCATTCGAAAGAGGTCTGCGCCGTACTTATTACGTTACTTAATAATGAAGACATACTTAACACGAGAAATTGGAAATAACACAATCCTATCGACATACAAAATGATCAACGGATTATGGACATTTAAATCTGTCACCCCTCTTTCTTCCCATGGATATCGTAAGAAGCGAGTAAGAGGGGAAAGCCTTGAAAACTATGAAGATCCTCCTTACGTAAGAGGCCTACGTCATGCAGCGGTTTATTTACAGATTGTTAAGGTAAGGGTTAGGTAATCTGTATTTTATCTTTTAATTTCTTTTCATACAAATTTACAACCTGTGTTACCTCACCTTGACAGTTCCTTTGTCGGCTTCTGGGAGAAGAGTAAGAAATATTTACATGAAATGCCCTTAGGCGCAACTAGTGCGCGGCGAAAATAGGATTGTTAACTATCGAGACGGTTTAACATAATATGTGACATCTTGTGTTCTGCAGTGATGTATAATGGGTAGGATTATTTAGAACAGTTCCTCGGAACACTACCTATGGTAAATTATTTAAATATTCTAAGCTATTTAGTAAAAAAAAAAACAAACGTTATTAATCTATAATGCGAATGAGACCCTTCTGAATGATTTTTTTTGTATTTACGCGAACACTTCACATTTGAAATTATGGATAGCAATTTTTTTTGTTTTTATTTTACCGACATTTCGAGTGCTGCAAGCAGCCGTGGTCACGTGGGCAATGAGGTGTTAGGCGGCCAGATGTCATAGTTAACAAGAAAACAAAAAACAAAACTACAATTAAACGCGATAGATCCATAAATAATAGTTTCATTACAAATATAATAAAGGGTCTATTAGCCGATGACTCGGATAAACTAAAGAAATTCATAAGATTGTCAAATCACCATTTAAAAGGATAAATGGATGCCCAAACGGCCAAAAGCTAGTCATTCGTGCAGTGACTAAGCGACATAACAAAAGACACGTACCCAGTCAAAAAAAAAAAACGCTCAAAATAACTATTAAATCGAGGGTGGTTAAATGGCCTCGAGTCGAAGGGGCGAGGCGCGATCTAATCGAGATGATTATGATAAATCACCGTTTGTGTTGCGTGGGGTGCAGGTGCGGGCGGGGCGCGGAGACGATAAGCGGAGCGATAAGCGGAGCGATTCACGTGCACGCCCATTGTATTTTTTTTTTATTCGAAATTTGTTTAATCGTTCACGATTCAGAAACACGATTGTGCCTGTTACTTATAAATACCCATGTTAGCTACAATTTTAACATGTTCCTTTGTTTTTTTCCCACGATGAACCGGAATTTACTATGTTCAAAAGTAAGTTTCAGATAATCTTCCTTTCCTTGTATTACACGAAACGAGCATTGTCAACTTTTTTTAAAGTTGATTTTTTTTTATTTTTTTTTAAAGTTTTTGAAAGGCGGCAAACGCGCAAGCGTTTCACCTGATTTACCATCAGGTGATGATTATCGTCGCCCACATACATCTGCAACACCAGAGGAGCTACAGGAGCGTTGCCGGCCTTTAAGGGTATTTGGGAGATGGGAAGGAGGATGAGGAGGGGCAGTGGGCATCCGGTTACCTCACTCACCGAACGAAACGCAGAAACACTAGATGCCTCTACTTCACGCCGGCATTCTGCGAGGCCGTGGTACCAACCCGGTGGAGCCAAAAATAAATAACTTTAATCTACATCGCAATTTGATTGGTTTTTTGTGTGTGATTCAGGTGATTTGCTTAAACCTTTTTGTACAAAAAAGCTTTCTCTCCCTCGTCTCAACCCAACTGGTCCGTGGTGGCGGGTAGGCTTAACCCAAACCCAACAATTCTGATGCGTGTTATGCGGCAAAAAAATGCGAAAAACAAAAGAAAACATAACTTGGTTAATAATGAAAACAGACGCGTCTGTTTAAGAATTATAGCTTTCAGCTGATCAGTGCGCGAATTGGCGAGGGTAATGATTATATTTATAAGAGAGATAAAGGGAGCCACGCGAAGTACAAGTACAATAAATGGTAATTCACAATTGCTTTTGCAAATTACATCCCCGATTTGTATGATATTCGTAGAGACCGTTCATACGTAATTGCATGAGCTTTGTGTGCAGTCTTATAACCATTTAATAATATAAAAGCCTGTGTTCAATATATTTTATCTTTGAACTGAAGTTGAGATCACCAGATGCAATCTTTAATTTTTAAGTTGTTTCTTTATCTGATAGTATTTTAGGGCAAATATGCCTTTATATTCAATTTATGTAAATTAAAATTCTTATACGGTTTTGTTGTTTGTTTTTTTCTTATTGAAATACTGCTACTCTTTTTATTAATTATATATACTCTTTACAGATAAGTTAAGGTAATTTTGGGGTAAAATAAAATAGTTTTATGGGAAAGGTGGCAAACGAGCAAGCGGTTCACCTGATGGTAAGTGATTACCGTCGCCCGCGTACATAAAACACCGGAGGTGCTGCAGGTGCGTTGCCGGCCTTTAAGGGAATTTGAGAGATGGGAGGGAGGATGAGGATGAGGCCGCCGGTGTTCTGTGAGGCCGTGATTCTACCCCGGTCGCGCAGGTCCATTCGTGCAGCAGCACAAGCCGCCGCTTGGCTCCACCACTTCGTATTTATTGTACTTATTGTAGTTTACGTTTTCTTTCTAAGAAATGAAAATAGTAAAAGCGAACGATGAATTTTATAATTTTCGAAATAAGTATATTGATATTATATTTAGAAGGTTTTTCCCCGAGTCTCATAATATAATAACCACGAGAAGCAAAGTAATGACAAATTCTACTACTCAACAGTTAAAGTCTTGCTGGTTTTTTTTTTGCGAATATAAGAATAGTAATCATCCATGATAAAACTAATCATCTATATGCAGATGCTGCAGGTGCGTTGGCGGCTTTTAAGTGTCCTTGATTTGCTAACACTTTCGTCCACAACGCGATCTTACCATACAGCATAGGAACAGTTACCAGTTAGCCACTGCGAGACATAGATCTTACCCTTAATTAGGATACGCCCTTTTTGCCAAGCAAGCTGATTGGGGTTCGCAGTACCGGACACCTAGCACCTGCCAGTCAACGAGGTATGCTTCGTTTCAGTCTGGTATTTCTCGAGATGGTGGCCATTGCTATTTTCAAGGTGTTTTTCCCCTTAGTCGCATCTTACGATTACGACACCCAAGAAAAGAAAGGGGTATACAATTAAAAAAAAAAACAAGGTTATAAAAATTTTAGGAGATGTACCCAATTCAATGCGATATGATAAAAGCTGACCAGTAATGTCTACAAAAAAAGTATGTAATAAAATCTCCACATACATAAAATTACAGACAATACCTTTTAAAGCGAGATTGTATCATTGGCTTTTATTTTATAATTTTTATCACAATCCAATGCAATTACGCTATTTATTTATATTATTTTCAGTTTACGCTCATAATGCATATATCCTTTCATCGTACAAAGCTTTAATGTCTCTCTATCAGACAAAGGCGTAGCTCCAGAACTTCGAGTTCGAGCTTTACTCAATGGTAGAGTCGGGAGAAAAAGACCAAGGCGAACATTTCACGATCAAATCGGAGACTTTCTGGAAAAAGGCCAGATCAAGAGTACTCTAAACCAACGAGCATGCATGCGAAGATTGATGAAAGTGGAAGAAGCGAAAGACGTATGTCAGGACCGAAGCAAGTGGAAGGAGATTGCCTCTGCCAACTCCGTTGGGAGCAAGGCGTGAATACATACATTACTCAATTTTAAGCGATCCAAATCCATATCTGATACAAAATTTCCGTTTTCGGAGTACTTCGCTCTTCCAATAGTCTCGATATTGGTATTCTCAACACATTGCTATATTCTTCAGCGGATCTTTAAGCGTACAAGCTATACCTACCTTCTACCCTCTGGAATGCTCTTCCAGACGACGTCACAAACGCGCCCAACAAAAATCTCCTTTAAAAGTCTGAATACAATTACAATCAGATTAATTCCACGTAATATTTTACTTATTTATAAATATAGATATATATGTGTAATATCATTAGTGTATTTATGTACATGTGTATATATTTATGTAAGTTTTTATATGTGCAGAATAGCACTTCTTTTTTTATTTTAATTACATACGTGCCTTAATTTTTGTATGTCTGTGTAAAAATTTTTTTGTTTTAATTTTCCGATTGCTCGTGCCAATATTGCTCTGTAACCCGGGGGATTGACTACCAGAGAATGCCAAAAGGTATTTAGTCTGCCCATTGTAGCCCTCAGTGGAATGAAGTGTAAATAAATATTTTTTTTTAAATTCTAATTTATTTTTCAATAGTAATTTAATATAATAATATAATATTTATATTTAATAACTAAATCATTAATTTTTGACCCAACTTGTGTGTTAATGTAATTTGGCTCAACATCCTCAAGTTACAAGTAAATAAAGATTTTAATATTATTATAATTTTGGATTTATTTACATGTGTACTCGTTATGTGTGTATAAATATGTACACATACATAAAAACAGAAAATAAATAAGAAGTCTTAAAATATTTTATTATTATTATTATCATCGATGTTTGGATTCATTCAAATCAAAAAAACCCATACATCGGTACGGGATAGCAAAATTCATAAATGCATCGCGGTACAAACCGAACAATTTTTATCTTTTTTCTTAAATTTTTTTTCCCGTCGGTCTCGTCTCCCATCCGGCCGGGAGCCGAGCCCCCGCGGCTCTCTCATCACCTGCGATCGTCACAAACGAAGTTATATTCCGTGTGTACTCGGCAAATGGAATTGTCGAAAGTCATTACGATTCCCATTTGCGATTCGGAATTGGTGGGACGAACGGCCGGGGACTTCTGTTCACAGTTATTATACTAGTACGTACAGCGGCTTGATTGTTTTCAACCATTCTCTTACGGAGATCATTCGATTTCGAGCCTATAAATGATTTAAAGATTGTTTATAGGGAAGGAGGTAGAGGAGGGACGGAGGGGGGGGGGGGGAGGCGGACGGACGTAATTACCTGTCCCGTTTGATGTGTCTCCTCTCATCGATGTAAGATCAATTCTTGGTTTAATAAAAGGTAGGTTAGGTTAGTTAATTGACGGTTAGAAATTATATCGGCAACATTTGGTTATTAAACACCATGTGTCTTCCAACCGGACTCCTACACATAAACATGTAGATCATAAAAACAAATGATTGTTTATACAATTTAAAAAAACAGCGCATTTTTTTATCAATTACTTTCTTTTTAAGCAATTGAAAAACGCATTTTTGTCTTCACCCGTATGGGTTCAGAAGCACCACATTTGATTGTCGTGATGAAAAAAGGGCATTTAGGTATGTTTTCATTATATAGACAATATTAGGAGCATTTTTATCTAACGTTTAAATTGTCTCAGTGTTATATAACCTTGATGATTTAAACTCAAAAGTTTCTTGCCAAAGATAATTAAATATATATATATTATTTTGCTATTGTATCTTAACTTTTATGTCTGTTAATTATGATCTTATAGTAGTACTAGACTTAGAGTTTCCTAAAAAAAAAAAAACACATAACATAACACAATAAGAAACTTTTCATGACTATGAAGCAATTGGAACCAGTCGCCTGTATTAAAAAAAAGTAAAGTTGCTGCCTGTAAGTGCTTACAGCTGGGCAAGGGCCAATTTCTGAAATACTAGTATCGGAGAGGGTTTAGGAGCCGGGAAGGGCCCGCCGCGCTGCTCCAGTGCGGGTTGGCGTGCTTCACGTATCCTCGAAATGATATTTCCAGCATGTCTGATATCTCTCAGACATGCTGGTTTCCTCACGATGTTTTCCTTCACCGTTGAGCACGTGTTGAATACAGCACTTAAAATTGTCATAAACAATTTCAGTGGTGCCGGCACCGGGGATCGAACCCGGGTCACTCGCGCTCTATGACACTAAAGCGAGCGCCCTGACCACTGGGCTACCGCTGCTCTCGGACTCAAGAGCATGACGCACGGGACGTGACTGCTGTCTCACGTAGCACAATGCTCGAACCCAAATGAAATCAGCGCGTGGCTAATTCCCTCTGCACTCCGAACCCCTTCGAACGATTGGCGAACGGCAAATGAACCTCGTAATGTCCACCTTTATACTGTAATTACGCACCCATTACCAGCACTAATCTTACAACGGCACGGCCAAATCGCTGCATAGCCAAATGACACTTTGATGGTAGGCGATAAAGCTTAGTATTGAAAGTCACGTGGCAGGAGTTCGAGGTGATGAATATTTTTCTCTGTAAGCGAAACAGTTCTTATTACGTTCGGCGTAAATCTAAAATTGTCGATCACGCGTTAACTCGAAACTAAATGTCGATTATATGGATAGGCGTAAGGTTTATATTTGCGTGCAGTTCGGTTCGTAGGGTAGAGTGTAGCTGGAGGCTTGAAGGAGTTAATGCGTGACGCACAAAAGGCCAAATCACGGCGGGACCCTTCTACGTGTGCGGCCGCGGCGTAAAAGAACGAATTTGTATTCCAATTATGACGTTGGTGTTAGACACCCCACGCTCGATAGCCTGGTTCGCTCCGGAAATACTTTTCTTTTGATATTATTGTCCAAAAATAATATCACATACAGACAGAACTAGCGTTCTATAAGAGCGAGTGGATCGATCCTGCTACCATGTTGCTACCAGCGTACGCATGTTTCTTACGAAGTACAGACAAGTGTATTACATAATAAACACTATGGATAATTATTCAACCGTTTTGAAGCGTGGTAGAGGCAAGCGGCGGCTTTAGCTGCTGCTGGAATGGGCCGGCTCGACCGGATTGATACCACGCCTCGCAGAATACCGGCGTGAAGTAGAGGCATCTTGTGCTTCTGCGTTTCGTTCGGTGAGCGAGGTAACCGGAGGCCCACATCCCCACCCTCTTCCTCTCCTCTTCCCTCCCATCTCCCAAATATCCTTAAAGACCGGAAACGCACCTGCAGCATCTATGGTGTTGCAGATGTATGTGGGCGACGGTAAGCACTTACCATCAGCTGAACCGCTTGCTCGTTTGCCGTCTTTTCCATAAAAAAAAAAACCTTATCTAAGAGGGATACGATTGAAAATTTAGAAATCGGTGCGCGCGACCTACCTACCTACCGTGGAGGCTTTGATGTTGAATTAAATATATATTATGGAAAAAAATATTTTTCCATAATATATAAGTAACTTCTAGAAACGTATAGTAAAGTTCCAATGAAACGCATTTTTTCAAACTTTTGTGTGATTTTGTGAGAGCAAGTGTCAAACATGGGAGATACTGAAATAAGGAGACGTCAATTTCCGATTACCACTGTGTTTATTACGTCCTGCAATTAAGCGAGAAAACTCTTCCCTGAACCTCCATTTTGTTTAATGTATTATTCTAGGTCTTCCCATTAGTCTGAAAGCAAAACTCATTAACAAAACATTGTAGGGTTTCCTGTTTTTCTTTTCTTTTGATATTATTGTCCAAAAATAATATCACATACAGACAGAACTAGCGTTCTATAAGAGCGAGTGGATCGATCCTGCTACCATGTTGCTACCAGCGTACGCATGTTTCTTACGAAGTACAGACAAGTGTATTACATAATAAACACTATGGATAATTATTCAACCGTTTTGAAGCGTGGTAGAGGCAAGCGGCGGCTTTAGCTGCTGCTGGAATGGGCCGGCTCGACCGGATTGATACCACGCCTCGCAGAATACCGGCGTGAAGTAGAGGCATCTTGTGCTTCTGCGTTTCGTTCGGTGAGCGAGGTAACCGGAGGCCCACATCCCCACCCTCTTCCTCTCCTCTTCCCTCCCATCTCCCAAATATCCTTAAAGACCGGAAACGCACCTGCAGCATCTATGGTGTTGCAGATGTATGTGGGCGACGGTAAGCACTTACCATCAGCTGAACCGCTTGCTCGTTTGCCGTCTTTTCCATAAAAAAAAAAACCTTATCTAAGAGGGATACGATTGAAAATTTAGAAATCGGTGCGCGCGACCTACCTACCTACCGTGGAGGCTTTGATGTTGAATTAAATATATATTATGGAAAAAAATATTTTTCCATAATATATAAGTAACTTCTAGAAACGTATAGTAAAGTTCCAATGAAACGCATTTTTTCAAACTTTTGTGTGATTTTGTGAGAGCAAGTGTCAAACATGGGAGATACTGAAATAAGGAGACGTCAATTTCCGATTACCACTGTGTTTATTACGTCCTGCAATTAAGCGAGAAAAACTCTTCCCCTGAACCTCCATTTTGTTTAATGTATTATTCTAGGTCTTCCCATTAGTCTGAAAGCAAAACTCATTAACAAAACATTGTAGGGTTTCCTGTTTTTCTTTTCTTTTGAATCTTGGGTTTCTTTACGGAGCTACTAATAAGCCTACGCAGTCAGACCTTCCTTCCGTCTATCCTATCTTTAAAGGGTAGATCTAGTAGAATCTTTTCTACCGTAATAGGTAGCCGGTAGAATTTTTTACATATTCTGATCCTAACAAATAATAAAAAAAAAGGTAAAAATGAAGTACGGTGTGGTTTTAGTTTTTGCAATATCGTAAAATAGGGTAATACTATTTTTATAATTAATCTACAAATACGAAGGATCCAGAAATGAATGAAAGAAAACAATCTTTTTCAATACAATTTGTTTGCTAAATACAAAACACAGATATATAGTTTAGTTTTACAGAACCCACTGCGCGAGTCCGACTCGAAATTTTAACTTTAAATTGGTACTTATTTATTTATTTTTTTATTGAAATCACATTAGACAAAGGTTACACTGAGCGGACTTAATGAAACCTTCGAATACAAATTCAAGTTTTTTCACCAATAGTAAATAATAATCTTTCAATTTATTTTTAAATTTTATTGTACACTTATTTAAAAAACAAAAAATTATTTATAATACGTTTATGTGGTTTTTCGTATTACGTTGGGCATTTTTTGAAAATTTCATCTGCGTATATTGCTGATTTTTTTTTTATTTAAATAAATTAATTTAAACAAAGTAAAAACAATGCCGTGATTGGAAATCGAGACGAAGCTTTTTCTTACAGGTTGTTGTGTGGCGTGGACATGGCTCCAGATTATATCTAGGTAGGAAACCCTAAAAGATAAAGATTAAATGTGAGCTAAAGATACATGGGATAGAGCTGCACGTAGAGCCAATAAACTTTGGTAAAGTAAAAATTGTCGAGCGAGCAAGATGGTGTTATGTGCAGTATTGAGGCAAAACGATGTATTCTTTGTGGCAATCTATAAAGAAAAGTATTCTTTTAGTAATCTTCTGACAATAGAAAGGTTAGCTTCTATGGTCATAGTTCCTGATATGAATCCCAATAGACTTTCAATTGTTTCAAAGTTATGAGACGCTAAGGGATGAAGACACTATTACGTGGGTTGTATTCATCGGAAGAGCTCATTCTGTGTATATCTGACCAAAACAATTATAATTATACAGCCGAGTTGATTGTGGCATTAGGACGTCAAACACCTCAGTCGGTCCTGTAAAGCGCCCGAAACGCCGGGATCTAAAAAGTCTAAATTAAACGCGACAAAATCCAAAAATTATAGTTTTATTTCAAATGTTTAGTATTCGCATAAACAGTTCATTACTCGTATATATTGGAGAGCCATGGTAAGCCATAGGAGCCATTTAGGAATTACATTTGGCATGGCTCAAAGTCGCCTTCCGCGATTCATTGCTGGCTCTCCAGGAGAAAAAACGTTACGAAAGGTGTGACCCTAGGGGGCGATATTTTTATAAACTTTTCAAGGCTATTCCCTTAGTCACCCACGTTCAGAAAGGCGCGGTGGCATGATTCTTGCAGCACAGAAAATATGCAACTGGCAACATTATCTTCTTGGCATACTTTTTATTATTTGTGATCTTGTATTAATAGCGTGTGACGTAATAATGACGTAACAGCCTCCACGAGACGAAACTGGCTGGTCACTACACTGACGCAACACAACCCGGGGTAGCCGTGAAGAATGTGACAGGCATACAAAACGCCGGCGGTACGCATGGCCAATAAAATAATAATAATCAGATAATTAATAGATTTCGGTGCATTACCAAAGCCCGGGGGAACGCCGGTCTCTGTGATTAGTGTTTTGGCTCCCGCCGTCCCTGCACTGCTCCCGTTAGGGTTGTCGATGATTTCGGTACCGCATTAAAATATATATTTAATAATTGAAAAAAATATATAATAATAGGCGGCTCGTGTTTTCTATCGACATTACGGAAATAAACAGAAGTGATAGTATTTACGGAAACTAATTCTTATGAATTATTTTACAAAACTATAAACAAAACCGTATCGGCAGAATATCGGCGTGAAGTAGAAGGATCTTGTGCTTTTGCTTTAGGTAACCGGACCTGCGGCACCTCTGGCGTTGCGAATGTACGCGGGGGACGGTTATCATCAAGAGAGTCGTATGCTCGTTTACCATTCCAGTCCTGTTTACCGTAGCGTAGTGCTTGGCTTACAAGTAGTAACTGAGCATAGGTATGTGACCTTCGCGATAGGAAAAACTGTAAATCCTTTTATTAATATCAACTGGGCCTAAAAAGGCTGTGCGGTAACTGCCACCCGCTTCCTTCACGCGGGGCGTCTAAACATGATGGACAGATGCCGGCATAACCACCTCGAAGAATACAGACCGAAGACGGGCAGCAGCGTATAAGGTGCGAAGCGCGGCGACGATGACCAATCCACCTTATGGCAGTGGTGGTAAATAATCCACTGCAGGTATGACCTGAGTGGATTATTTACAGGCTGCTAGGTAGTTGTAACAGGCCTGCCTCTCGGTTTTTTATCGGATTCATTTCGGAGAGTGTGTGCGGAGGTTTTGCATAACCTAATACCCCCTTCCCCTTTCCATCACCGAACGACTAGACGCGGCGAGCAGTTCCACCCTTATGTTGTAGACATTCCTCCATTACGCACGAAGCGGTTTGCCTCTTCTTTCTTTATGCGGACGGCTAAGGACTGGAACTCTCTGCCGAGGTCAGTTTTTCCGGAAACCTATAACCTGGATATCTTCAAGGCCAGAGTAAACAGACATCTAGGCAAGCGTGTACAATCCTAGGCCTCATCTTCGCTTTCCATCGGGGAAGATTGAGTTCAAACGCAAGCCTATTTTTTTATAAAAAAAAAAATATGTGAGACAAAGAAAATAATATTTATAAAGTACAATGTAAATGTACGCGTGACAACCCTACTTTGGCAGGCCCCCAATCCCGCGATTCAATAAAATAAAACTAGGCCCCGCCGATATACTAGCATGTATTCTGACGTTGCTCTTCGTTAGAGATATTTTCCGTTCCGTAATTGTTTTTACATCACGATCCCCACAATAATAGCATAGTAGAACTGTATAAAAAAAAACCTCAGTTGTTGGGTTTATTGGAATGTCGAATGAACGACATTTAGACAAATGCGTTTTGCGTGTACGGTTTTATTATTGTTAAATTTGTTTGCACAAATAGGATAGGGTAAATTAATTAGCATTTTAAACTGACTACTTACTACCAGGAGAGATAAAGATCAGGTTGAGACAGTAGACACTGTAATTTCGTTTTTGGCGAAGAGGTAAAACCAGAAAGCGTCTCACCTGCGTTAGTGATTACCGACGCTCACGTAAATCTGCAACACCGGAGGTGGTGCTTTGCCGACCGCTAAGGATATTTGCGGTAGGGGGAGAGGGAAGGCGGAGTGGGCATCCGGTTACTTAACTCACCGAACGAAACGCTGAAGCACAAGATGACTCCACTTCACACCGGTGTTCTGTGAGGCCGTGATTCTACCCCGGTAGCGTAGGTCCATTCGTGCAGCAGCACAAGCCGCCGCTTGGCTCCGCCAATTCGTATTTATTTTACTTATTGTAGTTAACGTTTTCTTTCTAAGAAATGAAAATAGTAAAAGCGAGCGGTTTACGTGAACGTTGAATTTTATAATTTTCGAAATAAGTTATGTCGTAGAAATTGATATTATATTTAGAAGGTTTTTCCTCGAGTCTCATAATATAATAACCACACAGTTAAAGTCTTGCTGGTTTTTTTTTGCGAATATAAGAATAGTAATCATCCATGATAAATTCTATAAAGCGTACAATCGTCTGCAAAATAATCGCACGTCACAAAGTCTGCTTCAACGGAAGCATACAAGAAAGCTATTTACCGTCATGGTGGCACACATTGTAGAAAAATCAAGGCCTTTTTTCGCCCACCCCTGTTTGCGTTGGCGTGTTTGTATTGCGCCGCGGCGGGCGCGATCAAACGCCGAGCGACCGTCGCCTCCGATAACATTGTTTTATGAACCCGCAACACGAGAACAATTATATTGCTGTCAATCTTCGACACAGACGTGTCGTGGAGCGAGCTCATTGCTTAAATGCCTACCATTCGCCTGTGGTGTATGTGGCAGGGTGTGCCGCACCCAGGTGTGAACTTCTCGTATCTATATCTTATGTTATCGGTGATGTAAAGTGAATAAGAATCTTTTAAGAATACAAAAACAAAATAATGAACAGATGTTCTATTTTCAATTTTCATAAATAGGATAACGAAACAAGTATATATTGTTGTCATCACCGCGAAGTTGCAGGTAAACGAGTGCCTCGGTGATAACTTGGTAATTAATTAAAGTTTTACTTGGTCATGTTCTCCTTTGCGAACATGGCGTCATCTATCGAGTGATATCGAAAGTCGACAACCGCAATGCTGGTGTATGTGCAAAAAAAGACACAATCGCTCGTCTTAACCTTCCTGTAACCGATCGGATGTAAAACGCAGTTTCAACTGCACCTCGGTTGTAATCAACCAGCCCTAAAGACTAATAATATGTGTGTTAAAGATTTATGTTCCCGGCAGGTATTCCTAAACCGCATGGTTCAACAGTCCCGTACGCTAACCACTAAACCATCCGATTCTTCAACAAAATAAATTCTTCAACTGCACTACTATTGTTATCAGAAAACGAAAATCTTAGTCATATTTAATTGTAAATGCTGCAACTTAGGGAAGACCATGCATTATCGCACTCCGTAATTTATTATTTATATTAGTAAGTATTTCGTAGATGGGGGAATGTATACATTTGTATAACAAAGTCACTATTAAACGCGAGTTTTAAAAATGTATTAAACAGAGACTTTATTAAAAGGGTTATTATTATATATACTGCAATACGAATACATGGATGATTGTAGCCCCTGGGAAAAAGTTGATCCCACCTAAGCTCTTTATAAACGTTGTGTATTGTAATAATATAATACAGCATTATTAAAGAATTACAAATGTCGTTGATTTGACAAGTGAAATTGGTGTTCCCATGCCGAAAATATAGATGAAAATGATGTTATCCTAATTATCGATTATAAAAATCCGTTATAATATCGATCACTAATCGACCATCAGTAAATCGCACTTGAATAAAAAATGTAGCACTGCATTTAAATTGGTCCGTTTTATCTATAGTAAACCAATGATACTCGTAAGTTTATACAGATTTTGTAACAACGACATAAACATGACATCTTTCGTGCCTTAATGGTGGCAGTGAGACCGGTGCGTCATGAGTGAAGGCGAGGCGCCTCAGAACACGCCTTGGGGTACACCTGCTTCACTGGAATAGGCTTCTTACATGCAACCGCGTGCATATTTACGATTATTGTAGTACGCTATGCAAGCTGTTTTAAAAGTGACGATATTTAGTGTAAAAATTAGATTGAAGTGGTGCTTCTGTATCAATTGAGTTGTAGAAGTTAATACTAACTCACTGCTAGCTAGATAGTTTTAAAAGTAAAGTTAGAAATAATGACATGAAAGTAGATATTTGAAATGAAGCTATTATTTACGGAATTTATGGCGTTTAATTAGATTTTTTAAATTTAAATCCCGACGTTTCGAGTGCTTTACAGCACCACCGAGGTGTTTGACGTCCTGATGTCATACTTAACCCGGCTTCCGTCGGCTTTATAATTATTAATTTTTGGTTCGATCTACGCAGCATCAATGAGCTCAGGTATCTTGATGTCATACCTATGTTTGATCTCGGATTCAGACTTCCGATAAACATAACAAACTGGACAGTATTATATATAGTATAGTATAGTAGTATATTTAGCTTATATCTGTAACCGTAAAAGTATAATAAGAAACGCCGGGATTTAAAATATCTAATTAAACGCGATAAAATCCGTAAATAACAGTATATGGTTTGAAACAATTCAGTTTCAGCCTCCTCGGATACCTTGGTATTATAGTAGTATGTTAAGTAGAGCCTACATTATCGTCTTGCACAGTTGAAGTTCAGAGCACTGTCCTTCGAAGGATTTAGATTTTTAAAGAGCAAAGTTGTTTCCCCTAATTGTGACGTGTCTGGTGTGATGGACGATATTCAGCGCATGCTTGTAGAATGTGTTAAACAACAAACGGCGAGAGAAGAATTGGTGGAATAAACAATTATAATCAAGGGTCCTTTTTAAGTACACTAGCAGAGCCAACATCAGATGCAGCAAAATTAATAGTGGAAAAAATGATTTTGCACCGATGACTTTTGCTTTCGCTTATATAAATAAGTTACAATATTTTGATTTCCATTAGATATTATGTTTAGATATGACTGGGGATCCCTTATACTTGGCCCCAAATATAAAGCCCCTAAATAAATAAAAGAATATAAAAAAAAAACAAATTGTAGGTTGCTCTTATTCAGGATCCGATCAGGTCAGCAGTAGGGTATGCCACAGAATCACGCGTCTTTAAGTGATCAAGGTCAGCAGACAATTTACGCTTAGAATGGTCACATCAACCGACCCGGGCCCCTCCGGTGTAACACGAGCCCGAGCCGAGGCCGGCACGCGCCCCACACGGGGGCAAACACGCTGTCGACGTTGTCTAATGAAATGGAGAACACTAACTGTCATACGCTTCAATTCCTGTCATAGTGCGGGGACTCTATGGTGTTTTCTATGGATTTCGCTGCTTTATTAAAATATGTGTGACGCGTTTAGTGAATATTGATTTTGTGCATGCGGAAAATGTGGCAGACAGATGAATAAAGACGTAGTAAATGTTAAGAGGTGACTTAGGGAAAGGTTTTGAATAAGGTTCATTCCCACTAGCTCAAACGTTGAACTAGTTAAACTCCCCTAATAGAGTAATAAGAGTTGGACAATAATTGATGAACTCACAAATGAAATTTTATTTCTTAAATATTACAATAAGGTACCTTTTATATCAGACGGAATATATTGTTTATTATTATGAATTTTTCTATAACTAGCGTGGTACGTAATTAATTTTACAATATGTACTTCTAACCACCGTATATGAACTTCTAGTGATAGGTATTAGAAAAACACATATTTAATAGTAGTCTAACTGCACGGTTGAACTAATCTATTGAACTCACGGGAACGAACCTTGAAACTAGCAATCTCGGTTAGTAAACCCGGCGACTAGGCTCGTCGACCAACAACGTTCTATCTCTTGGTGAGGCGAAAAATGAGATGCGTAGGTCCGTTTGGCTTTGCCGCTGGTGTTTAGTTATTTATTTCAGTAGTAATTTGTTTCAGGAACGTTCTATCAGCCGTTTATTTATTACTGGAGTATAGCCCGAGTTGACTGTGACATCGGGACGTCTAACACCTCAGTCCCCCCGTGACCACGGCTATTGTAAACCACTCGAAACGTCGGCAATGTAAAAAAAAAAATTAAACGAGATAAAATTCGTAAATAATAGTTTAATTTCAAATCTGTAGTGTTCGCGTAAATACAAGAAGACATTGCTTTAAATTGCTTTAATAACTTGATTAAAAAAGTCACTATCTGTGTATATCTTTCCTTTCCGGTACTCGAAAGATTATTCCTCTTTTATATCTCCGCGAGCTTTTCCCCAACGGCTAATGAAGAGATTTTCATTAAGAGGCCGACCCTAACAGTCGTCGCGTTAAGTTCACCCCACTTAACCAACAACGTGACTAATTTAACCGATGTTGCCGAAGCTTGCCAAAATAGTGGGAGCGATAAATAAATCGGAGTTTTATAATCTCCATTCGACAACACTGTGTCTATAAACCGTTGCGAAATTTGTAAATAATAAAATATTTATTTTTATTTACTGATTTTTCATATTTAACCTAAACCCAATTGCGGAGCAGCGTGGATCCGCGAATGTTGCCGTGGTGTGACATCGGCGTAGGAATCTGCCCACCGCCTTACATCCCGTGGGTGACGTTAGAAGCGACTAAGGGGAAAACAATTGAAACAAATAAGCAGACAAAACTTAAAAAGACCGATAACGTGCAGCAACGTCTAGGGTGGGTGGTAAAAGGTACGGTCTTGACGAGCGTGGGGTTATGACAAATCCTCCTCATGGGAGAGGTCCATGTCTTCAACAGATTATATAACAGGTTGTTAAGTTAAGGCGAGGTGATTTTTGAAAACCAGATCTATTATTGTTTCAAAAATTAGAACAACCCATTGCCCAGCATTGGGAAGTATGTGCGTTGTTATTGTACTTCACTTAAACATATCCCTCCTCTGCTTTGGAGTCGTTTCCGATTTGATGCGCATTACATCTTAGTTCTCTGGCGGTGAAAATGCATCTGTAGCTTTCTTCAATAGAAATTGTTTGCAGGTGTCCAGGTGTTGCAGTAGCAACTTGCCATCAGGTGGACTGTAAGCTCGTTTGTCACCCCAATAATGAAATTGTGCTTCTGCGTTTCGTTCGGTGAGTGAGGTAACCGGAGGCCCTCACCCCCTCCCTATTCCCCTCCTCTTCCCTCCCGCCTCCCAAATACCCAAATAACGCACCTGCAGCATCTATGGTGTTGTAGATGTATGTAGGCGACGGTAATCACTTACCATCAGGTGAACCGCTTGCTCGTTTGCCGTCCCTTCCATAAAAAAAAAACACTGTCTTACAGGACGTAGTTTCCGAAGGCTTTTCTACGCCTCAACTCAAGGCGGACGATTTCGCTGTAATGACCGACAAGCACGCGGATAGCCACAAAGGATAGCTCAGCGGTTAGCTTAACCGACTAACTGATCCTGGGTTCAAAACACAGCCAAAGCCAAGCGTCAAGTTAGCTTTGTGTCTAATCCTTAAGCCGATGTTGTCTCACACTCTATGAGTATATCGGATAGGAGTCTGCAGAGGCACGGACCGATCGCAAAACATTATGTCCTGTATACGAATCTAGGACCTACGGAATAAAAGGCAGGTATCGATATATCAAATATAACCTGAGCGAGGCGTACGGTATGAATATAATACAAGTAAGGGTACATGATGTTTTATTTGAAAGCACAATCCGAATTATTAACCATGCGCATTATTACAACCCGCGTATGAGAAATATATCATAATGTATAAATGAAAATATATTTTCCTTTTGAATTTCGAACGGATCCCGAGCGATAGGGTCACTCTCCAGGAATATGTCCGGTCATAATGGGGACGGAGAAACAAACAGGCATTATGTGCCCTGGGTAACTGACCGTAGTCAACAAACATACGCCGGGAGTCGGGCCGGGGTTCGCAAATAACCTTCCAAGATTTATAGTTCGTTACTCACAGCGATTTGAGTTTACTTTTTAGAATCTCGGTAGGTTTTTTTTTTATTTGAAAACATTGACAGCTATGGCGATGGCACAAGAGTGTTTTGCCAAAATTTCTACGACGGCGTAATACAACCATCATTTTTGTTTTTGGTTTAACTATTGCTATTCTGCATATAGTGCATCTAGCCGACAGAAAAGACACCGCCAACCTTTATCACACGAGTTCATCGAACCTAAATCCCACCGATTTTCCTTGGGGATCAGCAGCGAGGACATTTATGATAAGTATTATTCAATTCTGATATCAAACGGATGCCGCTTCTAGCTATGATCTAGAATAAGTTTCATTTAAAATATGGTGATGATTGATATGCGTAGATTAAATAAACTGGTTTCTTTGTTGCATTGGCACTTACCTGGCTGGCGAAGGTGTGTGTGGGCGTCCAGCGAGGACTTCGACATTGCGGACAGCGAGTTGGTGCCATAGCCTGAAAATAAAAATAAAATTGTTCAAATCGATTGTGTTAATCATTATTCTTCCAACAATCGAATAATATTTGCCTAATCCGAATTCCACAGACTGGTGATTGGAATCACCAGTGGAAGGGTGCAGGCGCTTGCCCGGACTCATCGGCGTGAAGTAGAGGCATCTTGTACATCGTTCGGTGAGTGAGGTAACCGGAGCTTCCCCCCCCCCCCAATTATTAATGCCCCCGCAATTAAAAATTTTACGGAATCCGGATGTGAACCTAGGACATCCGCGTATTATGAACCTAAAGCGTGTGCTGAACACATCTGAGATTTAAGGTAGGTCGTTTAAATGGGGTCTTTTTAAATTTTGTGTCTCTGAAATAAATATATTTTCATTGCTCCCTCTAAAAATGTATTGAAGGATTTATATATTATTAGGACCTCACTTTGTATGAGCAAACGAGGTCAGATTCCCTTATAATTAACATGACAACCTCATCAGAGCGCCTCGGGCTTTGAAATCGCTGCAGATGATATTGGCCGCATCTTTAGGGGCGAACAATGCCCCCGGCGATATGGGGGATATGTGGCGAACGAATTCACACCCCACCCCTTCAGCTGCAGGGTAGATTTTTGATTGCAAGCTCTAGATCGAGGATTAGATCTCTTTGAAGCTCTCAATAAGATTTCACGCGTTGTTAGTGTTGGTGCAACATTGTGGAAAGTTCTTTTGATTTCGGGTGTATTTTTGATTCCATGTTCTACACGTCTCTGATTTCTGGTGTGGGTCGCACTGCCTTCCACTGTTAGATATGTCGCTGTCCGTTTGTTGCGTTTTTTTTCTCTTTTTTAATGGTAACAAAAATACTTTTATCTAAAAGAATCATCAACTTGTTAAACTGTCAATCTTTGTTTTAGCTTTTCATCTATTTACTATAAACAATTATTTATTAATGTTTTCTTTATTGTTGGTATTGTTGGTTGCATTTACTGATATGCTCGAGTATTTATTAACATTTTTATGACTAAATAATTGGAATTCTTATATTATCTGTAATTCTTAATAAACATATCTCTTACATGGATAATTTATTATGGCGTGGGCAATAAATTTCTATTCAACACGCTTAAATCGTCTTAAAGAAAGATCGGTTTACAAAGACTTAAACATTATAATATACCTTCTCACGACTAGTTACAGTTAGGTGAGTGAAAACATTTCTGTATGTTCTCTAATTACGTCTTTGTCTATGTTATTTGATTAAGGGTTTGATCGGACACTACCAAGTTTACTCGATGGTTTATGGGCGACGCTGAAAACCAGAGTTGCCCACAACTTATGCTCACCGTAGACGGTTTTGTTACGCCGTACGGGCAATATTGCCATACTATAATTGTTTTTAATTTAGGTGAAGACTTTCTTTATTTTAAATTCATTCTATGTATATATGCTATGTGAAGATTAAAGTTTCCTCCTTTCTCTCGTAACTGGAATCTTCGTTTATTTCGTATGAAAAGTTCACTTTTTCATTCAATTGAAAATTTCTATCACCTAACCACGGAAAGACAACACAATTTAAACTTATCTCCTTTGTCATAGAAATGATATAAGACTTGGGGAATAATATAACGCTTTTCAACTCAGTTCCACCGATCCTAGCCCTCGAGCTAAAGGCGTCGGATACTCGACGCCTTGCGCTACCCTATAGCGGGTTATCTATGCCTCCCACAAACAGTTTTTACACGATGGGCCTTTGATCTAACGTGATGAATGTGGTCCGCGGTAAGCCCCCGGCTAATTTACACGCTTTTCTAGCAAGCGTCGAGTTGAAAAGTCCATAATCCTTTTGCAGCTGAGCGTGACAACCCTTGTAATGTTTAAATTAGTTTGGATAGCTGACAAGAGTGAATTAAATGTTCAACCGACTTGAAAAATGTTTTTTGAACATGATGTGGTAAATGTTTGTGATTTTTTTGTATGTTTGTTACGCCGATATCTTAGCCGATTAGGAACCGATTTGAACCATTCTTCTTTTAATGAATAGGCTATACTTCGATGGTGGTTACATTAAAATTTGAAGAAAATATTTAGTGGTACAGAATGGTTTGAAATCGGTTGAAGAGCGTTGCGAAGGACTATATGCTCGGGCGTATTGTACAATATGCTACTTTAAAAATGAATACCGATAAAAAAGAGAAAAACAAAACACAATCAAACTTTTACCTCACCGCATTTTGTAGATGAAACTATGCAACAGACTAGCGTTGTGCGTGTTGTAATCTAATCTATATTGGTTTTGTCGTGGACAGTCGCTATAAACATTTTTTATTCAATCCAAGACAAAACATGCAATTGTTTACTTATTAAAGTTTACGTTTGTGCTACATAGTGACAATTAGCTTATCTGTGGTATTGCGACTCCAACACAATCAAATAAACATTGGTAAATAACACACATGTACCCGGCGGTTTCAATCGCGTTGAATTATAAAATGTCTGTTTCATACACACGATGAGTACACGACTATGGTTTATGGTTACAACGCTCCTTGGGGTCGTTGCGTGATGTTATTTAGCCTATAACCTTCACCGATAAAGGGTTATGTAGCCCAATAATAATTTATCTAATCGCAATAGATGTACTTGAGATTAACACGTTAAAACCTACTAACTCTTACGGCTTATATGAGTAAGAATATAGATATATAGTTTAGATCCCAAAGTGGTCGATATCGACTGTTAAGTTAAGTTAAGTAATTTAAGTTAAGTTTACTCACCAGCCGGAATGTTTTTGAATTGGTAATTATTGTGTCAATAATGTCAATAGGAAATTAACTAGTGATAGGAGTTATAAAGTAAGTTGGCTGCGGGGGTCTGAGGTATGAGTTCATTTTGGAAAAGGGGTCCCTTGCCCATAATTATTTGGGAATCCCTGGTCTAGATGAAGACTAATTAATTAATATTTGAGCGAACGTGTTATATGAAGTTGTTAATCCTCTAAGGAAACGGCAGGAGAAGCTAATATTCCTTGGAAAGTTGGCCCATTATCACCGCGCTGGGCAAGCTGCTGGTGCTGGGGTTGGTGAGCGTCGTGCCGGAAACTTTATACTACTGATGCTGCTCCTCATCATTTGTATATTCCGCCATCTCTCGCCAGAACTTTGCCCGTTTGCCGGCAGGCTGCTCGAGGAGGCGGCAATTGTCCAGCATTGGGCACTTTTACATAATAAGATGAGCCGTCACAGCGTCTACACGAGAAAGACTTTAATCCTGAAGGTTGCTAGTTCAAGTTTCATAATAAGCAAAATAGAAACTACTTTCTTAACTATTCATTTTCTTAGTATAATTCGCTAAACCCTGTTCCGATTGAGTCCTTTATAATGTTCCATTATACCAATTGATGAACTATCGATTTTCGGGTCCGGCTCCTTATCCACTACGCCACATAAATTCCATGTGACGTCATTCCACGACAAAATCATACCGTGTTGTTTCCGTGCAAGACACGGTTTACGGTCACTTGGCAATTTTCGTGAAATTGTTTAGGCGCGGCAGGGCCCCCGGGTGTGTGGTGATTCTTTTGTTTTAGCAGCAATGCAGTCTACTGAGAGGAATCGTTTTAAACAGAGGTCCGTGTTCGAGAGCCGTCTGTCGAAACTCGTATAGTTCTTACATCATCATTCGCCTATCGAGGAACCAGCTATCATGACGTCATCGTTTTATTCCTTTTTCAAAAACTACTACTAAACATAATACTTGCCTCTAATACAGTGCTTTCGCGGTACGATAGCTAACAAAAGTATCACGTGACGTATGATTGATGTTATATTGGAATAGTGTTTAATGCGGGAGACAAACCCAAACAAACATACGAACTATAATGGCCGCCTTCTTGAGATATAGCGTCGGACGACTCGATAGTGATGTACGTCGGTTAACCATTAGTTAAATATGTAATTCACTTGACGTAATGTAAAATTTAAGCGAATATTACACATTTGAGACGAAACTATACAGCCAATTAAACGCGACAAGATCCGCAAATGAAAGAGTCATTTGAAATATGAAAGTTTATCTAACGAATTCGAGAAATTATGTTTTAATGGGAAAGGGGGCGAACGAGCATGCGGATCGGAGACGCTGCAGGTGCGTTGCCGGCCTTTTATTATATTTGGAAGATGCTAAGTAAGATGAGAAGGAGGATGGGGAGGGGGAGTATCCAATTGCCGTACTCACCGAACGTTACGCAGAAGCACAGGATGCCTCTACTTAAGTAGAGGTCGCGATACTACCCCGATCGAGCCGGCACCGTTCGAGGACCTCCACCACGCATGAAGGGCGAGACTCTGACGGCCCAGGGGTGACGTAAAATCAGTCTGGTGATGGAAGCAGCTCTCCAAAGACTACTCGGTCTATCCGCGCGCAGCGTGACACGTGACGCAGCCGCACTGTCGCACAATCCAGTTCAACGTCACGGTTCGGAGTCGTGTTTCGGAGAGACGCGTCCTCCACACTTGGAATGTGGGTTGTAGCGGCTAAAATATAAACGTCTCGATCTTTCTAAAGTCAATCAGCAGCATGTAAGTGTCCACTGCCGGGCGAAGGTCCGCTTTTCAAATATCCGAATGGGTTTGGAACGCGGAGGGTCCTGCCGCTCTCTATCCGTCACTCCTAGTGCGCGTCGGCGGGCTTTACACGTCGTCGATATAATATTATTTCTCAGTCATGCAGGTTTCCTCGCGATGTTTTCCTTCACTGCTGTGCACTTGATAGTGCCGGCAGCGGGATCGAACCCAGGTCATTCGCGCTCTATGAAACTAAAACGGACTCCCTGACCACTAGTCTGCCATGGCTCTATGCAGTATTATGCAGGTCATAGTTTTATATAACACATTTGAAATGAAACTATTTAATTTTAATTACGTTTTTATATTCCCGACGTTTCGATTGCTTTCCAGCAGCCGCGGTCAAAAGCGGACTGAGGTGTTAAACGTCCAGATGTAATAGTTACCTTCGGCTTTTATTTATTAATTTTGTTCTGATCAGAGATCGGCTGCTGTAAAGCAATCAAACAAGAAATCTTTATGTAACTCATTTGCATCAACATTACTTAATAGGCTTATCGTGGTAGAGCCAAGCGTCGGCTTTAGCTGCTGCTCGAATGGGCCGGCTCGACCGGATTGGTACCACGGCCTCGCAGAACACCGGCGTGAAGTAGAGGCATCTTGTGCTTCTGCGTTTCGTTCGGTGAGTGAGGTAACCGGAGACCCACACCCTCTCCCTATTCCCCTCCTTTTCCCTCCCATCTCCCAAATATCCTTAAAGACCGGCAACTCACCTGCAGCATCTATGGTGTTGCAGATGTACGTGGGCGACGGGTGAACCGCTTGCTCGTTTGCCGTATTTTCCATATAAAAAAAAAGGACTTCTCGTCTTAAAGGACAATGTATTGGCACTAAATAATTCAACACCTTTGTCGTTCCGATTCTATACCATAGATTTGATAGCAGTTACTTCGCAACTGTTGTACAAAAGGTTCTAAGTCAGGAATATACCATCTCTTTCACCGAATGCTTAGCTCATCAGCACGCGGAGCAGCCTCCCGGCAAGTGGTGATATCAGCACTTAAAATCGCTATCAACCGATGATCGAACCCAGGTCACGCGCGCTCTATCAAACTAAAACGAATTCCCTGCCCACTGGGCTACCTCTCGACCTTCGACTACCCGCCCGTATTGGGCGGTGAATACGATGGTAACAGTCTATCATTAAAATAGATGAGAGTGATCTGATTTAATCCAAATCAAATCGCAAACGTTAAGAAATGTTTAACAGAAACCTATGTAAAGCTTTTGTTTGGTTACGTTCTTTCACTGGCGGGCATGCGCAAGGAAAAGAACGTTTGCGACCCCGCCATCGTGAACTTTCTGATTTTCATTTCGAATTACAGCGCTGCCTTTCTATAAGTAAAACTATGTTCGCGCTCCGTGCCACGCAAAACAATGGGGACGCTTACCGTTTCTCCTAACGCCCGAAGCGGTTTTCCCCGCCATCCATCCCGCTTGCACGTATTGCAATCTAGTTAAGAGTGAGGAGAGAAGCGGTGAATGCCACTTTTAGGTAATTTTCGAAGCCGACAGCTTCGTCTCCTTTCAGTCAGACTTTTGCTCGAAAATATCGGTTCATTTTTGGGTCGCGTTGTTCTTGGTGCATTGGAACGCGACTTCATTAGTGTGCGCCCGATCTTTCGTATCTAAATTGAATATTATACTGTTTGGCGAATTCAATTATATCTCATCTTTTTTCTCTTCAAATCATAACGTTTTAAATGTAAATTAATGCTAGTTATCTCTTTCCATTACGTTTTAATTGGTAAATTAAAAATTCGTCCAATTGCGTTTCTAAAGTAACAAAATTCAACTTGTTTTTTTTTTAAGTAATCAGTAGCTTTCATTTAATCGGTTAAGGAGTTTTGTATGGACAACACATGTATGTTCTTTACATTAATAATCCTTACGGCTTTTCCTACAAGCTTTCAAATTCAAAATCTTCGAAATGAATGAACAGAATTGGATGAAATTTTATGCGCTTAACCAGGATACATAGATCTAAAAAGCTACTGTAGAACATTCGAAATATCTAAGTAACTAAAGAAAACTTAAAATCGCTCTAATTTAGCTTTAATTCTTTTTTGTCGCGAGAGATGGTTAATTTTCATTTGTCAAACCGGTTTTAGTAACTAACTTTTCGCCTCTGCGTGCTATGTGCGGACCCTCGTTAAAAAAAAATAAGATATATGCTGTGGTCACGATATGAGCCAATTCACCAAAAGAAACAATTTCACGAAAATTCCCAAGTGACAAGGAATTACCTTGTATATATATAATGAACTAAACCGTGTCTTGCACGGAAATAACACGGTGTGATTTTGTCGTGGAATGAAACGACGTCACAATGGAATTTATGTGGCGTAGTGGACAAGGAGCCGTACCCGAAAATCGATAGACCATCAATTTGTTAAACATTGGCGTAAAACGGATCATTATAAAGGACTCAATCGGAACATTTTATCGTAACATCGTTAAAACCCAATTATGACTAAGAAAATGAATAGTTTAGAAAGTATGTTTTAGTTTACTTGTTATGAGAGTCACAACCTTCAGCATCAGAGACGCGATGATGCTGTACGGCATACGGCAGCACAGTACGTTTACTTGCCTTTGATCTTTTTGATCTTTACTTTTTTTGTCGTTTCTCCTCTTTTTGAGAACATTCCCCTTATTGGCTCAGCCAGTATCAGAATCCTTGGCGTTGACATATCAAGCGACGTTCAGTTCCGTGGTCACCTGGAGGGAAAGGCCAAATTGGCCTCTAAAAAGCTTGGTGTGCTCTGTAGAGCGGGACAGTATTTCATGCCGGTCCACCGTTTGCAACTTTATAAGGCGCAAGTTCGGCCCCACATGGAATACTGTTCTCATCTCTGGGCAGGGGCACCCCAGTACCAACTCCTTCCATTTGACCGCATCCAACGTCGAGCGGCTCGAATTGTCGGCGACCAAGCTCTCTCTGATCGGCTTGATCCTTTGGCCTTGCGAAGAGATGTTGCTCTTTTTTACAAAATTTTCCACGGGGAATGTTCTGAGGAACTTTTCGGATTGATCCCAGCTGCTGAGTTTCACCATCGTACATCGCGACAGAATTCGAAGTTCCATCGATACCACCTAGATGGTTGGCATTCCACCACAGTGCGTTTTAATCGAAGTTTTCTGCCACGCACTTCGATTTTGTGGAATCAGCTGTCGCCAGCAGTATTTCCGAACAGTTACGACTTAGGGACCTTCAAGAAAAGAGCTTATTCCTTCCTTAAAGGCCGGCAGCGCATCTGTAGCTCCTCTGGTGTTGTGGATGTTCGTGGGCGTCGGTGATCACTTACCATCAGGTGAGCCGCACGCTCGTTTGCCCCCTTCTCCCATAAAAAAAAAAAAAACCTTTAATTGATTAGATCCTATCAGAGTCAACGGGGCTGCGGTTCGCCACGTTTTAATGTTGCAATGCACCTCGATCGGTTACAATGTCTTAGTTATAAGAGGCTAGTGTAAGCGGTCTATTTCAAAGTGATCGAGCCGAGCGGCGGCTTTTGCAGCTTCTCGACCCGGGAAGTAAGTACCACGGCCTCGTAGATCTCGCCGTGAAGTATAGCCATCTTGTGCTTCTATCAGGAGCAATACTAATCGGGAGTCTCGAGTTCGATTCCCAATGTAACGTGCGATCGAACAATTATAACACAGATATTTTTCATCCTATACTTTATAGTAATCACAGAAAGCTACAGAATACAGTCGTGTACAGGGTAATGAAATTTTTTATTTTTTAATTTAAATCCATCGAAATTAAACTATCTATTTACGGGTATCCGATCCGTATCCGATCCGTATCCGTTGCCTCCTACAAGGTGGGCTGTCAAGCGATCTCCTAACTATTCGCCATGAATCTACGCACACTTCTAATTAAAGTCCTCGAGGTTTACTTTCATCCCACATTTGACCAAAACCTAATGAGATAGAGATTTCAATTTTTTAGAATAAACATTCATTTCATTTATCACCCACAAGTGAGTGCAAAAGGCAAACTTCTCAAATATCTGAGAGGGTTTTGGAGACGAGTAGGGCCAGCCAGGCTGCTCCAATGCGTTTTGGCTCACTTCACATGTCTTCGGAAATAATGGTGGTTACATCGTGTGATCCATCACCGCCGACCACGTGCTAAATTTAACACTTACGTGGTGCCATGGGCCGTGGGTGAACTCAGGACACGGTCGCACTCTATGAAACTAAAATGAGCCCCCTGATCACTAGGCCGACCACGGCATCTTCACACCTTACGTTGTTCACATTTCGGTTGTGATAATATGCTAAACATACGTGGTCCCTTTATTAAAGGAACAACTATGGTACATATCGCGTACGCTAAGGTATTATTATGGGTCCGTTATTCATTATTATCGAGAGTACGGTTACTGTGTGAGGGGGGGGGGGTAGTAAATTCATTATGGGCGTCACCTAACAAATCTTAGTTAATGAATGTCGTTAAGTTTAAATAAAGTTGTAGCTTGATTATTTATAGGCCATTTTGAAAGAAGAAGGGGACGATCGCGCTGGGGAGTTAACGTGGGGGTCTATTCTGAGATCATTCGATAAGACTTTGATGGAACTGTAACGATAATTTTAATTAAGGTGATAATTTTAAATATTTCCCTTAAAGGCGTTATTGTTAAAATTAAATAAGGCTTTTCGACTATTTAATATTAATTACGGTTTATATATGTATAAACATATGCGTTTACAGGCATCAGTGAAACGATTAAAAGTAGTTAAGGAGTATTTAAATGTCGCTGATAACTGGCGTTTGTTTTATAATGGATTGTTGTTGTATTTGATTTATTCACGGCTGGAATAATTGACAATGCGATTCTAGATCTCTTCAAGTCTTTGGATTAGAAGAGTTTGTATAATCCTAATGACTTGAATTGCAATGTCTGCCAGATTTGAACCCAATCCTACTAGGCTTCAATTTGTTAAACACGAAGTGACTACCTTGGAAAAGTTCATATGAAATCCATAAAGAATTTTATAGCGGACATCTTTTATACTCAAAATTCCCTTAGCTATTAGGGGTTATGCATAGTATACGGTAACATGAATACTATTTAATATTGTAAAGTAATTGGACAACCAATATCATTATAGTATAGTAGTATATACTTTGAGCATATATATGAATATTGTATTTAGTTATATATATATTTAGTTATTCTCTGATCAACCTAACGGTAGAAAATAAATTCTCTTGGCATTAAGGTCAGTCCTTTTCGTTCTTTTAAGTGCAAATAAAGTTAAATATATAAAATTATTATATTATAAATCCGTAGGTTTGTCAGACTGTTACGCAAAACCGCTGGACAGCATTTGATGATATTTTATATGAAGTTACCTTGAACTCGGGCCAAGTTTTTTTTTGTTTATGTTATGGGACAGGCGGCAAACGTACAAGTGGTTCACCTGATGGTAAGTGATTACCGTTGCCCGCGTACATGTGCAATACCAGAGGAGCTGCAGGTGCGTTGCCGGCCTTTAAGGATATTTGGGAGTTGAAAGGGACGATGAGGTGGGTGGGATGGGGAGGGGAAGTTGGACTCCGGACGTCTCACTCACCGAACGAAACGCAGAAGCATAATATGCCTCTACTTCACGCCGGTGTTCTACGAGGTAGTGGTACCGACCCGGTCGAGCGGGCCCGTTCGAGCAGCAGCAGAAGCCGCTGCTTGGCTCTACAACGTTTAGAAGTACGTAGGCTAATCGGTATTGCGGGAAAGCCGGGTTGATATTATCCATATGGACATTTTAATTGTTGTTAATTATTGTTACTTGTTATTTCTTATGAAGCATTATTGCGGCAGTAAGCTCTGGGAGAATCCTTCCAGCAGTAAATAAGTCACTGGTACTGCTTCCGTGTTGGAGAAATTAGCTTTTAACAATAATATATGTAGCATAACGACTATGACGCAAGTTCTGGAATTTGGTGATTACATGCAAACCTCCATATATATATGAGAACTATCTTCAGCTGGCTGTTGAAGAAGGAATCAACGTGGCGCCAAAATGAAGGAATCGCTCTATTATTTATAGGATTCCGCTTTATTGGCGTACGGGATAGATCCCCGGGGCAAAGGGCAAATCGTTTGTAACTATTGTACGGGGGCAGCAAGTCGTCACGGGTCGACGCGACGCCACTCTCCCGGGACCGATCGTCTATTATATTTTGTTTAACTATTGTCTGTCAACGGTCTAATAAACATTAAGGTAATATTAACGATTGAATGATTTTTAATTTTATCGATCAATTCCATTGACATCAAAATCAACTTAAAGAACTTTCGTACATCCATTTGGTTAGGTACAAAATCGTTTTGGGGTGATGGTTTTTTTTCTTTCTCACTTGCTTAATCCCGGCTCTTACTACTATGGTGCCTCTACTTTGAGCGTTCTCAAATCTTAATCATCCTCTGTAACTGGCTAACTAAAAATGTTGGCAAAATGACTACTCAAATATAACATAAACACTTAAGTTTCATGGTCCATGGTAACACGGCAGAAGGATAGGATCTAGAGGAGATTAGCAAGTCCACGAATATCACAGGAGCAGACGTCTGAGAGGATACTCCTCTCTCCATTCCAAGACCCTCACATGAAAGAGAGGTGGACTTTGCCATTTAGTTGCACTTTCAAAGGAGGCTGGTGCTCTTTTTTAATTTTACTCAAGCTTACAATAACTTATTGCCCATAGTCATAATAGATCTTTAAGTGCAATAGAAATTTTTTTTTCATGGATCTTAATCTAATCGCTGTTACCCACTTCGCAAATAGACCAACAATTTTTTTTTTTACAAAAATTTCGCAACGTTCAAACGAACGCCGGCCGAGCGTGTCGGTGACAATTGTACGCGGCAGCGAAGCGTGCGACGCGATAATGCACCCACGCGTGGGACGCCACGCTATATAACGATAATCATCAAAATATTGCATCACTTAACGAAATATTGTAACTGTCAATCAAAGAATTAAGTTCGCATTGTAGTGCCGGGCGCGGCGCGTGCCGGTCGCGCGTCCGCCGCCTACCCTCGTCCCCCCACCCCCGACGTACGCGTGCGCCATTTTAGGGACCCACTGTTTTGATTTTCAGACATTGAACGTATGTAAGATTTGCTTGTAAGTTTTTTTTTATGTTAAAGGAGGCAAACGAGCAAGCGGTTCACCTGATAGTAAGAAATTACCGTCGCACAAGTACATCTGCAACACCAGAGGTGCTGACCGGTGCGTTGGCGGCCGCAAAGGATATTTTGGAGATAGAAAGCAGGGGGATGGGGAGGGAGAGTGGACCTCAAGTGGAGAATAAGGTGCCACTACTTTACGTCGGCATTCTGGTAACAAACCGGTAGAGCCCGGACCATTTGTGCAGAAGCAAAAGCTACCTTTTACGTTTAAATCAACGTGGTAGAGCCTAGTTACACGCTGGTATTAGACCAGCTATGCATTAAGAACTCCTGCCCATCCTGTAATTTATTTTGATAACACAATCTAGGTCTCTGGGAAATTATCTGTCCCTTTATCTAAAATATATATCCCGTTGACCGTTTATTGGCGATCGAGCGACAAATATCTAAACGTGAAAACTTTCACATTTGTAATTCTATTCTATTCTACAGCTCAATTAACATCAATTTTAAGCGTGGTAGAGCCAAGCGGCGGCTTTAGCTGCTGCTCGAATGGGCCGGCTCGACCGGATTAATACCACGGCCTCGCAGAATACCGGCGTGAAGTAGAGGTATCTTGTGCTTCTGCGTTTCGTACGGTGAGTGAGGTAACCGGAGGCCCACATCCCCTCCCTATTCCCCTCCCTATTCCCTCCCTATTTCTCTCCTCCGGATTGGTACCACGGCCTCGGTATTCTGCGAGGCCGTGGTACCAATCCGGTCGAGCCGGCCCATTCGAGCAGCTTGGCTCTACCACGCTTAGTGAGGTAACTTTCGACTTGAATGGCCATCAGTAAACTTGTGTCTCCCTGAGCTTACCTCGACCACGGCCGTTGTCAACTGCGCAGGTGATATTATAGTGCCGCCACTCGTCTCACGTCTTTACTTTACTGTACTTTACGCCAGTGTCCATGTCCGATAACATTCGCATACACTTGTGCGATTAGATCGTAGTGGGTGTCAGATGTAGACATATGGCTCGTTAACTATGATGATGAATGTAATTAGACTGTTCTTCTGTTATAAGATTACTGTTATAAGAACTGTTGTAACAGTTCTAAATGGCATTCAAGTTCATTAAATAAATCGTATATAGAAACATATCTGTCAAAAATCATATACGTAGGCTTAATATTCATTGTGCAAAAGCGATGCGATACAGGCAATCTATCTTATAACTTTGGGCCTCGCGAGACGCCGTCAGACCTTTTCGAGGAGATTGATACCTTCACACTTCCGTCGCTCTTTATCTTCGAAAACATTATGCGCGTACGGAAAAATATACATTTATTTAATATATAAAATGTACAGTCTCCTGTGGAACGTGTCTAGGTGATAAGTAAGAGGTTCGTTAGCTTTGATTGGTCACAACTAGAAAGTCTATTCTAAGAAAAGAACATCTATAAAACTATAGCGCAACAATGAAGTAGCTGTAAATTCCCACTGCTGGGCAAAGGTAACCTGTCCAAATATCTGTGAGGGTTTCGCAGCCGAGTAGAACCGGTGCTCTAGTGCGGATTTTCTCACGTTTTCTTTCATCATCGAGTACATGATAAATTCAGCACTCAAAATTTCAAGTCATTCGTGAAATGAAACTATGAAACTAAAGAATGCGCTCTAATCACCAGGCTACCATGGTTAGTATAATGATCCTACTATAAAATAGATATTTCCACACACAATTGTCCTCAATGTATTGACATTGAGGACAATTGTGTGTGGAAATAAATTCTAACCTTGTACTGTCTGGTGTAGGCAATGATATTAAAACAAAAATTGAACAATAAATATAATGTAAATGTAAAATATTAAACATTTGCCGTTGTATTGATTATATTACAAATTGTTAATGACGTTTTAACATGACATTAAATCGAAACACCTCAGAGTTACATGCCGAGTATTCTAAAATTAGTCTTAATTATTGAAGTCTCCATGTTTAACACGAATACTGAATGTAAAAACATTTGAAGGTTAAATAATAGAATGTCATAAAACTTTCGAATTAAGAATGTTATAGTATTTGCGTGAAAAAAGTTTAAATTACGAATCTTGAACACTACAGGTTTCTTAAATTAAAGTGGCCACTTCATTAAAGCGCAACTTCATATTTTAACTCCTTTTCATACAAGGAGAGTCTATTGAATTATTCATGATTTGGTCTCCAAGTTCTGTTTGCTTTTGCTTTGTTATAAAAAAGAAAACTTACAGTTGGATCGTTCATATATTTTTGCCGTATCCGTTTCAAGGATTTTATGTATTTAGAATATGGAGGGTTCCAGACGATTGAAACGTACTCCAGATGAAACTTGAATTTGACTGTTAGAAATAAGTTTACGAGTACTTCAAGGAATATGAATTCACCACAGTTTTAAGTGGACCTCCACAAGATGGAGTGACGACCTGCGCGTTGCTGCGGGAAGTCGATGGACGCAGGTAGATGGGGTCAGGACAGAGCTTTGTGGAAATCTTTGCCACACGGCAAGGAAAGTGCCAACAAAAGCTGCTGGCGTATATTGACCAGACATTGTTCCTCATCAATCAAAAAGATAGCCCGAGCCTCGACCGTTGACCATGGAATTGACCGATGAAGGAACAGCTCAATAAGTTTCAATAAGTTGCTTACTTCTACAGTATAAATAATTATTCACTTTGCAAAAGACAAGCGATACAGGTAATCTTAAACTGACATATAAGTTTACAAGTACTTCAAGAAATATGAATTCACCACAGTTTTAAGTGGACCTCCACAAGATGGAGTGACGACCTGCGCGTTGCTGCGGGAAGTCGATGGACGCAGGTAGATGGGGTCAGGACGGAGCTTTGTGGAAATCTTTGCCACACGGCAAGGAAAGTGCCAACAAAAGCTGCTGGCGTATATTGACCAGACATTGTTCCTCATCAATCAAAAAGATAGCCCAAGCCTCGACCGTTGACCATGGAATTGACCGATGAAGGAACAGCTCAATAA